>OZ012718.1:34387880-34916398 GCA_963942605.1 Poecilus cupreus
TAACCTGATGTCTTCCCCTTTTTATAATCGGTCGGTAATTCTGATTCTACCTAGCATCGTAATGGTCTTGCATAAAGTCATTATTTACAATAATCAATTGCCTACAATGACATAATACGTATAATATATATATATATATATATATATATATATATATATATATATATATATATATATATATATATATATTTTAATTTGGAGCGAAGAGTTTTAAATATATTAATAGATAATTTTCTAAACCGCTCTTTATTTTTAATGGTAACTCTGATATTGGCAGTAAACCATGGCGGATGCTGGGTCTTATAGGATTGTTTCCTTGGAATGCACTGATCAAAAAAAGAATAAAGCGTGTCATGCAGAAAGGTGCAAGTAGAATTGACGTCAGTAAAATTTTTAGTACATTCCAATCAAGCTGTCCTATAAGAGCATAAAGTTTTCTGAAATCAGTTTTTTTTTGTCTAATTCTAAGTATAGCTGTTGGTATTTTTTTTATAAATTTGGTAGAACTACGCTTGATGTTCGTATTCAATGTCGAATATTAAATCAGACGAGCGTATGTAACTGAACATGGTGCGTTATATACTACCTGATCAAGCAGCCTGTCATGTTAGTTGCGAACATTATTAAATTGTGTGGCATTGAAGAAAGTAAGGAGAGTTTCAAACCTGTCAACTCTAGGGGAATTATGTTCAGCTGCTAGTGCAGGTATATTAAAATCCCCTAAGACGATAAAATTATTGTTTTGCAAAAATGGCAGTCTCGAAAAAATCGTAGATGCAATTAAAATTACTATTTGATGAAAATAGAGGAATATAAATAACAAAAATGTACATAGGACAATTGTTAAAAACGATTTGAGCGCAAACAATTTCCAAGTTGACAGATGGTATAGACGAGTAATTAGTCAGATCAACGCTAAAACATGTAAAGCCATTGTTTATCATTAACAGAACTCCGCCACATAGTTCAGCATTATATACAGAATTATTCCACCATGTTTCAGATAAAGCAATGATGTCGTAGTATCTGACTAAGGGCTCAATTCTCAATTAAATGGGGTAAATAGCTCCGTGGTAACGTGTCGGACTGTGGATCGTGAGATCCTCAGTTCGAATCCCACTGCCGACAGTTACAAATTTAAATTTACCCCTGTGGTTCCCCCTCCACTAACATCCTTGGGGGCTATGATTTGACGGCTGGTAACCGCACTTCATACGAATAAAATATATCACCTACCGAGATCTGCGTAAGCAGAGTGCCACACCCGTAATGGGTAAAAGGCGTGATGATATATTTATTTATTTTATTTTTATTTCTCAATTATCACTTCATATCATATCACAATGATGATAAATTTATATCATATCACTTGTCAAACTTATATACTATTCTCAATGCAAAAGTGATATTATATAAAATAGTGATATTGTGCGATATTTTATTTACTGTATGTTGGCAAGATTTGCTGCGCATAACAACAAAATAGAAACTTGGCGCATGACGTTTATAAAATCAGTGACGTATGACATTTCAAAAAGACGATAATGATGCCTTTACCAATAACTTGTATATCTAATGAACAAAAATTGACTGGTTTCATGCAATAGTATCCGAATTTAAATAGAGACTTTTTATTAATTTAAACAAGTAATCTGTCTGTAAAGTGCCTCAAATATTAAATTCAAATTATTCTTAAACTTTAAATATTTTTGATAAAAAGCATCTTAATTCTTGTTAAATCTTTGTCCGTTGTTGAAAGCCACTCTTCTATATACCTGCTGACAGAACTTTGGCCACCGGATACAAAAATATCGTAGAGCAATCATAATATACAAATATAAATGTTATTTGTACTTGATAATGCAATTGATTAAATGTTACAGTATGCAATCTTGGCCTCAATGTCTAACATTCACAGTTAACGAAAAGCACGATTATGATCCATTATTTTAATTACTAATAATGTTGCAAGTTCATGATTAAGTCTAAATACTTTGACAAATCAATTTTTAATTTAATCGAAATCATAAAATAATAGCCTGATAAATCTTAGTACATCATTCTCTATGGCTTCCAGAAGTAACAAGTCATGATATTCCTTCGTAATTAATATTTATTTACAAGTTATTTACTGCCTCATACACCTTTAATTTGAATTTCACCTGATATCATCAATAAAATACATGGTGAAAATAAGTGAGTGATATATCTCACCATATATCACATTTACTTAATTGAGAATAACTTCAAGTGATAAAGGGATATTTGGTGAAAATTTTCACTGCATATCACTTCAGTTATAATTGACAATCGGGCTCTAAGTGAAAAAAGTGCACTAATTTTGTTATTTAAACTTTGAACATTCTGATAGTAACAAGTAAGTATGCTAGAATTACATTTAGTTCAATTGCTATTCTATGATTGCTTTTTACCCAATATGCTAGATTTGAATTTCTTGAGGTTGTCAGTAAAGACATGGCAACTAGAATCCCAAACATTGTGGTTGGTGTTGAAGTTTGTTTTATGAAATTCATTATGACGAACACAATTGGCATTTGGATCGGAAGAAGTGCAGTCTTTGATGCGGTGATTACCAGCACATTAGGGGCAGGAAGCTAGCTTGGAACATTGTTTGGCGAAATGATGAAACCCGCAGCAGTTGTAACAGCGCCGTAACTCAATTGCATCGTAAATAGCACAGTAATCGTTTTCAACAAATAATTTCTCAGCTTCGAATATTTTGTTGTAAGTAGTTCTGTAAACTTGGAGTAAGGCCTGGTATACATAATTTTTCTTCATTGGACTAATATCAAGAATCTCGCATTTGGATTATATTCAATACATATCACTTTTGTATTAACTGGAAAAATACATACCATAAATTTTTTACTCGTACTCTAGTTCATCGTGGACTACTGGCTCAACTTTCAGAAAAAAAATAATTAGAAATTGAAGGTGTATGAGGACAGAACAGGACAAATTTAATTCCAAAAAGCAATAAGGTATATCTATTACGAAGCTGGATACAAAATATGTGTCAAACTCAACTGCTGATCAACAAAATATAAAATCTTTGCAAAACATACAAGAAAAATTTAAAATTAAACCATTGGCAAATAGAACATACGAAAAATCTTGTGGCCCCACGTTGCGGGCGTCAATTTTGTTACTATCTTGTTGAAGATAGTTGGGCGTAGACCCAGAGAGGCAGCGTCGGAGTCACTTAGTTTTCTTTTTAATGGTTCATTTAATATAGAACAGAAATTATACTTAACTTTAATGGGTGCTACTCTGCCAGAAAAATGCGCAGGCAGAGGCGCGCGAGTTTCCCTGAAATGGAGGAAATGAGGTGTGCAAAATTCACACATACGCAATAAAGAATTAAATTAATAATAATTGTATTTACGTTAATCATAATCAATATCCAAACTAAGATAATATCGATATTCCGTCCAAAATTCTTAAACCTATCAAGCAATAGTATCTAATATTCAACTGATAAAAAATAACGTAATGAGAATTATACATATATAAGAGGGCTATGGCCACAGGAAGAAAATTTAGATGCAAGTACTTGCGTTCGCCGAAAAAGCGGAGGGGGTGATGGGCCACCCCGGCACTGGTGACGTGGTAGCGATGAGCGGTGACCTCGCGAAACGAAGCGTTGTAAAGGAGGCTGATGAAGTTGTCGTGAAGATGGTGACGACGGTGATGATATTAGTGGATGGTGACGGTGATGGGTGCAACCAAA
Organism: Poecilus cupreus; assembly: GCA_963942605.1. Classification (NCBI taxonomy): domain Eukaryota; kingdom Metazoa; phylum Arthropoda; class Insecta; order Coleoptera; family Carabidae; genus Poecilus; species Poecilus cupreus. The sequence goes on from OZ012718.1 coordinate 34,391,632, forward strand.
GGATGGCGCGGTCAGCGGCACCGAAAGTTAATTGCACAAAAAAATGTTCGGAGCGCGTGGCTCGAGCCGTAAACTCCGACTTCACTATCACAAGGACTGACAAAAACTGCAAAACTCTCTAATAAAACGATATCGAGACTAATTCTAGGTAAATCCGCACAAGGCGATAATTCGTTGCACCACTATTCAATTTATTTACACGAACTTCTCACATTGATCAGCGCTAACCGACTCCTGTCCGAGTCACTCACTGTTCACACTCGTAAAAAAGGGGAGAGCGGGGCATGAATATAAAGTGATTGATGGAAAGAAAAATGAAAATAAACTACACGAAAGTCACTAAAAGCTACTAACTTCCCACCATACAAAAAAAAAACTGCAAACACATTACTACAGGAATGCTGGAAATCAATAAAACGTTCAAATGAAGATAAATCCAAACTCACGAAATGGGGAGTAACTAGAAAAGCATATTATGAAAGAAATTGATTTTCAGTCTTAGAAATAGAGAGAAAGAGACAAAATGAAGAATCTGTAAAAGAAACATTGAAAAACGGAGACAGAGCCATACAAAAACTAAAACAATTCAACAAAATTCAAGAAATGAAATATAACCCACGATACAAGAATATACAGATACTACATATACCAAGATATTTATTAAAAGATAAAAATGTCACTACAATAGCACGATTTAGATGCGGGAACGAGGAAAGGAGTAACATGTACTGTTTGGCAGCAAAAGAAAAGAGTTGTAGATTATATGTTAGAGAAGAGGAATCCATGGAACATGGACTGTATTGACTGTATGTAGATGTAATTTACTCATTAAATGACCAAACACAGGAAAAGACTGGATGGAAAAAATTTTAGAAAGAAGAAAACGTGCAATACAATTTTTTAAGTTAATTTATATTTATAATATCATCACCATAGAAATAAGATGTACAAATTTGTGTAGATTCTAGGCCGAAAGGCATGAATAAATGCATTAACTATCTAACTAACTAAAACAACGTAATCTTTATTAAAAAATGCCATGGCTTACTACGACCTCTATATGAAAAATAACAGTTGATACCAGTAACTCGTAAATGTTTAGATATGAAAAATTTCTGATTACTTCTGTAAATTCTCTATTTAGAAGTGTCATAAAAAAGTGCAAACCGGAATCTCGTGTTATGTCAAATAACAAAATTATAAGCAAAAAAAAAATCGCTAAATTTACATTTTATCCATACTACCCTAGTAATGAGGCAACTTTCGTCTAATTCAACCAACCTCGTTGATAATTATTATAGATGATAAATCTGTTTAATTTTTTCTCCTCGTAACTCATTTTATTTTGAAATAGATATAAATTAATATCTAGTCTTTAAAACTTTCGAACTGATAATACAAATATTGCTTTTATAATATTTCAAACATATTTTTGACACTTCACTATTATTTAACCCGTTTAACATATAGATGTTTAAAATGTTTTAGTTTTTGTTCTCGTTGTAACTAAGATTATTAAAATATATTATTAAATATATAATTCAGTTTTTTTTTTTTTTCAAAAAGAAAAGTGCAAATAACATTTTATATTCCAAATAACTCCGTGGTAACACGTCGGACTGTGGATCGTGAGATCCTCAATTCGAATCCCACAGCTGACAGTTGCCAATTTATATTTACCCCTGTATTCCCCCTCCATTAATATCTTTGAGAGCTATGATTTGACGGCTGGTAACCGCACTTCATACGCAAAAATATATCACTTACCGCGATCTGCGTAAGCAGAGTGCCACACCCATAATGGATAAAAGGCGTGATGATACATTTATTTATTTTATTCATATTCCTATAATTTTTTCTTGTGAAACTTTTTTCACATTTGATTCTATTTTTGAAAAAAATGGATTTATCTGTTTTGTGTGTTCAGTGAACTTCCTCTTCCGGTTTTTCAATTTCATTCAAAATCAACTGAGCTCTTCATATTTCATAATTCCAAGTTTTTTTTACATATCTTGTTTCGATCATGAGATATTGCGCACACGGACATCCATCCATCCATCCATCCTCACACACAGACATCATTGATAAATTTGTCTTAACGGATTCAGTAGACAGTACAGTAAAATCTGTATTTTCGCAAAAATGTCAACGATTTTTTTATAATTCCAATAGGTGCTTGCTTATACTTTGTATAAGAAAGTAAAAATTAGCTGACTAAAATTTTATTCGATTTGAATAATAATACATTACCCAGCGATTCCACTTTAACTCACCAGTTTACATTTTCTAAAAAAATGTTGATAACAATTAAAATTCATGAAACTATCAGCACAAAAGAATGTTATTTGTTACTAGTGCTATACAAATCTTGTCTCTAAAATATTGGTTTTATAATTTATTAAAAGTGGTATTCCACAATCTTCGCATGTATTCTAATTTTTATGAAAAGGCGAACCTTGTAGGCTATAACTACTTTTCATATGTATTTTACATGTATAAGTTTGTCAGAGCTTCCGCGCAACAAGCAATCGAGAATCATGGCTCCGATACCAGTTGCAACTCAGCGACGTGGTAGTGACAGTACTGTAGTGACTGTGTGTTGGTGTAGACCAATAATTTATTATCATATTGTTGTCATGTGTTTAGAGTAGTAGAATCGTTCTTCGTGTTTTGTTACGTGTTTATTGCAACAATTATTTTGTTGAATATATTTCAATAAAATTGATAGAAGCCTGTGTTGGCTCGCGTTGAAACATCTTTGTAAATAAAAATAAGAAAAAACACTCGGTTCACGTTTCAAAAACTTTTATTAACAATAATTAATGTCATTTCGGTTTTTACACCATCATCAAAATGACAATACAAGTGTGTCTAAACATAGCTGTTAAGAGATCAAAGAATTTGCAGAAGCGGCGAGTTGTATGTACAAATCTATATGTTCATTCATAAGATTTTCCTTATCCATAACTTCTAAGTTTTATCCTTTACCCATTATGGGTGTGGCACTATGCTTACGCAAATCTCGGTAAGTGATATATTTTTTGTATGAAATACGGTTACCAGCCGTCAAGTCATAACCTCCAAAGATGTTAGTGGAGGAGGAACCTCAGGGGAAATTTAAATTGGCAACAGTCAGCTATGGGATTCGAACTGAGGATCTCACAATCCTCAGTCCGACATGTTACCACGGAGCTATTTACCCCATAATCCTTTGTTCTCTCTGCGAATTAGTTCAAAATTATCTATTGTACATTTATGGTCATTGTTTTTCAGATGTTTAGTTACATTTGACGATTCTGGCTTATTTAATCTTCCACTTTTTAAGTTCTCTAATTTTAAAGTTTCTCGCGGTCTGTCCAATATAAAAATAGATGCAGTCATTGCAGTTATATTTGTATATCCCACTACTTAACATTTTATCAAAATTTAGAATTTTATTGTTAACTAGTTACGTCTTATGATTATTTTTTATTGTAAAATGCTGCCTGGATATTGTGTTTTCCTTTTACTTGCATTTTTATACTAATTTGTCCTATAAAATAATTTTCTGTAGGTTTCGACACATTGTATTACCATACTGAAAATGGTGTAGAAATCGAAATGGGCATTAATTATTGTTAATAAAAGTTTTTTAAACGCGAACCGAGAGTTTATTCTAATTTTTATTTCAATATAGTTTTGATACAGGTTTAAATTAATGGAAACATATATTATATGAAAAGAAGTTGCGTTTTCATTTAATTCCTTGATGACTACTGAACTAAAATTAAGTCAAACTCAGAACATGAAGGAACAAGAAGCGTCTGTAAGTATTTGTATCGAATGTAACTGCGTAAGATCATCAAAATTTAGTTTAAATTGTTACCTACAATTTGCTAAATATACTTTATGTACGGAAATTTCCTGTTAGTGGAATAAAACAAATTGGCTGTCATAATACAAACAAATGTTATTTCCGTATTCTTGTATGTGCCCAAAAAATCGATTTTGTTTTCGCTCCTCATGAAGTACATTGTTCCCCGTTCAATTCGTGCAGGTTCCCAAAATATGAAGCAAATTGTTCAATACTTAGAGGTCCATCAACTCCAAAACGTGCTTTTGAACGTTTTTACTCAATTTTTTCATATTGCATAAAATTATATTGTATTATTGCCGGATTTGAGCACGTAAGCAAATAAACATTTTCAAAAACAAAGTATTTTTTGCATTTCATTAGTCAGATTCATTATTTAAAGTTTATATTGAACAATAAAGCCATATTTTCGAGACCTAAAACCGCGATTTTCCCTTCTTATGCCAATAACTTTATATGTTAGCTGCGTGATGTGTTTTACACAATTTAAACATTTTGTAGCATTAAATACCTTCGTTTAAAATAATAATTCAAGCACTAATTTCCCACCAATTATGATAATCAAAGATATTAAGGGAACACCGCAGCGAAAAACAACCACATTTCAAGAAAAATTGAAAAAAATTGCAGTTTTACAACATATTTTGATACTTTTAACTATTTGTTTCCGTGCTCAAATCCGGCAATAATATAATATGATTTTATGCAATATGAAAAATACACGTTTTGGACTTAATGGACCTCTAAATATTGACCGATTTGCTTCATACTTTGGGAACCTGCACGAATTTCAACGGGGAACAATATACTTTGTGAAGAACTAAAAAAAAAAAAATATTGATTTTTTTAGCACAGTCTATTGTATAGAATATTATTTATTTTTATATCACAGTCAATACTGCTGTATGAAGCTTCATTTATAAAATAATGCTGTGCAAATTTTACACAAACCTGAAATAAATATTTTAGGTTTTCAGGAAGTCACATTTAACACTTAAGCAATTAAGCAATTTTGTAAAGGTTTACGGAATACGGAATGCATTCTATAATGTAACTCGGGTTTTTTCTTTTATTTACTTTTTTATTATGCTGTAACTGTAACGTTGACAAATATTATAAACGATGTAATAGAAACCAAGTAATTTGAATTATTTAACCAAATACAAAATTTGTTTAAATAAATAATTGCACAAAACTTACAATATAATAATAAAAGTTTAAATAAGTAGGAAAAGATTTCAGGACTCAGTAGAATAAAAGAACTTTGGTTAATGTTCTATAAATTTATTATCTTTTCAAATCATTGAACGCAATTATGAGAGATCAATGTATAATGCAGTCTAAAAACTATAATTACGGTTGGTAATAAATCGCAAATATACAAGCTGCATCTGTACTGTACAAGAAAATACTAATTATGGAACAAAAAAAATTTAAAAAATCTCTAAATTAAGGATGGTTTACTTTAAATGAAAATCGCATTTTACATATTTTAACCAATGAGAAGTGAAAATTTTGTCGTATTGTAACGTTCTTGTAGTATATTTAAACAAAAACTAATATAATAATAAATAATTATAATAAAGAGTAAAGTTAATTAACACTATATTTAAAGACTAAAATAGCGAATACAAATACTTATACGCAAACATTATTATTTATATAAACTAGCGGGCGATATTTATTTATGGCGATATATTTATGTTCAAACCGAACGATATATTTATGCTTACAAGTTCTTCATAGTACCCTAGAGAGTCAAATGAGTCGACTGACTGATTGATTCTGAGTCAACTAACTGACTGACTGAGTCTGAGTCAACTAACTGACTGACTGAGTCTCCCGGTGATTCGCTCTTTTATATTGCTTTTCTTGTTTCGAGAAGCTTCGGGAATATTCCCTATTGTGACGCTATCGGACTTGTTCAAACAAGTCAATGCTGCAGTTCCGTGAAGTTGGCCTTACATATATGCGTTCTTCTAAAAAAATATATGTGTAAATAATGTACACTTTATGTACATTTTTGTACCATAAAAATAAATTTTGTACGTCCTATAGATTCTTGTAATTAATAAAACTAATTTATGTAGGGCCAACTTCACGGTGCCCTACATTTATTTCATAAACAAATAAACTATAGCTTATAATAATGTACACATTATGTACAATTATGTACAGCAAATATAAATTTTTGTACGCGCTCAGTATCTGATTTATTTCATAATAACTTGCGTAGGGCTAACTTTACGTAGCCCTACATTGAGGGATTTATAAAATTTAATTTAGCTTATAATATTGTACACATTATGTACATTTTTGTACAACAAAATTTAATTTTTGTACAGCCTTAGTTTTCGTGTAATTTAAATAATAATGAATGAAGTACCCGCTTCTGACAACCATAGCTCTATATATTAAAAAAAAAAAAACCTAAACATACCAGCATATTTATTTGAGCTAAACCATATGTGTAATTTAATTTATACTTAAATAATTGTAAATCCAGAGGCATATATCGCTTAATCCTAATTTCGCTTATTTTTTTAATAATTAATAATAAATTCAATTGAAATAGCTTTTGATTCTATAGTTAGAATTCCAGCGTTTAACCTTTCGTAATTGTTTCCTAATAGTTCTAAAATGAATACATTTACTTTCAATTTTTGTACATTCATGTATTCTTATACTGAATACGACAAAAGTATACGAATTTAATTTTAATGTTCACACAGGACTCTTTCAAAATAGAAACGCGCATGCGTAATTATTCCGCATTGATAACATTATTCTTACGAGTAAATTTGGTATTATTCATTCTTATGGGCAATAGTTTACGCAGCTAATTAATGTAGACCCTTACAATACAATTCATTATTTATCGAACTGTTGACAGCTGCGTCAGCAATAATAATATAAATAATAGGAATGGATACTGAGGAACAACCGAAATTAAATAGGCCATGAAGTCAGAAAAGCATGGATGCGTAGTACTAAGATTAAAATTCCAATAAAAAAAAATTATTAAATAATTTCGAACTTCTCTTGCAACCACAAATTTAAAAATATTATCGCATTTATTAACTTATATTACTCTAATGGAAATTGTTGTTATTTGCATTATTTTTATAATTAGCTATAATATAATACTCTTTATTTTAATTTTTAGTCATAATTGTAATTCATACAGGGTTGTTCATTTTAAGTGGTACACTATTGCTATTTCGAGAACTATAAGAGCTACGAGTTCGGTTAAATTAGTGAACAATTTCTATATTATAAGAAAATTAAAATGAGCAAAACAAGAATTTTTTTAGACCAGTGGTTTTCAAAATGCGGGGTGCAACTTTCTTATTTTAAATGGCAACCTATTTTTTTATTTGCTTATTCGATTCAGTTTTTTTTTTCTAAATTCAACAATATTCACATGTAATGACCAAATAATACAAAATATTTGAGAAAAATAAAAATTAAAAATGTATCATTTTTATTTAAATATGCCTATACAAAATTTTCCATGAATATTTTTGATGACGTAGCAGGCACCACATCGCGGGTCGCGGACAAAATGTACCTACACCTATCATGGTTTTAGAAAAAATTCAATTTCACTGTATAATAATACATAAAATTGCGTTTCTACATTTAATACGTTCTCAAATTTAATATTTATTTATTCAACAAATAGATTACATATAATACAAATAAATGTTCTGGTATGTTTAGTTATTTTTAAATATATAGAGTTACGGTTGTCAGAAGGGGGTACTTCATTCATTATTATTTAAATTACACGAAAACTAAGGCTGTACAAAAATTAAATTTTCTTGTACAAAAATGTACATAATGTGTACAATATTATAAGCTAAATTAAATTTTATAAATCCCTAAATGTAGGGCTACGTGAAGTTAGCCCTACGCAAGTTATTATGAAAATAAATCAGCAACTGGGCGCGTACAAAAATTTATATTTACTGTACAAAATTGTACATAATGTGTACGTTATTATAGTTATAGCTTAATTGTTTATGAAATAAATGTAGGGCACCGTGAAGTTGGCTCTACATAAATTAGTTTTATTAATTACAAGAAATTATAAGATGTACAAAAATTAATTTTTATGGTACAAAAATGTACATAAAGTGTACATTATTTACAAATATATTTTTTTAGTAAAACGCATATATGTAAGGCCAACTTCACGGAACTCAATGCTGCGTCTATTTTTAAACGGCGGCGTAAGCCGACAAGATTCAACTTATCGGTACCGCGTCCGTTACAGTATCTACCAATTAATATTCGATTTTACTGGATATTCTTCTCCTGGTATGCAGGAGAAGGATTCCCAGGTAATCGAAATTTGATTGGTCATGCACGATGCATATTTTCAGTAAAATCAAAATTTGATTGGTAGATACTTAAAAAATCTCAATTCTGATTGGTTCAAATATAATAATAGTAATAATTTTTATTTCTGAAAATACAATACATTATACATAGAAAACGTCACAAATGAAATATACGAGTAACAGTAAAGCATAGAAGTTGTAATGCAGGAGGAACAATTTTAAACTTCTTTTGAATTTTTTTGAATTAGTCTCTGATTTAGAAGCATCGAGCAGTTTATTAAAAATTTATAAACCAATCCGGCTAGGAAAATTTTTCACAACATTGAACCTTAGGAACGAATAAAAATTATATTTTTCTTGTGTTATGTTATGTTTTATTCTTAAAATAAAATTGTTTATTTCCCAGATATCAGTACAAGTTAAACTGAAAATATTGAATTTTTTTTTAATATTTCTACAGGATATTCTTAGACTGATCCCAGTCATACATCTTAAAATTCTCTTTTGACCTATAAAAACTGTGAGCAGCATTAGAAGCATCCCAAAGAAAATATACTTTGGTAGTAAATCGAATTAAGTTTGTTAATGAGATCGTCACAGTGAGGATTCTAGTTTAAGGTATCAGTGACTAGCATACCCAATAAACGAGCTGATTTGTCGTTGCCCTTAAAGCTATCTCCAAAACGAGTGTTAATATTATTATTGATATTGGGAATGAAGTGAAAATGAAGAATTTTGGTTTTTGAACCATTTAAGAATAATTTATTTTCACAACACCACGTACTTAGGGACTGAACGGTATCATTGCATTTGTTAATTAAGACATCGTTATCTTTATCCGAAATGATTAAAGTACTATTTATCGATTGAAAATTGTCTATGAAACATATATTAAAACATATAAAGACAATAAAAATTGTCAACTGTTTCATAAAAAAGTTGAAGTTTATGAGCGGTAGATGGCTCTGAGAGTATTTAATTACTTTTCAGTTCCATTTACGAACCTGGTGGGATCTTAGATCTCGCTAAGCCAATCGGTACCACTGCCTCACAGTAGCTGGTGGGTTCACTACTCTGATGAGCTCCAATAAGAGCGAAACGCGTCTGGGGTTCCCGATTGATTGGCTTGGCCGGTCTCAATGAATTAATAACTTAGTTATTATTCTGAGGCTGTTTTTTATGAAACAGTTGACAATTTTTATTGTCTTTATATTTTTTTAATACTATCATCGACATACTAAATAGGAATGCAATTATCAGAAAATACTGTACATAAATCATTAACTGGAGCAAGTACAGTTCCTTGTGGAAGACCTACATAAATTAATGCTAAATTAGAGTGCACCGCATAATTAGTCGACAGCTTATCAGTATAGTTAGGAGAAACGAATTGGTTTCTGTTTGATAAAAAGGCAGAAATACAATTCAAAGCAACCCCTCGAACACCTACGCACTCCAGTATATCTAACAAGGGGGAATGATCAACATAGTCAAAAGCTTTACTTAAAGCACATAAAATACGAATTGGGTGTTCTCCATTATTTAGATTTTGAATTATATTATTATGCGGTAAATAACTCCGGTGGCAACGCGTCGGACTGTGGATCGTGAGATCCTCAGTTCGAATCCCACAGCTGTCAGTTGTTTACCCCTGTGGCTCCCCTATACAAACATTTTTGGCGGCTATGATTTTACTGCTGGTAACCGCACTTCATACGAAAAAATATATCACTAACCGAGATCTGCGTAAGCAGAGTGCCACATCCATAATGGGTAAAAGGCGTGAACACATTTATTTATTTTGTTTTATTTAGAACCATGTAAAGCATCGATAGTTGAATTATTTATTCTAAATTCGAACTGATTACCTTTAATTATACAGTTTTGGTTTATAAAACAATCAAGCCTATTCAAAAAATAGTGAAAAACCCGAGATTAAAGCTATAGGCCTGTAATTATCCAGACTTGTTTTTTCACTTTTTTTGTAAACCGGAATTATTTTTTTCGATTTTAAACTTGCTGGGAAAGTTCCGGTTTAAAATGATAAATTTATAATATAAGTTAGCGGCACAGCACTAAGATGCGCAACTTGACGAATAATGAAATTCGGCACATTATCAGGCTCAATTGAATTTTTATTTTTTAGTGTGTTTAAAATTGTTTCAAATAATTCGGTTTTAGTGATAGGATTCAAGAAAAGATTAAAGAATAATTATTCCATTTCTGTATCCTTTTGAATGCGATTTAAGATGTTCAGGGGTGCTTCCTTAAAATGATCGTTGAACACATTTGCAACGATGTCAGGGTCATCAATGATTTCTTCATTATAAGATATTTTTAAATACAGATCTCCTTTATTCTTTCTTTTAGCGTTAATGATATTCCAGGCGCTTTTCGACATATTATCTGTGTTTATTGTTTTATTGCAAAAAACCTGGCCGATCTAGTAACAGAATAAAATATTTTTAAACTGTTAATTCTCATAGCGATACAAAAATCCCTATGTGCCTGAGCAGAAGTTGTTCATTAGATTTTTATGGATGTAGAATATAAATGTAAACTAGGATACTGAAAGGCAGTAAGTGTTTAGGAAGAGGGCGACCTAGGGAAAAGTGGTACGACGCGGTGGTAACAGACAGAACAGTTGGGTATAAGAAGATGGGCAGGGAAAGCCATAGACAGCACAGTAAAGAAGTATTGTGCAAGGCTCGCAGAGCTAACTAATATAAATATATAGAATTGAAAAGAGGAACACAGGGATTTCAATGCAATTTTTTGATATTGGTGTAAATTTTTACCTATTCACTTTACAACAAAAATGTAAATACAAAAGTTGTTCAGAATTTAAATAAGGCCCATTTGGTTTCCTAAATATTAGTATTTCACGATTTATCAATTAAATTAAAATTAATTTAGAAAAAAATTGTAACACGGCATAAAAACACACACAAAAATATTTAATATTTCTATATCAGGTTAAGATTTATTTATTAACAAAAATAAATGGAATGATGTGAACTCTAAAATACGCCATATCATTACAATCTTCTACAAAATTTCCACAGGAAATAATATAACAATATAATAAATAAATCTAAATCTGTTTTCCGACATGTCAAATATTTTCAATTTTTGTTTGGTATTCCTATCCATGGCTGCTACAATTTTTCTAATAAATATTGATTTTAATTTCATTGATATATCGCAAAATACTAATATTTTGGTAAAAAATGGGCCACTTATGCTGTAAAGTGGTATATCATGACGGCCAGGGACTGTTGTCACTTTCGGAATTTTCTTCCATTTTCGTCTCAATACTTTTAGAATGTTTGAAAAGTTCTTGCTTCAAACTTGTAGAATTTTCTTGAATTTTCGTTTCTTCTAGAATGTTCTTCCAATTTGCTTTCCATGGTTCTGGAACTTTCTTCTAATTTGCTTTGCATAGTTTTGGAATTTTCATCTATTTTCAGCATTAGTTGCTGCATATCATTTTGAACTTAGAAAAAAGTATCTGGGTCTCTACCTTCTTGCACTAGCACTGTTCGAAGACGTTTTTGCAACAGGGATTTTTTTCCAGTCGATTCTTCATCTCTCTTTTCAAGCTCTTTTCTTAGTTCACCCACTTTCAAGTCCATTAATTGTTTCGTCGCCATGATGCACTAGACTTTAATTTAACTTATTTATATTTATTTAAATATTCCCAATATTTATTTTTTTGTACAACGCGGTTATTTATCTTTAACTGTATCCCACTTCTGACACCAATTGTAACGTTCGTGGGTTTTAAAACGTTTTTATTTAAACGAAAAAGAAAAATAACAAATAATTATAATAAAGAGTAAAGCTAATTAACACTATATTTGAAGACTAAAATAACGAATACAAAAACTTATACACTGTAGAATCCTCGATGTACGTTACTGGAACTATCAGTGTGACAGGGAAATAAGGTTAACTAGGTGTTCAATAAAACTCTTGCATCCGTTCGCTTCTACCGTTTATTACTAACTGTTCACGTTTTACATCAGCATCTTAATATTACGTACCTTCATAACAGCTATTTAATTAATTACAATAATTTGTCCTCATAAATTCATAATCATCCACACTTGAGGCGGCATATGACCAAACTAGTTAGTCCGCTTCCCATCTTCGTAAAAAAAAATTACAATAATATCCTAACTCTACTACATATCTTGATTATTTCTAATACAGTACATAACTTGGTTAATTAAAAAAAAACTTTTTTTATTTTTTTATTCCATAAATACAAAACAATCAACATCAAAAAAAATAAGTTGTATAAAAAAAGAATATAATGTACAATAATAAAATTAAATACTATTCATTTTAAATAAAAACAAAATAATATCACATCCGAAATAAATATAGGACATAGAAACAATAAAATATTCTGTAAAATTTGGGACAGATTTTATAACTAAATTTATTTAAAAAACGATTAATAATATTTCTTAAATAATAAAATCTACTTTTCTTTGTTTTCCACCAGCAAACTTGTTAATAATATTGTCAATGTTAATATCCATATATCTATTAATATGTAATAGAGCTATCCCGGTTAGTCTTTCTCGCAGCTACGATTTTAATATTTTCAGTGCAGAAAAACGTATTTTTGTAGAGGCAACACTAAAGGGCGGTGTACACAATATTTGTAAAATTATTTTTAATGTTGGGTAAATATTGGCGTCATAATCACTGTATGCATCTAAAGCATATTTTGGTAACTGTTCTTTTAGTTCATTTTTCTTTAGCCAATTTACGACATAAAAAAACCAAAGTTATAATAATATAATAGGAGACAGGTGATTAGCACTGTATAGCGGTTCGACCTACTTCGCAGATCTAATCCCTTTGCTCCTTGACCCTGAAGAAGATTTCAACTTAATTTAGGGTCCAACTAAAAGTATGGGATAATGAATCATAGTGCTTTGTTCATAACATCTCATATGAGACCATGCAATTGATGAAGAAAGGTCATTCCTCCCTTTCATGTAACTAAATTGACGAATATCATCACTTTGTTCTTCGTTTCCATGTCACTATGGGAATTTTCGTGTCTCCCATAATTTTCATTCCGAGAAGTTGTGTGTCTCCCAGGTTTTTCATTAAGGGAAGAGTGTGTTTTCCATTGAGGGAAGTTGTGTGTTTACCACTAAAGAAAATTGCGTATTTTCCAGTGAGGGAAGTTGTTTCTTTTCCTTGAAAAACAAGTGCTGATCATAACGATTTGGATAACAAAATTTCGTCACTGCTGTCCTTCATTTCCTGTCATCAATAAATTTCACTTTATAAGTTAGCGTTAGAATTTCTATGAAAACAATTTCCCATTTTTATAAAATTTCTCTTGATACACCACAAGTCAGGTTTCCATGAATTTTCAGAAAAAAACAATTGCCCATCGTATATCATTTCATTTCACTTTAAAAAAATTATATCAGTCGTTCCATATTTTTCACAGATTGTTAGAACATGTCTATTCAAGACTTTTCATTTGATACCAAACACGATATATTTTTGGTGACTTTTAGAAAAACAATCGACAATCGGTCAACTTCCATTTTTTTATATAATCATTTATCTCGTCTTTTCGAGACATTTCTTTTGATACCCAATAAATGATTTAAAAAAAAAATTAATCAAACACAATTTACATTAATATTTGATTATGTAATAAAGACTTCTGTCAACCGGACACTTTTATTGTCATCTTGTCATAAGAAAAGTATCTACAGATAATAATAATTTGCATCCTACATTAGCTTCAAATTCCGCGGTTTTACTTTCTTTTTACTAAATTTAATCGTGTAACACCCACTTTTCTCAGGACGTCAATATACAATCAAAGCAAAAAGTTTTATTCGACATTACTAAAAAAATTTATATTAACGTTTAAAAAATTTGCATAATATTAAACACGTTTGTTCATTCATTCTAAACACAGATAAATTTACAGATCTTCTCCAACTTGTCTACAATTAATGTAATTTATATTTAAAATTTAAAACTGAACTGTCAAAAATGACAATTTGTCATAGATGTTCTTCTTAATAATTCCACGGCCGCCACACTCTTATTTGATTTTGGTGCAAAAATGCATGTTTTTTCATGTTTTCTCGCACATCGTGTGCAGGAAAAATTTGAAATCATAAAAAGGACCTAGTCCTTATCAAACTCTAAATATCTATGAAGGTTTCACTCAAATCCATCAATCCGTCTAAGCTCTAGAAATTGACAAAGTTGCGTGATGAATATATATATATATATAGGCTCCGATTAACCAAAATAGTATATGGACTAGCAGTCCGACCTGCTTCGCAGGTCTGACCCCTAGGCTCTGCGACACTGAAGAAAATTGCAACAAAAAAATATAGAAAAATAACTCGAATTAGTCTCTTCGTTCCTCGCTTCGATGTCAGTATATTGGCGAAGAATGCTCGTCACTTCGTTCCTCGCATCCATGTCAGTACATCGGCGAAGCAAGCTCGTCACTTCGTTCTTCACTTCCATGCTAGTACTTTTGGATTTTGTATCTCCTCCGTGAGAACTTTAATTTCATACCAAACACGATAGGATTTAAATAACATTTATAAAAAACAATTGACAATTGTCCGAAACAACTTTTTGACACTTTAGTTTAAATCTTCTTCATAAGACCTTTATTTTTATACCAAACACGGTAGGATTTAAAACATTTATAAAAAAACCATTGGCAATTATTCAAAACAACTGGTCCAAAAGTGTAGGAGTAATACAATTGAGTCGACCTAAAGGTTTCATTTGTCATTTACCATCACGCTACTGAATACTGAACTCTAAATACTATGACCCAGTTCATGCTATGAGTTCTACGATTTTTAATCCCAATAATAATATACGACAAATTTAATTTTATTGAATACTAGTTCTGAAAATGCAGATTTCAAATTCGAGAAGTACAATTTGTGACACATTTTATAATTGCAAAATATCTTCACTTCGAGGTGATCCTTTAAATACCACCGTGGATAACATAGATGAAATACAGATCCCAAAAATAATTGGTAATTACAATATAAACTGAATTTATTACAAATCATATAATTACTTATAAAATATCTACGACTCTCGGTTAATTTCAACTAAGACTAAGAGAAAATATGGAGCTGCAGGTCCAGTAGATAGATAAATATAATTTAGTCAGCATATATATTTGACATAATTATATTTAATCTACAAAAAATATAGAGTTGCAATTGCAGATTACAAACTATCTTATTTAACGATTGAGAGATATATAGTTCTTTTACTAATTAATCTGATTAGTTCATATTAAATCAGTACCAGTTAGGAACAATTGAATAATAGGAAATTCCAATCTAAATTTATGCCAATTTCCAAGTCATGAAAAACACACATACATAAATAACATGATACTTTATCCCACTCAGTGGGGTAGCTTGAACAAACAATCAATCTCCTCTAAAATTCATATCCTTACACACCACTTTCGCCTCGTCCACATTCATAATGCGATTCATACATGTTCGTCTCTTCTTCAATCAATTATACCTAACTACTTATTTCTCGGACGCCTACGGGATCGGGTCACCTTCAATCTCATCCGCATATATATTAGTTTCAACAACCTTTCATTCGACATTCGCGAAGATTTTCAAACCACCCCAACTGACTCACTCCCATTTTCTTAACAACATTTTTCTCAATCTGACACTCACCATACACCAATGTATTGGAATACGATTGCAGAAACACAGTCAACCAACATTCAATCTCCTCCACAGCACTTTCGCCTCGTCCACATTCATAGTGCGATTCATACATGCTCGTTTATTCTTCACACTCGGAATCATTCGTTCACGCAACAAACCATCAATCATACCCAACCAGTTATTCCTCGGATGCCCACGCAATCGTTCACCTTCAATCTCACCCACATATATTAGTTTCACCAACCTTTCATTCGACAATCGCTCAACATATCCAAACCACCACAACTGACTCACTCCCACTTTCTTAACAACATTCTTCACAATCTCACATTCATCATACAGCAATGTATTCAGTATACGATCACGTCAATAATACAAAAATTGTATAATAATAATTGATTACAATAATGTACTGATTACAACAGTGTATTAATGACAATAATGTTTTGATTACAAAAATGCACGGACAACAACAATATACTCATATCGATTACAACAATGTACTTAAATTGAATACAGCAATATATTCGTGTTGACTATAACAATACACTTGATTACAACAATGTACTGATTACAATATGGGAGGCATTTTAGTTTCCTGCCGACTTAAGAGATGGCATTATGAGTATTAAAATTACATAAAATAAATTATTTTAAATTCATTGAAATTTAAAATAGTGACCCAAAGGTCATTTTCATTTTCCAAAGAAAATTAAAAACATATTTCTAATGTAAATGTAAAATTTTGATAACGTGCTGGTGAAAAATAAAATAAAATTTGTGATAAAAATTTTAATTTAAGTTTTTTAATTTCCGCGCTATACACGTGAACCAGTTCCTGTAGTGTAGTTTCCTGCCGTGCCGCAAATAGCAGCACTATCGGTTATGTTT
The DNA here is from genome assembly GCA_963942605.1 of Poecilus cupreus. Classification (NCBI taxonomy): domain Eukaryota; kingdom Metazoa; phylum Arthropoda; class Insecta; order Coleoptera; family Carabidae; genus Poecilus; species Poecilus cupreus. The sequence continues at coordinate 34,408,455 of OZ012718.1, forward strand.
TGTAACTTTGGACAAATAGCATTCAGCAATCTTACAAAGTTACTATTTCCGGTCATTTGATAGTTTAGTAATCAGCTTTTTAAATTATGTGTTATTTTCTTTTTAAATAATTTATTTTGCAATATTTAAACATATTTTATAATATTTTTATATCTTGCCTCTGCAGTTTTCTATCTCATCAAATTGCACATTATAGAGAATATTTTCAATGTTTATAAACATTCTTAGCTTTAATAAGCATATGTCGATTTAAAATAAATTTGACGTATGTCGATTGGCAAAGAATGACGTATGTCTTTTCTTGATTCTGCCATAAGTAGTACAGACATATAAAAATGCCTATTTTATAAACTATAGCTATTATATAAATACCTACCTTAAAATTATTGAAATACATTATTGTACTAATTAAGTTTGTCTGAATACAATAAAACTTGATAAATTTCAACTTTTGTTCACTACGGTTTCGAATCAGACTGGCAAAAAGTTAGGTTAGGTAGAAAGTTATACATCACATTTTAATGTATGATTTAACAAACTCGGGGTTCTATAGAATAATCTAAATGGTTTAGCTTTGTTTTAGTAGTACAACACACTGAGCAATTACCAGTCTTTTCTTTCTGTATCAAAACATTAGTCAAAATTTATCTTCAAATCATTTTGTTGAAAATATCTGCAATAAATGTGCATGTATTAAACTATATAGATGTTTAAACAAATATTTATCTTAAATCATTATTTTACTTAGATATGCCAGTTAAGTTTGCCCGAATGTATTAAAACTTGATAAATATACGTTTCATTTCTGGTTTTAAATTGACCTGTCAAAATTTAAGTAAAATGTAATTTATATATCACACTTGATGTAATTTTACATACCTGGATTATGGAACAACATTAACTTTTTGAAGCGTTACATGCCATTGTGTTATTATAAAGAACTGTGTCTCTTAAATTATTCAAACTTGGAAATTAACCTTTGAGAAATTTTTATTCAACAGAATTATCATTGTCACAATCAGTAACACCTCAATTCTCCATTATGTATAATTGTGCTTTCATTTGTGATCATAATGATCTGAATTTTCTTAAGTATTGTGTACTGACCGATTAATACGATCAATCAATGGAAATATGCACTCGCAACACTGTACACTGGCACTTTGGGTGCGTTCGTTATTGAAATCTATCCAGCGTTCGGTTTTCCGCAATTTTTACATTTTTTTATTATTAAACATGTACGACGTTCATTAATTCTACAACAGAATTATAAATTATAATACCAAAAGGATTTATTTTAGGTTATGTAAACTCAAATTGACATTTTTTGCTTGCAATTAATAAATAATTATTATTTTATTGCTTCTAATAATTATAGGAATATATAGGTATACAGCAGAAATACATTTAAATTTACTTATATATTGCTGATTTTATTTTGCTTCTTCAAGCTAAAATGTCAAAAAATTAAAACACTGCAAAAATATAAATTTTCTTCAAATTTATTGCACAAATAGATAAAATATTATAATTTATTACATTATATGTTCAAATACTTAAAAACTTTCCAATAAAAGCGAAAAAAATTATTAAACATGCACACAAATTTTTGAAAAGTGACAGCTACAATTTGAATTTTTTAAATTGGCTTTGAATATATTTACATTATAGTACACATGTTCACTTATTTATTTTAAACACAGATAAATTTACAAAACATCTTCAACTTGTCTAGAATTTATGTTATTTTTACTCAAAATTTGAAACAGATCTGTCATATATGTCAAATTGAACAAAAATTTGTGAAAAGTTACAACTACAATCAACAAAGTACACTTTCGTAGCAACCCGAGGCCCCCCTTAATATAAAAATTTAATGTCTTTCTGTCGCGGGAGGATTCTGGAGGCCGGTGATAAGTGAAAACAAATGTAAATGTTACAATTTAAACTATATTAAAGTAAATTAAAGTTTAAGAGAAAAGTACAAGTCACGCTGCTTGATTTTTCATCACGCCATTTTTTCCTGGGCGCGGTCAGCTAGTGTTGCCAACCGTGGAGCGACCAGTGTTGGTTCAGCGACCCGTCGGAAGAGGGTTACCAACTGTGGGTGCGGCAGTGTTGGTTCAACGGCCAGCCGGTAGGTGGCTCACCGTTACAGCTCTCCCCCTTTGGATGGCACGTACGCCCTCGTGTGCCATACAATGTTGTGGGTACTCAGGTTACTGGGTAGAAGCGGCAGACTTCTTTCTTGGGCGACCTCTTTTTCGGAGTGGTCGAGGTGGCTCGGGTTCTGGAACCTTCTTGCTGTCAACAAATGGAGTTAGTGCAGAACTATGGTAAACTCCAATGGGAACATCAGGATTGCTGGGTAAAGCTATTTGGTAGGTGGTAGGAGACATTTGTTTTAGGATCACATAGGGACCGTCTCTACGTGGGGCAAACTTTGCAGTGTATGACTGTCTGGCATCGCTTAGTGCGTGTATATCGATAAGAACTTTGTCCCCAATCTCATAGCTTGGTCCTGCTCTTCGTTTCATGTCGGCATACTTCTTCACCTGGTCTTGATGAATTTCGCAGCTCTCTCTAACTTCAGTCAAAATTTCTTCGAATTTCTGAAGATATGGCTTTATCTGTGGAACGAACGGCGTGTCCTTAATTATTTGACGTAGATCTCGCTCGACGTCGTCTGGAGTGCGCAGTTCGCGTCCAAAATTTAGGAATGCGGGCGTATGATCGGTTGTAGCACAAATTGATGAATTCATGGCAAACATTATGCATGATAAATACTTATCCCATTGCTGATGGCATCTTGCAGTCAAGATGGCGAGTTGTGTTTTGATATCGCGGTTTTTACGTTCGACCGGATTCGCCTCCGGGTGGTACACAGGTACGAGATGCTGATGGAAGCCTAAGCAGTGGGCTACTATCTGCATTGTCTCACTCACGAACTGAGGCCCATTGTCACTGATGACGCGCCTCGGTGACCCATAGCGCAATATCACTTCGTTGATTAAGCAGCGGGCGCACGATTCAGCAGTGGCGTCAACCAACGGAAATAACTCTATCCAGCGCGTAGCAGTATCCTCCACTACGAAGATCCATCGGTGTCCCTACGCAGTTGTCGGGAGCGGCCCCATTAGGTCAATGGATAATACTTCAAATCGCTTGTTTTGAATAGGAGTTTGTAACAACCCAGATGGCTTGTGATTTTTAGGCTTAAAGCGCTGACACTCAACACATTCCTTTATGTGTGCCGTTACCGAGCGACGAATGCCTGGCCAATAATATCGAGATTTTATCTTCTGTATTGTTCTTTCGATACCATGGTGTCCCGCTAAAGGTGAATCATGGTACTCGTACAAAATTTTGGAAATTTGTAACTTTCGAACTACCTGTTGTGCTTCTTCGGCATCATCTTCAGCGGAGTAGCAATACAAGATTCCATCTTGCATAATGTAGCCTCGATTAGACCATCTAACAGCATCAACACTGTTATGTGATTCGAGAGAACCAATAATTTGTTTCAAATCAGTATCTTCCAACTGACTTGTTCGGATGTCCATTCCGTTAGTGACTGGTAGGTTAACACCAGCAGTGCATACATCAATAACATTGTCAAGTGTTGGCGGCCGAGATAACGTGTCAGCAACTGCATTACATTTTCCTGGCGTGTAAGTAATATTTAAATCATACGCTTGGAGCGCTAGCGCCCACCGGGCAAGTCGACCAGTTGGTGATCTGAGAGACAGTAGCCAACGCAGTGGTTGATGGTCACTGATTACTTGGATTTGGGCTGTCTCGATGTAACCCCTGAATTTGCTGATCGCCCACACGACGGCTAATGCTTCACGTTCTGTTGTGCTGTAGTTACGTTCAGCTTTGGACAGCAACCGACTGGCGTATTCAATTGGTTTCTGTTCATCTTGCTCCCCCTGGAGTAAGGCTGCTCCTAATGCATAAGCGCTTGCACCAGTGTAAAGGGAAAATGGCTGACTGTGATCTGCTTGTCGAAGTACAGGAGCAGATGTGAGTAGCGTTTTGATTTTCGTAAAGGCCTCGGCCTCTGCATCGCCCCATTTCCAGGAGACGTTCTTCCGAGTCAGCTGGGTCAGCGGACGGGCAACTTCTGCATAGTTAGGAATAAATTTCCTAAACCATGATGCGGTTTGTATGAAATACAACAGTTCTTTCACATTCTTGGGTTCTGGTCGGGTTACGATTGCAGCAATCTTGTCCGGATCAGATTCAATACCATCACTGGTGATAACATGGCCAAGATATCGAACCTTTTGGCAAACAAACATGCATTTGGGACGGTTCACATGCAATTTAAATAATCTTAATCGGTCAAATACTTGCCGGAGATTGTCCAAATGTTCTTCAAAGGTTTCTGAGATGATTATTAAGTCATCTAGGTATGCGAAGACCACAACGTCACGAAGGCCTCTTCTCAATTGATCGATAAGACGTTGGAAAGTTGAGGGGGCGTTGCGCAGACCGAACGAAATTCTCTTGAAACGGAAATTCCCTACAGGAGTTGTGAAGGCAGTCTTGTCTCTATCTTCCTGACGTACGGGAACTTGCCAGTATCCAGAACGCAAGTCCAGTGTTGTCATGTAAGCAGACCTTTTGGCAGAATGTAACAGATCATCGATTCTTGGCAGTGGGTAACGGTCAGGCAGGGTTACACTGTTGAGTTTGCGATAATCCACACAAACACGGTAGCTACCAGTTTTCTTGGGTACCAATACTATAGGTGCTGCATATGGCGAATCATTCTTTAATTATACCATTTGCTAACATTTTCTCGATTTCTTGCTCAAGGAATTCCTTTTTAGGCGGCGGCAGCCTGTACGGAGGAACTACGATGGGTGTGTCATCGGTTACCTTGATCACGTGTTCGGCAAACGTTGTAAAAATATCCTTCATGAGACTTTTAATTTGATACCAAACACGGTAGGATTTAAATAATATTTATAAAGAACAATTCACAATGCTCCAAATCAACTTTTTGACACTTGAGTTTAAATCTCCTCCGCAAGGCCTTTAATTTAATACCAAACACGGTAAAAATTAAATATCATTTATACAAAACAATTAACGATCATCCAAATCAATTTTTTGGCACTTGAGTTCAAATCTCCTCCTTGAGACCTTTAATTTGATACCAAACTCGGTAGGATTGAAATAATATTTATAAAAAATAATTGACAAGCGTCCAAAACAAATTTTTGACACTTGAGTTCAAATCTCCTCTGCGAGACCTTTAATTCAATACCAAACACGGTAGGATTTAAATAATATTTATAAAAAACATTTGACACTCATCCAAAACAACTTTTTGACACTTGAGTTTAAATCTCCTCCGCAAGGCCTTTAATTTGATACCAAACACGGTAGGAATTAAATATCATTTATACAAAACAATAGACAATCGCCCGAAACAACTTTTTGACACTTGAGTTCAAACCTTCTCTGCGAGACCTGTAATTTGATTCCAAACACGATAGGATTTAAATAACATTTGTATAAAACAAATGACGATCGTTCAAAATAATTTTTTGACACTTGAGTTTAAATCTGATGAGTGAGACCTTCAATTTAATGCCAAACACGGCAAGATTTAAATAACATTTAGAAAAAACAATTAACGATAGTGTAAATAATTTTGTGGCACTTGATTAGAAATAAAAAACTACTGATGATATTTAAAATAAATTTTTGATAAATCTACGAATTTAGATAAAAAAAAAATCTGAAATTGATTACAAGTATTTAAAACGAACTTTTTATATTAGATAAGTAATTAACTTGTTCAAATTTTACCGCCTAAAATACTTAGAAGTATCGATGTTGTCGATCAGAGACATCTGTTGTATTTTTTGAGAAGAAAAAGAAACCATCTATGAAGCGAAAAATAATTCTCAACTTATTTATGTTAGATAAGAAGTTAACTCATTTGAATTTTACCGCCTAAAATCCTTAAAAGAATCGAGGTTGACGAACAACGACATATTTATTTTAAATTTAAAATAATTACAAAATAATAATAATGTTTGCATATTTATTCTAAACACAAATAAATCACCAAACTTGTCTAACTGAACTACAATTAAAGTAATTTATATTTAAAATTTCAGACTGAAATGTGAAAATAACTAGTTGCACAAAAATTTTTGATAGGTGACATTTTTTATTTTTTTTATTGACTTTTAAAATACTTACAAAGTAGTACACATGTTTGTTCATTAATTCTAAACACAGATAAATTTACAAAACATCTTCAAGATATCTAGAATATATGTAATTTATACTTAAATTTTGAAACAGATCTGTCAGAAATGACAAATTGAACATAAATTTTTGTAAAGTTACAACCAGAATCAACAAACTCCACTTTCATAGCAACCGCACACTTTGATCCTTGAACCTTTTTTATTTAATATCTCGCACATCATGTGTACTAAAAATGTGAATTCATGAAAAGGCCCTATTCCAAAAAAATCTCTAACTGCCGGTAAAGGTTTCACTGAAATCCGTCAAACCGGCTAGGCTCCAGAGCTGCGCACAAATTTGGTTACTAGGCAGATGAAAATATATATATATATAGAAAGTGAATTAAGCCTTTTAGTATATTGTACACTGAAGAAGATTACAACTTAAAATATAGAAAAATAATTTGAATTAGTCCCTCGTTCCTCGCTTCCATGTCAGTACATTGGCGAAGAATGCTCGTCACTTCGTTCCTCGCATCCATGTCAGTACATTAGCAAAGCAAGCTTGTAACTTCGTTCCTCGCTTCCATGTTAGTACTTTTTGACACTTGAATTTAAATCTCCTCCATGAGACCATTAACTTGATACCAAATACGGTAGGATTAAAATAGAATTTATGGAAAACAATAGACAATCGTCCAAAATAACTTTTTGACACTTTAGTTTAAATCTACTCCGTGAAACTTTTAATTTGATACCAAACACGGTATGTTTTAAATAACATTTAGAAAAAACAATTGACAATCATCCATAATAACGTTTTGACACTTGCGTTCAAATCTCCTCCGCGAGACCTTTAATTTAATATCAAACACTATAGGATTTAAATAGTAATTTTCGAAAACAATTTACGATAGTCCAAAATAAATTTCTGATACTTGAATTTAAATCTACTCCTTGAAACTTTTAATTTGATACCAAACAGGGTACATTTTAAATAACATTTATAAAAAACAATTGACAATCGTCTGAAATAACGGTTTGAAACCTGAGCTCAAATCTCCTCCGTGAGACCTTTAATTTGATACCAAACACGGTAAGATTTAAATAGTATTTATAGAAAACAATAGACTATCATCCAAAATAACTTTCTGACACTTAAGTTTAATTCTACTCCGTAAAACTTTTAATTAGATGCCAAACACGGAAGGATTTAAATAACATTTATAAAATACAATTGACAATCGTTCAAAATAGCTCCTTGTCTACGAATTTAGATTAAAAAAATAATTCTGAAATTTTTTAGGAATATTTAAAACGATCTTGAAAATAATTTTCATCCTTTTTGCATTAGATAAATAATTAACTTATTTAATTTTTACCGCCTAAAATGCTTTGAAGCTTCGAAGTTTACAGGGAGAGACATTTGTTATACTTTTATTTAAAATTTCCAAATGACTGTTCAAAATGACAAGATGCACACAAATTTGTGAACAGCTACAATTTTAATAATTTTGATTGACTTTTAAAATATTTACAAAATAGTACACGTGTATGCTCATTCATCTACTCTAAACACAGATAAATTTACAAAAATTCTGAAACTTATCTAGATTTAATGTAATTTATAATTAATTTTTCAAAAAGATCTGTCAAAAATGACAAGAACACAAATTTGTGAAAAGTTACGACTACAATACAGTTATTCATTTAAAATCAACAAATTTCACGTTCATAGCAACGCTCGCATACTCTGATTTCCGCCTTATTTATTTAATATCTCGCACATCATGTGTACTGAAAATATGAAAAACCTAAAAGGCACTTCTCCAAAAAATTCTTGACATCCCCATAAAGGTTTCACGCAATTCCATCAAACCGTTTAGGCTCTACAGGGTGGCACATATTAGTTGCTAGATTGGCTAATCTATTGCGAAATACTCAAGCCTTTTAGTATATAGGCTCCGCGTCACTGAAGAAGATTACAACTGAAAATGTTGAAAAATAAATTGAGTAGACTTAAATAACTTCAAATTTATACCAAACAATTGGCGAAGCAAGCTCGTCACTACGTTCCTCGCTTCCATGTTAGTACATTGACGAAGAAAGCTCATTACTTCGTTCTTCGCTTCCATGAGAGTACATCGCCGAAGCAAGCTCGTAACTACTTCCCTCGCTTCCATGTCAGTACTAAACGAAGAAAGCTCGTCACTTCGTTCCTCGCTTTCAAGTCAGTGCATAGGCGAAGCAAGCTCGTCACTTCGTTTCTCGCTTCCATGTTACTAATATTTGGCACTTTAGTTTAAATCTCTTCCGTGAGATATTTAATTCAATACCAAACACGGTAGGATTTAAATAATATTTATAAAAAACAATTGACAATCCTCCAAAACAACTTTTTGACACTTGAGTTCAAATCTCCTCCCGGAGGCCTTTAATTTGATACCAAACACGGTAGGAATTAAATAACATTTATACAAAACAATTTACGATCGTCCAAAACAACTTTTTGACTTTTGAGTTCAAATCTTCTCCTTGAGACCTTTAATTTGATACCAAACTCGGTAGGATTGAAATAATATTTATAAAAAATAATTGACAATCGTCCAAAACAACTTTTTGACACTTGAGTTCAAATCTCCTCTGCGAGACCTTTAATTCAATACCAAATACGGTAGGATTTAAATAATATTTATAAAAAAAACAATTGATGACTAGTCAAAATAACTCTTTGACACTTCTACGAATTTAGATTAAAAAAAAAACTGAAATTGATTTTAAATATTTAAAACGAACTTTTTATATTAGATAAGTAATTAACTTATTTAAATTTTACCCCCTAAAATATTTAAGAAGCATCGAGGTTGTCGAGCAGAGACATCTGTTGTATTTTTTGAAAAGGAAAAGAAACCATATATGAAGTTTAAAATAATTTTCAACTTTTTTGTTTTGGATAAGAAATTATCTCATTTGTGAAGGAAGTTTTGTGTTTACCACTGGTAAAAGTTTTATTGTTTTCATTGCGGGAAGTTGTGTGTTAACCACTGACGATAGGTATATGTTTTTCATTTAGGAAAGTTGTATGTTAACCACTGACAAAAGTTGTATGTTTTGAATTGAGCAAAGTTGTTTGTACATCACTGAAATATTTTCATTTGATTCCAACAATTGGCGAAGCAAGCTCGTCTTTTGGTTCCTTGCTTCCATGTCCAGTACATTGGCGAAGCAAGCTCGTCACTGCGTTCCTCACTTCCATGTCAGTACAAGTTTAGAAGGAAATTGTGTGTTAACCACTGACGAAAAATGTACGTTTTTTATTGAGGGAAGTTGTGTGTTTTCCACTGACGAAGGGTACATGTTTTTTTATTGTGGAAAGTTGTGTGTTAACCACTGATGAAAGTTGTACGTTTTCCATTGAGGGAAGTTGTTTGTTCATCACTGAAATATTTTCATTTGATTCCAACAACTGACGAACAAAGCTCGTCTTTTCGTCCCTTGCTTCCATGTCCAGTACATTGGCGAAGCTAGCTCGTCACTTCGTTCTTTGCTTCCATGTCAGTACAAGTTTTAAAGGAAGTTGTGTGTTTCCCACTGACGAAAGTTGCATAATTTTTATTGAGGGAAGTTGTGTGTTAACCACTGACGAAAGTTGAATGATTTTCATTGAGGGAATTTGTGTGTTAACTACTCACGAAAGTTATATATTTTTCATTGGGGAAAGTTGTGTGTTAACCAGTGACGAAAGTTGTATTTTTTTATTGGGGGAATTTTGTGTTCGTTGTTTAGAGATTTTTCGAATTTAGTGTAAAAGTTGTGTATTTATCATTGCTCGAAATACAGAATTTTCTATTGATAGAAGTTATGTTTTCCATTGTTCCAATATTATGATTCCCACTGAAAGAAATTTTAATGTTCGCCATTTTATGCCTATAATTTCTTTATCTTTTTCACATTAAATAATAGATACCAAAATACTTTCATAACTTCCTGAAATGATGTAAAATTTGTATAAATACCTGTAAATTGAAACGTCAAACGTGACATTCAAACTGCTATTCATTTAAAATAACATGTCAATTTGAACGTTAAAACTGACATTCAAACTGTTATTCATTTTAAAATCAACAAAGTTCACTTTCATAGCAACACACCCACTTTGATCCGTAAACGCATTTCCGCCTTATTTATTTAATATCTCGCACATCATGTGTACTAAAAATATGAATTCATAAAAAGGCGCTATTCTGAAAAAATCTCTAACTTCCGGTAAAGGTTTCACTGAAATCCGTCAAACCGTCTAGGCTCTAGGGCTGCGCACAAATTTCGGTTACTAGGCAGATGAAAATATAGATATATAGAGAATGAATTTTGCCTTTTAGTATATTGGACTAGCGGTCCGACCTGCTTCGCAGGTCTGACCCCTAGGCTCCGCGTCACTGAAGACGATTACAACTGAAAATGTAAAAAAATAAATTGAGTAGTCTTAAATAACTTCCATTTAATACCAAATAATTGGCGAAGCAAGTTCGTCACCAAGTTCCTCGCTTCCATGTTAGTGCATTGACAAAGAAAGCTCGTCACTTCGTTCCTCGCTTCCATGATACTACTTTGTGACAGTTGCGATTAAATATCTTCCTTGAGAACTTTAATTTCATACCAAACACGGTAGGATTTAAATAACATTTATAAAAACAATTGACGATCGGCCAAAATAACTTTTTGATATTTGAGTTTAAATCCACTTCATGAGACTTTAATTTGATACCAAACACAGTAGGATTTAAATAACATTTATACAAAACAATTGACAATCGCCAAAAACAACTTTTTGATACTTAAGTTCATACCTCTTCTGCGAGACCTTTAATTTGATTCCAAACACGGTAGCAATTAAATAACATTTGTACAAAACAATTGACAATCGCCCAAAACCACTTTTTGATACTTGAGTACAAACATCCCCTGCGAGACCTTTAATTTGATTCCAAACACGGTAGGATTTAAATAATATTTATGCAAAACAATTGACATTCGCCCTAAACCACTTTTTGATACTTGAGTACAAACATCCCCTGCGAGACCTTTAATTTGATTCCAAACACGGTAGGATTTAAATAACATTTATACAAAACAATTGACAATCGCCAAAAACAACTTTTTGATACTTAAGTTCAATCCTCCTCTGCGAGACCTTTAATTTGATTCCAAACACGGTAGGATTTAAATAACATTTATACAAAACAATTGACAATCGCCAAAAACAACTTTTTGATACTTAAGTTCAAACCTCCTCTGCGAGACCTTTAATTTGATTCCAAACACGGTAGGATTTACATAGTATTTATGAAAAACAATTGACGATCATCCAAAACAACTTTTCGACACTTGAGTTCAAATCTCCTGCGTGAGACCTTTAATTTGATACCAAATACAGCAGTATTTATATAAAATTTATAAAAAAACAGATGACGATCATCCAAAATAACTTTCTAACACTTTAGTTTAAATCTCCTCCGTGAAACCTGTAATTTGATACCAAACACGATTGTATTTAAATAACATATATAAAAAACAATTGATGATCGTTCAAAATAACTTATAGTCAGTTCTACGAATTTAGATTAAAAAGAAAATTCTTGAGTATAAATATTTAAAGCCATCTTGAAAATAATTTTCAACCTTTTCATATTAGATAAGTAATTTTTATTATTTATACGTTACCGCCTAAAACACTTAAAAGCAACGAAGTTGACGAATAAGAGCATCTGTTATAAAGTATAGTCAAAGCGAAAATTTTTATTGAAAATTATTTTCTTATTTTTAAATTAACGTTTTAAAATTTTACCAGATATTAAACATGTACGTTCCATTATTCTAAACACAAATAAAATTACTAAACTTATCTAACATGTTTACAATTAAAGTAATTTATATTTAAAATTTCTAAGTGAACTGTTAATGAAATCCATAAATGTCACATTCATAGCAACGGGCGCAATTCTTTTTATTTAAAATTGAACAAAAAGTACCACGGATAGTGTGATTTTGTAAATTTTGACTTTATTTATTTAATATCTTGCACATCAAGTGTAAGAAAAATGTGAATTCATAAAAAGCACGTATTCCCAATCAAACTCTAATTGTCTGAAAATGTTTCACTCGAATCCATCAAATCGTCTAGGCTGTAGAGCTGCGCACAAATTGTGAAAATTTTCGGCCTTATTTATTTAATATCTCGCACATCATGTGTAAGAAAAATGTGAATTCATAAAAAGCACGTACTCCCAATCAAACTCTAAATGCCTGTAAAGGTTTCACTCGAATATATCAAACCATCTAGGCTCTAGAGCTGCGCACAAATTTTATAAATTGGTTACTAAGCAGATGAAAGTATAGAGAATCCTATTGCCGAATAATATATTGGATCCTGTAATACTTCAAGGAATATGTTCATCTTTACAATAATACAAATTTAATGTATTTTGGAGCCCAACAATGTTATGTAAAAAAATTAGGTTAAGATTCTGATAATTGTTAGTATTGAATTTATTTTTGTAAACCCCTGAACACGACAGCTGATCGTTGGTAACGCCAGGGCTAGACAGACAGAGAGAACGACTCAACAGTCGGGAGTCGCGCAATTTTACTATTTACGTAATTCTTTACTCTGAAATGTAACTTAGTTTTGTGAAAATACATTGAATTAGAGTTTAACCTGATTTATTAAACTAAAATATACCAAACTCTACACTTTGTAATTAATATATTTCTGTCTCATCACAGCTCTGATGATGATATTTAAATAAATCGAAAGGTTAGCGGTCTTCATTTGTTTCTGCTTCATCCTTGTCCACATTCCGAGTAAAACTTCAATATCATTAAAAATTAATATTTTTACCCGTAAAAAAAAAGAAATTTGTAGCTACAGGTTCCTACAAGCAGTTTTAAAGAAACAAAAAGAAATAAAATATATTCTAAAATTTTAAAAAATAACAAAAATATATATTTTTTTTTAATATTAATAAGTGCTAAATGTACGATCATTAAAATTAACTATTACGCCTTGAAGAAATATTAAAGATATAATTCTATAATATGGAATTTTTATCTGAGTGTATGGGGATTAAATGATTAGGTGTAAAAGTTGTAAGAATTTCAATAAAATAAATTGTATTTGCAACAATTAAAAATAATTAAAATATTATTATTTTTACAATAATTGTAAATAAATTACATGGTTGAAAATAATTATTGTTACTTTTGCCAATATATATATATATATATATATATATATATATATATATATATATATATATATATATATATATATATATATATATATATATATATATATATATATATATATAGGTGGTCACTTGGACGACGCAGCATAGCGATTACAATGGTAAATTCTAAGTGTGCAATTATTTGCTCCCCTAATTATTTTAGAGCAAAACTTTATTGAGATTTTATTTAGAGAAAAAAATTCTGGTTCCATTGATACCATTGTTTATAAATTTCCATTGTCCGGAAGAGGCAAAATCGAAAAAAATAAAATTAACTTTTTTGCTAAAATCAATGATGCCATGGAACAATTTAAACAATAAATAAAAAACAAGCGCGTGTACATTTGCCCTTGGTTTTTGACGTTTAAACTAATTATTAAATACAGTTTTTATAACGTAGGTATCCACTCAATTCAACGAAAAGAAATGATTAAATGGATTTATTCCGGAAATTAAAACAAACTAAAAGCTGATTACAACAATGTCATTTGGCAACAGTATAATTTAGGTCAGTGGCGTCTCGTGGATTTTATAATAAGGCAAGCAATGACAAATGGAAGTAAAAAAAATTGTGAAAAATAATGTAAATATCTTATTGCATTTTTAACAATAGTTGTTAATAACTTCATACGAGAAACAGATCTACCACTTGGAATGAAAGCTTTTTCTTCAACTACTGAAATGTTTTTCCAGCAAGTTTTTTTTATTGCACAAATGTCGTTCATTCTATAAAAATACAAGGTTTATTTTTATTTTCAATATTTATTTATAATAAATTTAATGCAGCAATATACCTAATAAATAATATTTACTTCTATTCTGTCCTTTCTTAATTTTACTAGTAAATTATCTTCATAGAAGCACTTTAAAAACTGCTTTTAACTGAACGTTTACGGCGCATTATTTCCAGTATAGAAAGCTAAATGTTCGACAATGTTCGGTATACTCTAAGCATGTGCGGCGAAAGCACTCGAAGTTGTGCTTGCAGGTTTTTAACAACAGGTTAAGATCCTAATAGTTCGTACGTCATTAAATGTACTCGTATTACTTAAGCGATGCGGTAGGCAATCTTAAACATAAATGTGTATTTCTGTTTGCTTTTAAGTTTCGAAATACTAAAATTCTAAATAAATATATTGTTGAAATATATTAAAAATTATAAAATATGAAGGCAAGCACTGCTTGCCTTGCTTGCATGCAGAAGACGCCACTGATTTAGGTTCATATTAAGTAACGACGCTAAACTTATTATAAATTAATTGAAAAACCATAAAAAGAGTATTGGGATACAGGATTTTATTTTAACAACATAACACAAAATTATAACAAATCATAGCAAATGTTCAAACAAACCACCATTTACCATAACAATGGCCCAACCTGTCGTAAAATTCTCGTCTGACATTTGTTAATTGTCTTTGTGGTATTTTAGCACCCTCAACTTGAATAGAATTTTTTAATTCTTCTAAATTTTGAAATTCTCTCGCCTCATTTCATTTTTTCATCATTTGGAAGCAAAATGTATTTCTTCTCGCCAAATCATGTTCTCGGAACTCTTGGTGAAAATGGTACTTAAATGATTGGTATTTGTTTTTTTTTTTTAATTCGCAGTACTCGGGAATGATGTATATCAAAATATTAAAGGTGTTCTCATTTTCCTCGTTCTGAATTAAATTCTGAACGTCATTACTACACTTGTAACTATTTATTACAGTGCCTGTAGTCTCAAACTTCAAAATTATCCTGTAGATATAATAGTATTTGCTCGAATTGACCGTTTCGGATATTTAACACCAAACATGGCACTTACTTCGCGTTCACTACTTCCGGAATAAAACCATTTAATCATTTCTACTTTTTCTTGTATTGAATACATTATAACAACTATATTTAATAATTTAAACGTCAAATGTTAGGCCGCTTGTTTTTTATTTATTATTTTATTTGTTCCATGGCATCAATGATTTTTGTAATAAAGTTTGTAATAAAGTAATAAAGAACAATGGAAATTTATGAACAATGGTATCAATAGATGCAGAATTTTTTTCTCTAGATATAATCTAAATAAGCTATTGCTCTAAAATAATTAGGGAAGCAAATAAGTGCACACTAAGAATTTACCATTGTAATCCCTATGCTGCGTTGTCCAAGTCACCATCCTGTATATATATGTAATTTTGACTTTTTAGGTTACTAGCTATCATTTTATCTTTTGAGGCTTGTATCAGTATAATTTCTAACCAACAATATTCCATTCAACATCGAATTTCGCCCAAATGATAGCTTCCAAAATTTTAGATCGTTCATAAAAATATACTAGCGGCACAGTTTTCGTGTATTTTTAAATTTCTTTATTGACCCACAACTTTCTGAAAGCTTCGAATTGTTTTTATGTATTTTTCTATATTTTATCTGGAGTATTTTCATTGTGGCTTCTTCAAATTAAATTATCCATGATGAAACGTCACTCAAACTAAACACAAATTTTTACTTTCTTTTTAAATAGTGTTATCGTTGTTATCAAAGCCATCCATTTTAACATACCAATATGCATTTTAAATCCTTTAAAATTAATTATTATTTATAATCTATTGCTGAAACGAGAATTGGAAGTGTAAAAAAAGTGTATACGATAGAACTGAAGTGCCTTTAATCCTTCAGGTCACCCTCGGGATTACAACATGCACTTCAGCCTCTTGTTATATAAACTACTATTTTATTATTTACTCTAACTCATTTGTTTACTGAGATTTGTTCATAAAAACCTGATAGACCTTCAAATTAAACATCACGGTTTTTGTTTCTGATAAACAATTTTCATGTTAACTGAAAGAAGCGGACAACCAATAAAAAACGAAATAGTTGTAAAATACTGATTTGTACGACTTTTGCCTAGTTTCCAATAAGTTTTATTGTTACTATCGTAAGTTTATTTTATTTTCCTATTTGAAAAATTAAAGTTGATACTCGTATCATGTAAACCTGACTTAATAAAAATAAATTCTACCTGTCACCAAATAAGTATATTCAATATAATGAAACTTCTATATGAAGAAAATTTTTCTATTTCTTATAATAAAAAGGTTAGGAGGAGTCCGTTTTTTCAGACACATTCTGTATATGCGACGGTCGTAATAATAAATGTTGTATTTTGATCTATTGAAGCTTAGAAGTTATCTAGCTTATTTTCGAAAATACCTGCCAAACTTGCAAAGAAAATACCTAAGATTTCTATTTCTTGCTTGGAAACCAGCTTTATTTATAAAATATAGGAATTTTTCTTAAGATTATAAACGATAATGGTTAAATCAATGACAGTAATATCATATAGCATTTAATAATACTATTTTCTCTACGCAGGTCACACCTATGAGCTTAATTAATAACGTATTACTACAAATGAATTGGGGTGGTTATAACCCAAGAAACAGAACAAAATTTAGAATAATTCTTGGATTCTTTGTATGGATCGTAACATTTATAATTTGTGTGCTTAATGGAATATTCTTGTTTACAAATACTCATAAAGATTTCGGATTTACAATGTATAATATTGTAATGTTTTTCGGATTGTGGCAGGTGAGTAAAATAATATTTTTTGATGACTAAATAAACAAATATGTACACGATAATTTTTGTTCTCAGACAGTAATAAAATTATCGACCCTCGTTGCGAAACATCGATCTTTTATGAAATTAATAAACTTAACAGAGTACAAGTTCTGGTCATTGGATATTCTTTCAAAATCAGAGCGGTCAGATATCCAAAAAGTGTACAATGTTGCTAAACTGGCTGCCCACTGTTACGTGATATGTCCTGCTGCAACATTACTTGGCATTTACGTCACTGCTTACTTTCGAGGAAAGGAGAACTTCCCTATGAACATCTGGCTACCTGCAATCCTTAAGGACTGGAACAGGTAGGAATATAAAATATATGTATTTTCGGAACATTTAACATATAGTGTATTCTGAACACATTCCGTTAAAAGTTAAAATTTAAACGGTCACCGTTAAAAAATTTGTTTTTAATGGATTCGATAAAATTTGCTATTCAGAACAAGTTAAACAACAACAAAAATTTTTACGGTGATCGTTATTTGCTTGCTGATAGAATTAGCAGTGGTACTAAAAATATATCAATTAAAATATAATGTCACATATAATATGTCAAAATAAAGTTTCAAATGTATTTATTTATTTAAAAATAATATATTAGGTATGTAATATTTTTTACTAGAGATAAGTTTTTCGTAGCATTTTATCTATATTATGTTTTTAAGTTAACGTTACAACTACTTTTTTACTTTTTCGCGTACATATTTAATAAATTTAAAAAAAAACATTATAATGGAGAACATAAATATAAGAAGAAGGCAACGGACCTCCAAAAAACAGTTCGAATTAATTATTAAATACTTAGAACAAAATTAATTAATTTCACAAAATTAAAATTTGTTATATAAATATTTATAACCGCCCTACATATTTTTTGTTTTGATAATATATATATATATATATATATATATATATATATATATATATATATATATATAATATCTGAAGTAGAAACTACATAATTATTACCTTTGTTCATCTTGTATTACATTTGCAAATAAAATGCCTAATATACCAAAAAATGCCATTTAGAAAAAAATTATTACAGAACATTCAAAATATTTTAGTTAACGTCACTTAAACAGCACCCGTTAGAATAAACAAGTAAACAGAGGTAATTAACGGAATTCCGTTTATTGGAAAAACTGAATTGTTGTTTAGAATAAGAAAAATGAATAAACGGACTGTTTATTTTAAACAGACCGTTAAAATTAAACGGAATGTGTTCAGAATACACCTAAGTACACTAATCTATTTCGCGTAGGTCTGCAATCGGACATCATATTCTATTTTCATTTCAAGTAACAAATATAACTATAGCAGTTTTTAGCGGATTGAATACAATAGACTGTATTTATATTGCTTTAATTGCATCAGTGATAGGACAGTTTAAGATAATGAAGTGCAAATTGTTGTTATTAAATCAGAAAAGAAGCATAGAAGAAAATAAGAAAGAAGTTATCGACTGCATTGATCATCATAATTTACTTTTTGAGTAAGTTTTTGTAAATCTAGGTTTAGTAGAAAACGTACTGTTCATCACCGCTTCATTATTGTGTCCAAACAGTTATTAAAATTTTTTGTTCAAATGTATTTAAACAAAAGCTTTTAATTTTGCCGGATAAATTTCTGTTTATCTCTGGCTGAGTTTGTGTAAACATTCCCGTGTCAATTATATAGTTTTTAGAAAGTGTAGTATTGTAACAGTACAATCGTCTAGTACAATGCTTCTCAAACTATATAATGTAGCGGACCGCCATTTTTTGTCCCAATGTGTTGCGGACCAGTATCATATTCAGTTGCAGTGAACTTGTATAACTAGGTCTAGGAACTATTGGTAACATTTATATAAATCGAACCCAATTTTTCTGCAGTTCTTAAGGGTGATAAGAGATTAAATTGGATTTTTCAAGTTAATAATAAATCAAAAATTGCAGAAGAATTAGTATTTTATTTATATATGTCAAAATAATAATATTATTAACAAAATCTTATTGGGAAAGATGATCGTGCTTATTTTTGACCAGTTTTTTCTATTCGTGGTTGAATTGATGACAGGGCCACGCGAAATGGATCATGAATGCTCATACTCATTTCTATACTTTGTTTATTACACCCATTATTGAAAATTAGATCTGAAAGAGGTAAGACGTGTAAAAAGGAAGTAGTTTCTTCCTGGCAATGTCTGAGAGCTCAGGATATTCTATTTTAACTTGTAACCATAAAGATACAAATGATTTATTATCGTCTTCGAAGCTTGCTTTTAAGCTTCCGTCAGCTGCGAGCTGAAAAATTTCTTTTTTATGCAACCGGACGCAAAATAATCATTTTGCAGCCGTAATAGACCACGAAATTGAATTTCGGCTGTTGTTATGATAAAGGCCGCAATATCCAAAATAGGGTACAAAACAATCATTTTGACACTTTAAATGCCAAGTTTCTATTTACAATAAAATAGTTTAAAATTAAAATAATATTTATAATTATTTATTTAATATGGTTGCACATAAAATAGTGTGTACACCTTGTCCGCGAAATCCTTTATCGCCCGCGAGATTGTCCTGCCTCCGCCGCAAGCAGAATCGGCGACAATTTTTCTTTCGGTACGCTAAAGAGGGATTTCGCGGCCTTGGTATACAAATAACTATTCTATAAAAACTGGTAAATTAAAAATTTACAAAACCTTGTAAAAGTATCAGATTTATTTCAACAATATTCAATCAAACTTAACCTATAAATGTAATCATTTCGTTTCAACGGTAAAGTGGCGGAACGGTAATCTTTTGCTCACGGACCGGCACCGGTCCGCGGACCACCACTTTGAGAAGCGCTGGTCTAGTATAAAATTATTTCTATTAATATTCGATTGTTGTATTTGTAGTAAATAAATGTAACCAAATAAGTGTTCATAATACGAAGTAGCTATCAATGGAGGGGGACTCGGGATAGGTTCAGTTGAAATGAAAGAATATAATTCCTTCCAAAAGACATGACTGTGACGTCACACCTTGTGCGTTTACTGAAATTAATAAATATACGGAATAAAGGAAAATCATCACAATATTATTATAATAATTTAGAACGAACTAAGTAATCTGAACACAAAGTTCTGTCGTTGAAAAATAACTCTCCGACATTCGTCTTTAAACGCAAGAGAGAAACCACTACAAAAATATTAGGGATTGAGAGTATGCACAAATAATGTTTACAAGTGTGTTTTATTAATAACAGGGCACAATTATTTATAACTATCTTGAATATTGACAAGAAAAATATTTATTTTATATGTAACTCATATAAACAACAAGAATTACAATTGGCATGGTAATACACAAATTATGTTAAAAATGCCTATATATATATATATATATATATATATATATATATATATATATATATATATATATCATTAATTAAATTTGCATTAGTAGCTCATAATATAAGCATGAAGTTTGGAACCCGGCTTTTGCCGCTAAAGTTATTTTTTATGTAAAATTATGAAATTGTCCTGCTGGTTTAAGTTCGTAACATATTACATAAAATTATGTGTTAAGGATTTTCTAACCATGGATTTGTCTCATTTGAATTTTACTTGACATTTTTTTCTAGTGAATCTTATTAACGTGTTTTTTATATACCAATTAAGAAAGAATGCAGAAAATATCTAAAATGCATTCCATGCTTACATTAAATTATGTACCTATTAAGGATTTTCATTCCATGAATTTATTCCAAATGAATGTATTTCGAATGTTTTTCAGTGATCTTCAGATATAATAAATACTTATAATATAATAATATAATCTGTTTATTTTGCCTAGAGAAAAGAAAATACATCTCTGTACAAAAGGTAATTGGCAATATTAATTTTACATTATTATTAATTTCAATAATATTATACATTCATTATATTTAAAATATTACATATTCAATACAAAAGCTCGTAATTTTAGTGACATGCTGACGTAGTTATGGATGGCAAACATCTTTTCTGATGACAGCTCTGATAACAGGGGGGTTGCTTGGGTCTGATTCTATGTATTTCTCCAAGTATGCATCTCTGAAAGCAGTAAATGTGGGACAATGGAAGAGAAAATGAGGGATAGTGTTGGGTTCATTTTTGTTGCAGGTATTGCAGTTGTCTTCACTATTGAAATTGTGGTGAAATCCGTCCTGGTAAATGTTGAGGACTTTGCAGGAAGAAGTGCGAAATAGAGAGGAAATCTTCAGAATTTTATAAGGGACTTTTAGGTTCAGGTATAGGTGTGATGTGTTGAAGGATTTGTAATAAGGGTTACAGGAAGAGTTCATGATGTTTACAGTATCCACTTGGTATAACAGTTCTCTGTACGCTGTCAGAATGTTGTCTAATTCTCCTTTCAAAGTTAGAGGATTTTGATCGTCCCAAATCCAGTGGTGGTTAGCTTCGATAAGTGATTGTTATAGATTGAAGGACCAATTGAACTTAATTTGAGTCTCTTGAGAGAAGGCAGAATTGTTCTTTAGTTGTTTTAATCTTTCGTAACATATTTTCACATATCGGGATTCGGGCATCAATAGGATATAGTATATGAACCTTCATATTTGTCTTATTACGTAATTTGTGCCAATGTTAACACCTTACGCGTAGCTGGCCTTTCATTAGTTTATTCTTCTGCAGAATACTGTTGCCCTGTTTGGATAAATAGGGTCCATGTCAGCAAAATTGACTCACAATTAAACACCACGTTGCGTATAATTACTGGTGCTATAAAGTCCACACCAATTCCTTGGCTTCATGTCCTGGCAAATATCGCCCCATACGATATTAGGAGAAAGTACCTAACTAAACGCATATGGGAAAAATATAAGTTCTTTCCAGATATGTTTACGATAACACATGATCTAGAAAACTTACCACCGGATAGATTAAAATCTCGTAAACCTATATGGAAACTAGATTACATTTACCAACCTTTTACCATTAATGATTGCTGGAAAGGAGCTTGGCAGAATGTTCACATTTTTAATAAGAACTTAGTGGAAAATCCGACGAAAGCAGTTCCGGGGTTTGATCTACCTAG
The DNA here is from genome assembly GCA_963942605.1 of Poecilus cupreus. Taxonomy (NCBI): domain Eukaryota; kingdom Metazoa; phylum Arthropoda; class Insecta; order Coleoptera; family Carabidae; genus Poecilus; species Poecilus cupreus. The sequence goes on from OZ012718.1 coordinate 34,430,637, forward strand.
GAAAATTTGGTGTAAACTTAATCGAATTCGTACGGGCCATGGTAGAAGTAACGATAGACTTTATCTGTGGAAAATACGTGACAGTCCGACTTGTGAATGCGGTGCCGAAATAGAAACAATGACGCATATTGTGGAGGATTGTCCAATTAATAAATTTGAACATGGTTTTGTAGATTTACACAATATTACTCCAGATGCTATGTCATGGTTACAGAAAATGAGAATTTTATAACTGTCATGCTTTTATATATTATTATACTTATATTATTGTTATTTTTGTAATTTTTTAATTTATATTGTACTGTACTTTTTCATACGAATATTTGGTGTAGTTTTCTGCCATGATAGAATATTTTTAAAGAATTGGACTTGACTTTTTTCAATGTTATTCTTCTGAGAAGGTCCCCAAATTTCCGCGCCGTAGAGTACTGATGGGAGAAATAGTGAGGAGTAAAGCCTTAAGTTGGTGTTCCAAGAATATAGCTTTGTTTTTCTTAGCGTATTTTTGATAGATCCGCACATTTTGTTTGCTTTTGCTCGTTGTTCTGCAAGGTGATCGTTAAATAATCCAGATGATTTAAAGACTGTGCCCAGGTAAGTGTATTTGGTTGTGATTTCCATTTCTTCATTTTGGCAGGTGAACTTCATAGTTCTTCTTGGCGGTCTTCCGCGGTGACAATGTAGTACTTTTGTCTTTTCGGGGTTTACTTTTAATTGAAGATCATTGCAATAGGATGTAAGTGCTTCAAGCTTATGTTTGACGTCAACAGGCGAGGTTGCAAATATCACGATGTCGTCGGCGTATTGAAGAGACATTATATCGGTGTTATGGTTAATGTAAAAGCCTTCAAGGTTTCTTGGATCTAAAGTAATCTTCAAGGTCAGATATATAAAGTGCAAAAAGCATCGGACTGGTACACTCACCTTGAAGGACCCCTTTTTTGATTTGTATATCTTCGGATAGTGCACCTTCTACTTCTATTTGCATTTTAGCATCATCATAAAGGTTTTTTAGAATTCTAACTAATTTTCCACTTAAACCTAAGGCAAATACTTTTTCCCATAGAAGATTGTGTGGTACACAGTCAAAAGCTTTCCTAAAATCTAAGAAAATACCATAGATTCCTTTCTTACTTTTCAAAAATGACGTCTGGATTATGGAGTTTAGTACAAATAGGTTATCATTACACGATCTCCCTTTCCGAAAACCGGACTGCGCTTCTGGTAAAATTCTATTATACTCTGCCCAATTTTGGATTCTACTATTTAATATGAATGTGTATAATTTAGTAATTGTGTTTATTTTTGCGATTCCTCTATAATTATCCATGTTCAGTTGGTTCCCTTTCTTATGAATCAGTGTTAGTTCAACCGTTTTTAATTTACTAGGCAAATTTTCCAGTCTGAAGAAGTCATTCAGTAGTTCCATCAAATACAGTTTCCAATTCATCGGCAAATTTTTTAGCTGTTCGTTAATAATTCCGTCGGTTCCAGGGCTTTTTCTTCCCTTTAATTTACAAATAGCGTAATTCAGCTCTTGTGGTGTTATAATATTGTCTAAATACGGATGATGCATATCGAAAAAAGTTGAGTTGCTTATAATTCGATCTCCAAACCAATTTCTAAAGTATTGAGTCCATTGTGGTAAACTAATTGGATTTGATAAATATCTAGAGGGGTTTATATACTTTATGGTGTTCCAAAAATCTGATTGATCGGTTATGTTTTCTAATCGGTGTTTAATGACCTGTCTATGGTTGTCTCTTTGTTGCACGATATATTGTTTGTAGGTTTTCTTGGCATCTAAATATTTTACAGTTGATTCCTCCGTAAAATTACACGATTTACAATGTCTAAGGAGACGCCTTGCATTTCTTTTTAGATTTACACATGTTTTGTTATACCACACATGTTTGTTTGTATGGAATTTTTGTGAAACTTTTACTTCTTTTGTAATTTCTATTTGTCTGGAAACATTTTTTTATTTGTTTTGTTAAAAGTGCGTATCTTTCATCGAGATTCTTGAACCAAAATGTATTATCAAATTGCTTCATTATTTCTTCTGAATATATAGATGCCTTTGAATTATCCCATTTTATTTTGATTTTAGTATTAGTACTTCCTTGAGAGTAAGTCTTGTTAGCTTGTAGAGTTTCAATTTTAAGAGAACATATCATATGGTCGGATATCAATATTTCTTCAATTACACAGAAATCTAAAATGAATTGTGTTGCAGCTAAGTTTACCCAGATAAAATCTATTATGCTTCGTCCTTGGTTTCCTATATAAGTGTGTTTTGCCGGGGTGTCGCGTTTGCTTCTTCCATTTAATACAAATAAGTTGTGTTCCTCCATTACTGTGGTCAAATTCTTTCCTCTTTTATTAATTTTAATGTCCAGAGAACTACGTGTTGCGGTTAAGTTGGTGTTTCTCATAATCGTGTTATCACAGTTGTTTAATTCGCCTTCCAGCTGTTAAAATCTCCTCCAATTATTACTGAATAGTTTGGATTCCTGTTTATAATAATTTCTATACTATCAGAAAAAGTTCTAATAGAGTTTCAAAGTCGTACGAGTAAGAAAAGTATGTTATGCCTAAAATAATGCTTCTATTTTTATAAGAGGCTTTAAGGAATATCCAGTGTACTTCTTGCTCTATAAATAAGATGAGACCACCCGTTTTAGCTTGTCTTACAGCAGGTTGCTCAAATCTCAGATAATACTTTAAGAATGGTGGGTTTTCTTTTAGTTTATAATCAACCCATGTCTCAGATAAGCAGATAATTTCGTGCTGTAAAAGAATACATTGTTCTGAGTGGTTAAGGTTAAATATGTTTTTATACCCCTGGATATTCCAAAACATTATATTTTCGGTTTCGTTGCTTCTCTGTATATTGTCAGTGTGCGTATTACAGTTAACAGAGTTTAGTAGTTTTTTGGAGGAGTGTCTCTTGCATTAGCCTGCGCGCGCGATCTAGTTTGGATGTGTTTATCAAGCGGCCCTACTATTTTCATTATCTCGCTTATTTTCCTTTTCTTCTCTTGTGTTCTAGGAGTATTTTTTTGGTCATTAACTTTCTTTAGAGTAGGTTTTTGAACTTCAACTTTTTGTTTTGTTTTATTTTTGTTATCGTTTATTACTGCAGGGGATTTTTTATTTTCATCGTCTTCGCTATATATGTGACAATTATTTAAGTCTTGATATGAAACTGAGCGTCTTATTGGTAATTCTTCAGGATCTATTCCAGTTTGTATTTCACTGTTTGCGTCGCAATGAGTTTCTTCGCTGAAATCCGTAATATTATATGGAGTATTATTTATATATAGAATATTTTGGTAAAGTTTAACTTTATACCCTTCCTTTTTTTGCTTTAAGCATGTACGGTTTGAGTATTTTTCTTTCTTGCGAAATCTTGGGAGTGTAGCCTTCCTCGAAATATATCTTCGATCCTTTTAAGTACATAGCGTTGCGAAATATTTCTTTCTTGGTTCTTTTGGAAGTTAATTCTATTAAAATTGGTCTTATTTTGTTAGGGATAAATTTTCCTAGTCTTTTTATGTTATCAAAGTGATATGCCGAGATATTATTTAGTTTTAATTTATTTTTAAGTAACTGTATTATGACTTCTTCGAGATTTTCTTCTTCATTTTCTACAATTCCAAAGCACAGAAAATTTCTTTCGCGCATCCTTCGTTCCAGAGTATCGATATGATCTTCTTTTTCTTTAAGGTTTTTTAGTACTTCTTCATATCTAGATTCGGTTATTTTATAGTTTTTGTTAATAGAATCCAAAGAGGTCTGCAATTTTTCTATGTTTTTATTTATAGGAGCTAATAGTTCTTTTATTTCCGCAATAGAGGCCATATTATTAGTATTATATTTAAAGTTTTTAGTTTTACTAGAGTTGGGAACACTGTTAATTAACACGACTCGTCGATGCTACACCGAATTTGTTAATTAAATTAGTAATTTATAATAGTTAAAATGACTGACCTTATGCGGGACGGTAGATTTAAATGTGTTTTGGCACAATTATTTGAACTGGCTATTTCAGCAAACTACATCCACTGAGAAAGCTGCACTTCCGCTTTAAGTAAAGCACACTTTTATTATTTTGTTTAAACTGATTAACTAGATAAGACTTTTTAGCGTTGGACGGTTAGTAAACACGACTGTTTCTGATTCGCAGAGTTGCCAATCTCCTCAGATATAATAAATACTTATGAATACTTATTCCAAATTTGTTTATGTATATTCTATGTGAATTGATTAAAATTTCTCAGATTTTAATAATATTATCGTTAAAAAATCAATTTTATTCAGGAGTGCATAAACCAAGTGTCCCTTACCTTGGAGGTAATAGATTAAAGGAAAAATTTTATAACATTCTGTATCTAGGGTATTTATTGTAGATGAGTATGTGTTTAAAAAAATAAAAAGGACAACAAAAAATCGCACTTTGGGTAAAGGCGGCAAAATATATTCAAATATAAATAGACTTAAAACTGTTTTATTTGATGTAATAAATATATTTTCGAATGCTAATCAGTTTGGAGTTTGCGATTTTTGTAAGGCTAACAAACATTTCGGTTCAGGGAAGTATAATAAGAAGTAAGCTAAGCAAGTAGTAAGACAAAATAAAATTTTTACAGCACTAAAAATAAATGCTGTTGCCGTTTTTTACACGGATGGTTTATTGTGATATATTTAATAAATACATGGCTCAGAAAGGTAATAACAGCATATTAATATCATTGTTTTGACATTATTATGCAATAAATTGTATTAAATTTGATCCAAAATATGTTGTTGCAGATTTAATACATAGTGAAATTTCTTGGCATAATTTTTCTTCAATATATTTCCCGAGTTCTCCTTCCTATTTTATACAAAAAAAGAAATATTTTTTTGATCAATTGTAGAAAATCGCGCAGTGAAGGATTAAATTTGCGGTAAAGTTCTACTGAGCGTATATTAAAGAAATCATTTTCTAGTATATTACTCCGAGATAAAAAAAAGAAATTTAATATTTTCTGTTTGTTTTTCAAACAATTCACCCAAAAGTTTTTAATCAGATCTTTAAAAATGCTGAATTATACATCAGAGTCGTGTTTCGGTTTTCGTTGTAGTAATTTGCACCACAAAATAAATCACCGCCAGCACACCGTTTCAAACGTTGCCGATCTTCCCAGATCACATTCACAAATATCAGTGCGTGGGCGATGTTAAAGCCTTGTTTGTGACAATGTATCAAATTCAGCTACTTATTTTAAAATCTATTGTTAATAATAATTCCATTATAGCCATAAATGTAAATCAAACACTAATAAATTTTATTTTTTAACATTATAACCATTATTTTATAATTATTATAAACAAATTATTGAATATTCTAGAATATGCTATCTTTATATTCATTTAAATGTCAATACCTTTCAAAAAAATCAGTTGTTTTGATAATTCCGAAGATTTGGCTGCCTGTGTCATTGATATATTGCAGGCCGAATATGTAATATTTTTTCATACAGGTGATTCATCGGTCGGTCATTTTTTACTGTGTCATTATAAACAAATTATTGACTTTGCTAGTATTATGCTACCTTTACATTCATTTAAATATCAATACTTGTAAAAAATATCACTTGTTTAGATTATTTTGATAATTTAACTCCAATATAAAGTAAGCCATAAAGAAAACACAATTTTATCGTTTTGAAAGCGGGTAAATAGGAAGGTGACTTTTTGTAAGTGATAAAACGTTATTTACCTTTCTCCCAGCAACCGGATCATAACACTATCTACATTAATACCATTTGCATTATTTGTCAAAAATATGATATATAATAATTGTATTTTCACCAATTACACTTAAATAAACCATTTCATAAATAATGTTAAATTATCTCGCCGATTTACATTCTAAAACTGTTGAAAAAATTAAAATCACGAGACCGTATGTGGAGCGATTTTATTAAAACAGTTTTCTTGTCAAATTGCTAGGTAACAAGGTTTCGTAACATACAGAAATTTATCCGGCAAAATAAAAAGCTCTTGTGTAATTACAGTTGACAATTAGATTTATATACAGATCTATTGTAGGATGGATATGTTATATCTTTTTATACAGGCTGATTCATAGGTCGGTTCTTTTTTATTGTGTATTTTTTACTGTGTTATTTTGAAGGCATAAAGAAAAACTCTCGAACAAATTTTGTATGTCTATCTACGTACCACATTCTTTGTATACATATAGGCTGTTCCATTTGAGCGCAATAATATACAAATTTCTTTCTATTCGTGGAATTGCACAATATTTGTTATAGTAACAATATGGGTGTTTATTATTATTAATACATATTTGTACATCTCTTAAGAATGTAAATACAAAATTTAAAGTGAGTAGGGCTAATTATTTAATAATAAAATTAAAAACAAATTTTCTAGAACTCTTTCTTTTGGTGGAATTTGACAAAATTTGTTATAATAACAATAACAATACTTCTCTTTAGAATGTAAGTGCAAAATTTAAAACAAATTGGACATATTAATAAATAATTAAATTGAAAATAAATTTTGTAGAACTATCTCATATCGGGAAAGGTGCGATTATTTACGTTTATTTTTGAACATATGTACATTGTAGAACATATTTTTAGAATGTTAATTGAAAATAGGTATTTAGGGAAGTTTTTTTTAACGAAGATGGGAGGCGGACTAACTACAAAGGTCATATGTCGCCTCATGTGTTTATTATGATGAATTTATATGAACACAAACGATCATGCTCTTCAGTGGCATTCCAAACCACGACCTCTGGCGTGCCAGGCAAGTGACAGCCACTACGCCACCGAAATTGGCTTAAGGGAAGTTTATATAGTCCTTTATCTAATTAATGAAGAAAGTACGATATTAAAATCAGCTATATTCGTATAAGAGTATTTATAGCAAACGGATAAATTATTTTTGATTAATAGTTATATTTAACTATTGTCTAAGATTTGAAAATAAGTGAATTTAAAATCTAATTTCTTCATTGTTGGCCATTTAACCTTGGGAGACCCGATCAATACTATTAACGCCTACAGTGCGCGCTGAGTAACTTAGCATACCGAAAGAATGTAATGCTAACCAGTTTTCTTACGTAGCGTTATGTTAAATTTAAACTTTTTCTAGATGCCGCACTGCTTGAAAGAGTGAGTCCAAGTTTTACAACTTCTAGAGCTAAACTTGTAGGTACGAACTAAGAAGATGCGAGCGGCAGAATAAAGGAGCAGAAAATACATTTTAGTTTCTCGGTCCATTGGCGTAGTCAATATAAAAATATATTACGTAGAAATGTAATTTTACATTAAAATTTAAGCCATAACAATGATTTTGTGTATTAATATATTTAAATTAAGATTCTTCCGTACATATGTAACTTAAACCTTTTTGAATTAGCATGGGCAGGAATCAGGGTCGGGCTGAACACACGGAGATGCCGAGAAATTTCTTGGTGAGCTCCAGCCTTCTTTTGGGCCCTTGGATGGGACGATTTTTTTAAAAATAAATTTTATTTAAAATAATTCAATATTAAATTATAAATGTCATTCTTTTGTTTGCCCTATATTCTATTGTGTTTGTATTTTTGTAGATTTGTTGGCTGACGAATAAGTTGGTAATTATAGTTTAAATTTTAAATCCCGCGCAGGTTAATAGAAAAATGAAATACAAAGAATGATTGATAATTTTGATAAAGTTAAGGAACGTACAAATAATTATGTTAAATAAAATATTTAAGAGATCTTGAATCACTCAGTGGTATTGAAATCGAGCAGAATATTCTGTTTTTAGGACACGAAGATTAAATATGAGTCACTCGCCTAGTACGCCTGTGGTCGTGAGTTTGAATCCCACTGAAGAGTAAGGTCGTTTGTGTTGTTCATAAAATTCATCCACTCTTCATTCCCTCTTCATATAAAAAAATAAGGTATGAAAAAAACTAAAATATTTTTTTTCTATTTTGTTCCTTGAAATTTTTACAGTATTAAAGAATTATTCAAAAATCAGGAAAATAAAGAAATTTTTATGTTCATTGCAAAACGAATTAAAGTTAACTGCAAAATGAATGATTAAATTTAAGCGAAAATTATTCCAACATGGGATTGACTGTCTGAACACTCATGATGATAATTCCTGTAAAGGCTGCAATCATTATACTTTCAATGTAATTCGCAAATATATCATGAATATTTGTTCTTATTCTAATTTATATTTGGCATACAAATATCGAAATATCTTTTTCATGTACGAAAGTGACTTGTGAGTATGTGTTTTTAATTTTAAAAATATATAATAAAATCACGTTTACGCTCCAATATAGGGGAAGATATAAAGCAAGCTTTGATTGTGTTGAACGTTGAGACCTATTGGACAATATCACCTTAATAAAATTATCGATACCCTTGCCTCATCCAGTACTGACACAAAAATAAGCTATAATTATAATTTTTTATTTAAATTATTCATTTATTGATTCCGTGCAATGTTATTGTAAACTATAAATTACAATAAAAAGTTACCAATAAAACGATCTTATTAATTATTTTTGCTGTACCTATGAGTTTGAACCCAAGTAAAGCCATTCGTTATAGGTACAGAATAGGGCCCTCAACTCTATTTTTCTCGGGGGCCTTTTTTTTCAGTACGACCCTGGCTGGAATGAAAAGATACACACGCGAAAATAACAATGCTGACGATTTAAATCTTGTAAATTTAAAAAGAATTACTCCATAAGCAATTGTAAGCATCTCTGATGAATATTTGAAATGTACGTAAAACATACGACGGCAATAAAAAATCAATATTGGCAAACTGATGAACAAACCAAGTTAATTCTTGAATCATTTATTATAAATTATAAATGTTGGCGGTGATTCTAATGAAGTATTTGAATTTAGTTTTGATGAAGAGACTGTGGTCTGTTAGCAAAATGATGTGTAATTACTTTTCATTCTTTTTTAATATTTTTTATGATTTACTGATTTAAACTTATGCAGTGTAATTTATTATTATTTATGTGTTTGTATGTTGTATATAGATTTTTATCTATATATAATGAATTTAGTCAATTTTTTTATTAATTATATGTTAGTATATTGTACGTAGATTTTTGTTCCTTAAATAATAAATAAAATTATTTTATGTCCTGTAGTTACATTAAAAAAAATTTTTTTTGTTACACCTATGGTTTTTGTTGATTTTTCGTCCATAATCCCTAACCGTTTACTGCCCATCTATGCCAAATTATCCCGCGTTCACTATACATTCGCGCTACACTCTCAACACATTTTAAACTTGAAGCTGTTAAGGACCATTTTACATGTTCCGGTAAAACCAATATCGCGTGTTTCAAATTTATATTAAAATACACAAGCATTGGTTCTTACGTTGTGTTGTTGACATATTCCAAATTAATATTTATTTTACGAAACTTCTTCAGGAAATGACATATTACTCTATACGGCTTGGAATCGCACGGTAGAAATAAATATCAATACCGTCCACATAAGATGCAACTATTACATTAAAAAATTATTTGTTTATGTTGTAAATGCTACTAGAATGTCTACTTCGTCGGTGACTTCTGACAGTCGTTAGTATCGATCCTCGGGGCTAACTCAACTTCCACGCTCGGCGTCGGGGTTGGAGTATATTAAGCGGAGAACCACCCTGATGGTGTCCTCGGGCACCGGTTCCACGGAGGAATCGCTGGTACTGGGTAACGCGGTTAAATGCGGAGATGACGTCACATCGGGTGACGTCACAGTACGCCTGGTGATTTCGCGGTGTCGGGTGGGTACCGGGCCGGCGTCGTGGTCTAGGTATTACCTCTCGAGGTGCTAACTCCAGAGGCCGCTCTAGACCACAAGGCGGACGTAAAAACTGGTTGCGGGCGACGATGTCGCCGTAGCTTATGTTTGCTACCGTAGAGATTGCGAATGCCAGCTCCAGCGGTGTCGCGCTAAGCCAAAGCATCGGTATGACTCGGAAACTCACATTTGTGTACTGGGTATTACCCTTTGAGGCTGCAAATGCCAACAGTATCCTGAGCTTATTGTTAAATAGTAAATGTGAAAACAAATTTACTGGAACCCTTTCTCATAGAGGAATTTAGTACATCAAATGAGATAATGAGAATGTAAATAAAAAATTTAAAGCGAATTGTGCTTGTTGTTAAATAATAAAAGTGAAATCAAAAGTAGAACTTTTTTACTTTGTGGAATTAGTTAATATTTGGATTTATAATTATAAATACATATTTGTACATTTCTTAAGACTGTAAATACAAAATTTAAAGCAAGTTGGGCTTATCGTTCAATAATAAAATTGAAAATAGTTTAGTAGAATTATATATCTCTTACTGGGGAAGATTGCGATTATTTGCATGTATTTTTAAACATATGTACAGTGTACATCTTTTGAGAATGTTAATCTAAAATAGGTATTTAGGGAAGCTTATATAGTCCTTTTTTTTATTTAATGAAGAAAGTGCGTTAATGAAATCAGCTTTATTCGTGTCAAAGTATTTATAGCCCGATAATAGTTATTTACGATACAAGTACGTAAAGCTAGTCTTTAGTCACGAATGGGTCAATTAAACCACGAGCGTAGCGAGTGTTTTAAGACCCCTGAGTTTTAATTTTAATCTTTCGTTGCTTGGAAACCCGTGTCTGCCCGTGACTTATGGGATCGTGTTACTAAACAACCGTTTTACAAACTTGAAACTAACAGTTAAACATCAATTTTACACACTATCGTAGATAAATACTTTTAACGCCTACACTACATTCGCGCCATTTCACATGTCCCGATAAAGTCTATATCGCATGTATCATAATTACATTAAAATACACAACATTGGTTCACACATTGTGAAGTTGTGATATTGGTTTATTTTCTAACGTTGTTCACACTGTGCGTCACTTACTTTCAGTTTAACCTGTATTCAAAATTACTGTTTCTTTTTATGTCTAACTTATAAATATTACCAGCAAATACCTATGTTCTATCCATATATTTCTTTATGTACACGTCATAATGTAATTTTAAAATAAATGTGAGAAAGTAGAAACCTAATAAATATTAATGAAAGAATTACTTTAAAAACTGTTAAACAAAATCGCAATGGCATGTGACAATGTGAGTAATTATAATTATTAATACAAATTTCCCTTCACTTGAGAACATAAATCCCAAAATGTTAAGCAAATTGGACTTATTGTTAAATTAAAAAAGTGAAAATAAATTTCATAAGACTATTATTTTCGAAATGATAGTTAGAAAATGTTATAACAATAATAGAATTTATATGAATTAATACACATCAGTTGATTCTTCGAAAAAGCAAATCAAACATTTACACATTTCCGCGATAATGTTTTATGCATTAAATAACCCTGTATATGTTATGCAACCTGCAATATAGTCATCTATTGACCAGAAGACGTATTAAATTTATATGTCATCGTAGTTCTTCAAAAAAGTCGTTCAGAGGACTCAATGGTAGGATTATTTGGAACCCTCGGGTTCCAAATATTGAAAATGAAATAACTCTTATATGCAACATTATTACATAATGACAGTTTATACAGTTCATTTTGATAGAATAGTACTTTATATCACCAAATTTGTATTTGGATAATTTAACTAGAAATTGGCGATAAATCACTTGAAAACTTTGACGTTTGGAACCCGGGTTCCGAATCTCAAACGGGGCCCAAACATCATCGACTTCTTCCCATTTCGGGTTCTGAACTCACTTATATACCAACTTATATATATATATATATATATATATATATATATATATATATATATATATATATATATATATATATATATATATATATTGTTGTTTGGTGTATAGCGCGATGTGTCCGCTCTCTTTGGAATATTCCTCACTTGTTTCAATTATTTTTGTTTTTAGAGTTTCAATATCCGGAAGAGTATCGCGTGATTCGAAAGCTCATCTAAACATATCATAACTACTCGGTACACTTGTAATAACATCAGTTCGGATGCGCTAACGAAAATAACGAATAGAAATACTATGTCACTTTTGCATTCTAATAAACCTTCAAAAACACATGAAAACACACGAAAACAGTATGCTATACAAACACATGTTCTACGTGAACAAGGAAGATGACGTCACGACAGACAACGGCACACTCTACGATCGTTTTTGTGCGTTTTTTGAAACTAGTTTTTAAAATATTAATATTTACCCCTTTATTATAAACAAATGAATTTTTAACTATTTTTCTATAGATACAGGGAGTATAAAGTTCACTTTGAAATCTATGACACTTACATAAAAATAATAAAAAAAACGTTTTGTATAAAGAATTTTATGATCTACATTTTCGTATAATACAGTTTTGTAAGTTATAATTATCATTTAAGAGATAATCGACGAAAAGGAAAAAATTTACGTATTTTTATCAAAAAAGAAGGCGTCACGTCGAACGCACATGGGTTAGGAGGTCAAAAACTTGGATTCATAACCAAGGGACCAACCTATATAATAAAGAAATTAGTACTACTGGACCTTTTGCAAGCAATATATCTCTATTCCCTGGACTATTTGGAACAGATTTCTGATTTAATAGTATGCAGTTTGTAATGTAATATTGTGTTTTGATATGTTACAGATTTTTATTCTATACTAATACGTAGTTTGTTTCAACTTAGATTTAATACGTATTTTTTAAATTTATGAATATGTGTATTTATGTTGTGTATTATGTACAAGATTCGGATAGTTCGAAAATCAACTCTAGCTAAAACTATCCATTTGTTATTCTGCTGCACTTGAGCAATAATAGTTATTTATGTATCAAGACACTGAAGTTTAACTTTTTATCACGAATATGGAATTTATTTGCCGAGGCCCGAAAGGCCGAGGAAAATATACCATGTGAGTGATAAAAAGGAGCTTCACTACCGCGGTACATATTCAATTTTATTTGAAACCTAAATTAAGAAAATAACTAAAAAAAATTATTATATAGGTTAAGTTTGTACATCTGTCAGTTGTCAATTGGAACTGACACTCAGTGTAGCCAAAATCGAATATTGACATTATCGTAAATAACACTCAAATTTATACGTTTTTTCCTAAATTTCTTTTTAGGAATTAATTAGTTAATTCTTCTTGCACATATTGTTTAATTTTACATATAAATTTACCACAATACTGTGCACACTACTTGTACTTTCGCCTTTGTGAGTGGTGCATTGTGACCTTAATAGATTTATCACTTGATAAAACATTTGTGAGTAATCTGTGATTTACCTATCTTTGGACTGTTTTAATACATATACCTTAAATCAATAGTTTGTCAACTTGACTTAACTGTGCGCGCGTACTTTAACATGCTTAATTAACAACTGTGCGTTCAATGACAAAATAAAAACGATTTTTAATTAAAACATCTGACTGGATACAGTGAATCTAAACATTTTGTTTAATTTTTATGTTTTATTTAATATATAACAATTTAGTAAATCACAATGGCTAATTACAATGGTGTAATATTTGCGAATCAATGTGCGAAATCATTGATAAAGCCAAAAATTTCAGCATTAAATCTACTCTGGATGAAATAAATAAAAGTATTGGTACAATGTCAACTAGTTATAATTCTGATTCTCCGAATAGTCTCTTTGCTAAACTAAAGTCTGAATTAAGCTCTATAATAAACAAAACTTTGATTGATATTAAGATCGAAATTAATAACACTCTGGAGTCTAAAATCAATGAGATTCTGAAAACTGTTCCTGTATGTCAACAACCCGAAACAGCACCATCATACTCTATGGTAGCTCAGAGATCTGAACCGCCTATCATCTTGGAAGCCTAAAAACTCATCTCAATCCTCATCTGCCACAAAATCGGAGGTTTTGAAATCCATCAATCAAATATCGTCAAACATCGCTATCTCTGCTGTTAAAAATAGTAGTAATGGGGCTCTATTAATTAGTTGCAAGAATTCAAATGAAACAAAAAGGTTTAAGGAATTAGCTACGAACAACTTAGGTGACAAATATGAAGTTAAACAACTCAAAGCATTAAATACACGAATTAGAGTAGTGGGTATGTCAGAAAAGCTGAAAAATGATGTATTTCTGGAATATTTAACGACTCAAAATGAATCATGCTTTGAAGCAAATAATTATAAATGTGAAATACTTGATTATTAGTCTACTAAGAAAAATAAATCTGTCTATCAGGCAAATATTCAAACTGATATCAGTACCTATAATAAAATTATGAAATCTGGAAATCTGTGCGTTGGATATGACTGTGTATGGCGCAATTGAATTAAGGCGTTGTTATAACTGCTGCAGCTACAATCACTTCGCTAACCGTTGCACAAAAAAATCTCCTAGCTGTCCCAAATGTGCTGGAAACCATCAAGGAAAGGAATGTACATCAAATGAACTGAAGTGTATAAATTGTATTCGACTTAAAGAATCGCACAAAGTTAATATTGACACTAACCATAATATATGGGATCCTGATTGTTATGTATTTAAAGACATCTTAAAAAAATTTAAAAATAATATTTTAGGCATTCAATAGCAATTACCGTCCGGTAATCGCGTAACTCTGGAAACTAGCCTAACCTGCTATTATCAAAATGTTCAGGGCCTTAATATGAAACTCAACCAGCTATATTCAAGTGCACCATCTTTGGATTATGATATAATAGCATTCTCAGAAACATGGCTCAATAATAGTGCTCATAACTCTGAAATATGTGATGATTCTTATTTAATCTATCGTTCTGATCGTGACTTTGATTCCTGCAACGTATCTCGAAGTGGTGGTGTTCTGTTACTGGTCAACAAGAACATCTCATCTTTTAGTGTGGATATTAGTGATTACTCTGGCTTACTTCCGAACAATATCGACGTAATTTGTTCTAAAATACTATTTAAAAATAAATGTTTGTATATCTTCGTCATCTATGTTCCACCTGCAACTAATGCTACAAATTATAATGCTCTATTTGAATTTTTTGATAGTCTACCATTTTTGTATGAACAAAATTTTGTTATCATTGGTGACTTTAATATTCCAAATCTAACAAATAATCTCAACTGTCCTAAAGTTAATATGTTATCAAACTTTCTTGAATTTTTCGATGCTAAACAACTGAATACAATACTAAACAGTAATAATAAACTTTTGGATTTACTATTATCTAATATCCACTGTAGTGTAAGTCAGTCTGCTAATTTAATATTTGATGTTGAGTATCAGCATCATCCTGCTCTTAAATTCATAATTAAAACCTCTGAAAAGATAATTCGGAAAAATGTAAACAATATTAATTCACATTGTTATGATTTTAAAAAAGCAAATTTTATTAAATTATATGAGCTGATTGATCAATTTAATTGGAATACACTTGAATCTTTTACAGATGTCAATTTAGCTTGTGACTTTTTTTATCAAACTATTTATTCTTTCTTTGATCAATGTGTTCCTCTTAAACGGGCCAATAGAATGCATTATCCGCCTTGGTATAATCATAGCATAAGATCTGATATTAAGAAAAAAGAACACTATAGAAAGCTTAGCAACAAGTTTAAACATAATGTACATTATTTTAGTCACTATAAGAGATTGAGAGCTAAAATTAAATACGATATTAAACAATCCTATGTACAATATGTTTCATCTTGTGAAGCTTCCATAAAAATGATCCCAACAAATTTTGGCAATTTGTAAACAACAAAAGAAAAACATCAACATATCCTAACGTTATGACACTAGCGAGCACTGAATTAACTAACCCGTCTGATATAGCTGACTCCTTTGCTTCATTCTTCCAGTCAGTCTACTGCCCACCTTCCAACAATCATTTTCCTAATGAGAAAGCTACTTCAGAAAACTTAGTATCCATTAAGCAAATAACAATAAACGATATTAATCTCTCTATCCGCAAACTTAAGCCAAATCTCTCCTGTGGACCAGATCAAGTTCCCAGCTTGTTCATCAAAGATTGTGCTTTTCCTCTTTCAAAAGCTTTATTTTTCATCTTTAACCTTGCTATTGAAACAAATACTTTCCCAACTATCTGGAAACTGACACATGAATAACTCCAATTCATAAGTCTAATGATATTGCTAAAATTGAAAACTATCGTCCGATAGCTATGTTATCAAATTTCAGCAAGGTATGTGAAAAGATTATTTACTCTTCCATTTATTGCAACATAAAAAATCAAATTTCATTCTGCCAGCATGGCTTCGTGGAAAAAACGCTCAACTGTCAGTAATTTAATGTACTTCACTCATACAATATCGTCAGTTCTTGACAGAAATGGTCAAGTCGACTGTATCTACACCGATTTTGCGAAAGCATTTGATCGAATTGATCACCATACCTTGCTTCACAAGCTTTCATCTTTTTCTCTTTCTAGTTCTCTTATTTCTCTTCTATCATCTTATCTTAACGATATAAAGCTCTATGTTCAATTGTTGGGTCACAAGTCACCTACTCTCAATGCAACTTCCGGTGTACCGCAAGGTTCAAACCTCGGTCCTCTTTTATTTATTATGTTTATAAATGATATAACTGAAGTAATTAATTGCGACAAATTACTGTTTGCCGATGATCTTAAAATCTTCTATCCAGTCAATTGTGTAACTGATTGTCAAATGCTCCAAACTGATCTCAATAATATCTCTCAGTGGTGCAAGACTAATAATTTATTTTTGAATATTGAGAAATGTAAGACAATGACTTATACTAGAAAAATCTTACCAGTTAGTTTCAACTATTGTCTTGATAATAAAATCTTATCTCGTTGTCAAACTACCATTGATCTTGGAGTAATTTTTGATCAAAAGCTCACATTTGTAGATCACATAAATAGTGCTTATAAAAGCTCTAGTAGGATGCTTGGTTTTATTATAAGGAATACACGTCAGTTCACCAACATTTCTGCAATACTGACATTATACTATTCGTTTGTTCGTTCCAAATTAGAGTACTGTGCTTCAATTTGGAACCCTGTTTATGAGATTCATCAGAATCGCTTGGAAAGCATTCAAAAAAAGTTTCTCAAATACATTTATTGGAAGATTAATAATTATTATCCATGTAGAACTGTACCCTATGAATCGTTGTTACACTCCTTTAATTTAGTTAGCTTGTTTGAACGTAGAGAGGTCAATACTGTACACTATCTTTCCAAATTAATTCATGGATCGGTTGATGATCCTAGATGCCTTAGTTTACTGAACTTTCATTCACCATTAATTTCAACCCGACATCCATCCACATTCTATCTACCTACAGCCAATACATCCTTATTTTATTTATCTCCCACTAATCGGATGTGCCAACTTATAAGTTGAAATTTAGTCATGTTGATGTTTTTCAATATAATTCTAGTCAATTTTTTGCTCGTATCTCTTAATGTTATTTGTTAATATTTATTATTTTTAAAGTGTTTATCTTTTGTAATTATGTTTTGTAATTGTTCCTGTCCTGTTATTAGGCCACGGTCTGTTGGACAGTGTAATCTAAATAAATAAATGTATCTGTCAAAAATAACCTACTTGTACAATAATTATTTTACGGAAAACATTGCGTTGCTCAAAATCGTCACATAATGGGTTACTTTAGTGATGATTTCTGTGCTTTTAATGACGATTTTTGAGCACTTTAGTGCCGATTTCAAATAAATATATTATTACTAAACCCAATCCAACAACTTCATTGCTTATGTTTTACCATAAGATGAAAACTATAATGTAAATGTAAAATGTAAAAAATCGCTAATTTATTCAATAGTTATATCACGAGTGCTAAGAATTAATCGATTAAATTTGACATGTCTAGCATATGCAAAAAAATTTCCTTAAAAGTGTTAGGTTGAGGGATTTTTTCTTAAATTATTATGTAGGTACCATAACACTTTTTTAACAGCAAAATTTTGTAAATAAGCTAGACATCAAATTTAATCGAATCAATTTTTTTAGCACGAGAGGTATATGTCAAAATTATTTCATGAATTCATAGCATAAACGTTTTATTTTTGGCGATGAAATTGTACTAAAACGTTGATTTTGACACATTTTTATATAAATAAATTGGTACACACATAAGCAAAAGACACCATAAAATTTTGTTGTTATATTGTAACTATAGCAAATTGTTTGTTTTTCTTTTTACTTGTCAAATAAATGTAAAAAAATAGTTTGAAATGAATAATTCAGCATATTTAAAGATACAGAATACCAGTAAAGGTAAAGAATATAATATGTAAGTATCTTGCTTTTGCAACTAATTATCCGGCTAAATATGCCTTCAAAATGTTCAAAATTTGCATATAAATTTAGCTTCAATTTAATGGCGATTAAACAGCACGGTGCTTTTTAATAACTTATCTAAAATGCACAACAATGGAAAATAAAACATTCTGATTGGTCAGATTTCTAATGAATGTAATAATCAATAGTTATATCACGAGTGCTAAGAATTTAATCGATTAAATTTGACATGTCTAGCTTATGCAAAAAATTTGCTTAAAAAGTGTTTGAGTACATAATAATATGAAAAAATCCCAAGACCGCAGGTCGAGGGATTTTATCTTAAATTATTATGCACGAGGGGTATATGTCAAGATTATTTCATGAATTCATAGCATAAACTTTAATATTTGCGAAGAAATTGTACTAAAACGTTGATTTTGACACATTTTCACATAAATAAATCGGTAATGTTGTTATAGTGTAACTATAGCAAATTGATTGTTTTTCTTTTTATTTGTCAAATAAATGTCAAAAATTTGTAAATAAAAATAGCTTGAATTGAATAATTTAGCATGTTTAAAGACATAGAATACCATTTAAGGTAAAAAATATGTAAGTATCTTGCTTCTGCAACTAATTATCCAGCTAAATATGCCTCCAAAATATTCAAAATTTGCATATAAAAGCTAGCTTCAAATTAATCATGAATAAACAGCATGATGCTGTTTAATCACTTATCAAAAATGCACAACAATGGAAAATGAGACTTTCTGATTGATCAAATTTGTAATGAGTGAAATAATCAGTAATAATATAACTCGAGAGTTCGATAAATTAGAAAATAATTCTCCAGTATTTTTCTCAAACTTGTCGCCATTTGGCAGTAGCCACTCAAGCACTAAATCTATCTTCTTTGCTCATTTTTACTTGTTTTGATGATACCGATCTGACATCTGACATCTGTCAACAAAAACGTTACAGAGAAAATTGCCGGGAATAATCACAAAAGCATTATTCCCAGTATAATAATGACAGGATTGGTTAAAACGCAGACACGTGATATAAAATAAAGCATTTGATTGGTTTAAATAAACGTCAAAAAACAATCTAATTTATCGAACTCTCGAGTCATATATAATAACATTATTATTTTATTTCTTCATCAGGTACGCCACTAAATCTATCTTTTTTGTTGATTTTTTATTTGTGTTGATGATAACTGACAATAATTACTAGTGCTTTATTCTCAGTATAATAATGACAGGATTGGTTCAAACGCACGTGACAAACAATGACGCAATTTATTAGAGGTGAACATTTTTTGAAAATTTTTTGTTTTTGCAAATTATTAAGTCAAAATTTAGAGATTTAAAAATTTCGTTAAAAACACTACGGGACCGAGTGTTTAGTGGTATTTGAGAATTTTATTATGAGCGAAATTTGTAATGATTTGTTTTTTTTAATAAATATTTACCTCAAGTACCATTTGGATAGATTATTCAACAAGATACACTATTTTCATTAATTTTGTTAATGGAATCACTTCCAAAACATAAATTATCACATATTTTGCGAAAAATTGTCACTGACGTTTAAGTGAAAAGAATTATTTGTTAAAAAAATTGCCATGGTAACAGGATACACTATTGGCACCCGTATATTCGCTGATATAATTGCTTCGATTGGTCAAAATAGATGACGTGTAAGCCTCTTATTGGTTGTTGACTACGGCGTTGAATAATCTCAGGTAATATAACAAGTGAGATGATTATTATCGATGATATTTTCGAGTGAAACGGACTCTGCAGATTTCACGAGTCCGTCGGACTAGTGAAATGTGCAGCTTCGATTTCTCGAGCAATATCTTCGATTATTAATCATATCACGAGCTTAAATTTAATCAGAGAATATAATGAATAATTATTTGTTGTAAAGCGGATTGAGAACGAGAACGTGCACTAAATGTACTGAACGCAACACAGCGGCTGTATTAACCTCAGTTTTGTTGTATTAAAATTGGCAGTTATAACCACAGACACGATTTAAAGCACAATTTTATTTAATAAAACAAGGTTTGAGTTTATTCTAGTTACCTGGGTACGATTATAATACATCTTTATACTTTAAACTGCAAAATTACTTGTAGCTGTCAAAAATGTTCCTTAGCAACGGATCAAAACAAGGTGATATATTCATTTGTATAATATTATCGCTGTGGTACACATGTAACTAAGGAGATTCTCAATGTTGATTGTCTGAAAATATGTCACGTTATTTATTTACTGCTTCATGGGGCAACTCATTCAAGATGAGGTAATGGAAGTTCTGTATTTCAAGGGAACGAAGTATTTTACTCAGTTGTCTTACAGACTACATCGGTGGCTGATGCAGCGTATTTCAGTAAGTGGGAGGATATTCCAGATAAAAACATACGACTTAGTTTAATGCTCATGATTTTACGGGCGAACAAATGTGTGAACATTACAATGGGAGGTCTCTTTATCTTGTGTCTGGAAACATTCACTCGGGTAAGAGCAAATAGTATACCTCGACAAACCGATATGAGTCCACTACATATAAGCATTAAATGTATGACATGGATTTATTGTGCTCCGTCAGTGAAATGCACAGCTCAGAATATAAATATTAGTATTAGATTGGCATTATGTTGGGGAGACCATAATGTCAAATGAAAAAGTAAGAAAATATTTTTGTGAAAACACACGTATATATATATATATATATATATATATATATATATATATATATATATATATTCATGTAATTGTTTGTATTTTAATAAATTCTGTTTCATTAACATACAACACCATTTAAATTCTGCCTCTGAATGTACAGGCGAATTTAGTGGCCTCCAAAACTACATAAAATATGTATTGGACTTAATCGGTTTATCTAGGTATATACATATGTGAACATTTTATGTAATATTTTTTGACAGATTTCAAGAATGATGTTATCGTTTCTAACGTTCATGATGAATATCGAAGTTGGTAAATAATCATAACTTATCACTAAACTTGCGAAAAATAGATTAGACTCAACTTTCATACAATAAGGCATAAAAATAGAAGGTGTTGTTTAGCCTTTGGAAGGTATAATCAACTTTTTCATCATAACGCTTCATTGTTTAGGCTCAAATAATATATCTACTTCACAAATATTAACTGTAGCAGTTTACAATAATAAAATAAGTTCAGAAGTGTCACAACATAGCGTATAAATTACTCATTCAAGAAATTTAAAAAAAATTACTTAAATTAATTTGTTTTCTCGAGGAATATGTACATATTATAACTGAACCAGAATCCCCGAACGTCTAAAAATATTTTTACTAATAGAAACATGATTGAGCAATCGAATACTGAAAACGGAAAGCTCTGTAGACATTAAAATTGGAAGTAAATAATTCTGCATTAGCTACACTGTCACTCAGCCCTGTCTCAGATAAGCAAATTGTATTATAAAAAATAAGAATTATAATAAAACACTTGATGTAGTTTCACAAATTTATTACACTTACACAGTATAATCGATTTCGGCTTATAAGGCCATCATCAGATACATACAACTGAAGAAATTACAAAGAAAACCCTGTTTAAATACTAGTATAACGGTAATAAGGATAACCGGGAAAATTGATTGACTAAAGTATTGAAACTAACAGAATGAAATAAATCTACCTGGTCATTCAGCACGTTTAAGCCGCTTTTAATAGCTTTTTGATTTTCAAAGGCTTCTAAGAAATTCATTCGGTAACTTTTGTTAGTGACATGTAAAATTTGTAAATTATCAATATTACAAGTATGATTTGTTTCATTCTCATGTGTAGCCATATTAGAATCTGTTTTTTTTTTTATATTTATAAGATCTCATATGTTCATCAAATCGAATCTTAAAAGTTCTGCCAGTTTGACCAATATAAATTGCATTACAATTATTACAATTCAATTTATATATACCGCTGTTATCTAATTTATGTTTACATGTTAATATGTTATTGACTAAAATGTTTTTAATATTGTGATTCTTATAATAGGCAGCATAAATGTTGGAATTTTTTAGTTGATAACCAATGTTAGTACTAATTTTATTAATACAGCTTATTTTTCGATATAGTTTACAATCTGAAGTTTTTCAATGATCACCGTAAATTTTATTAAAAATGGTTTTTTTAATTTTTTTTTTATTTTTGTAAATTAACTTGTCTATAATATTCTTGTTGTATCCATTATTAGAAGCTATTTGTTGGATAGTTCTTAACTCTAAATTAAAATTTTCTTTATTTAAAGGAATATTTAATAATCTGTGAACATAACAATTTTAAAGCAGCCATTTTTATGTTATTCGGATGATTTGAATGTGCTGGTATGACAGTGTCCGTATATGTGGGTTTCCTATAAATTTTATATTCAAAAGAAGATTTTATTCGTTTAATTGTAATGTCTAGAAAATTAATTTGGCAATCTTCTTCTTTTTCGATGGTGAATTTAATACTTTGATTTAAGTTATTAAGCAAGGTTAATAATTGTTGTAATTGTCTGTCAGAACCTACGAATAAACAAATGATGTCGTCCACATATCTATACCAGAAAATAATCTGACTGCTTAGATTCGAATTTGAATTAAAAATTGTTTTTCGAAATTATCCATGAAAGTATCTTAGGTTACCGAATGAATTTCTTAGAAGCCTTTGAAATTCAAAAAGCTATTAAAAGCGGCTTAAGCGTGCTGAATGACCAGGTTGATTTGTTTCATTCTGTTAGTTTCAATACTTTAGTTAATCAATTTTCCCGGAAATCCTTATTACCGTTGTACTAGTATTTAAACAGGGGTTTCTTTGTAATTTCTTCAGTTGTTGTATGTATCTGATGATGGCCTTATAAGCCGAAATCGATTATACTGTGTAAGTTTAATAAATTTGTGAAACTACATCAAGTGTTTTATTATAATTCTTATTTTTAAAAAATGTTTCACCAAGTGCCTACGGCTAATTCCTTTGATTAAATTGTATCATTTTTTGATGTACACAAGTTATGGTAAAATGTATCAGTTTTAGTGTTCAATCCCCTAACGTTCTGATGGTATATTAGCACTAATATGAAATATCAAAATGTATATATTGTTATAAATAATGTGTATAAAATAATATAGAAATAAAGATTACAGTTTAAAATCCAAGCGCTTTGTATAACGTGTAAATTCTGCAAAACCTTAGCAAAATCATGACGCATTGCAGTTTTCAGTGGCACAATTAACTTTTCCAATTTTACGTACACAATGTCAATTTTGTGATACTGTTTTTCTCAAAAACAATGCTACAAAATTGAATTCTGTGTAACTGTTTTGATTGTAATTTGCTGACATGCTTTTTATGGCTGATGCAATCCTCGCTATTAATTATGAAATACAGGATGGCGTCCCTATATTACTCCCCCACCTTTAAGAGAAAAACTTTACTCTTCACAAGTTAAGTTTCCTTCGTTTCAATATGTTCAAATCTATTATTAAATTTAGGTTTCTTTTTCTTTTCATGATAATCTTTACATTTACATTTCTTAATATTACATAGTATAATAATAATTTGTTACGGGAGTAGGAGTGGCAACAGTGGAGTGGGATAGGCGGCAAGGAAGTCAGGAACGGGCGAGCGATGTGGCCGCTGGGATAGGCGTCATTCCCGGGAGTGACAGCGACGAGTGAGGATCGTGGGGTTAAAACTGGTGTACTGGCGCTGCTATTCTTTTGTTGTTATTAAATAAAGGGTGATCTTGATAGAATCAGTGTTGGATTTAATTTTGAGCCGTAACAAATTATTAAAAGTATTATTATACTATAAATTATTACATAATTGTTAGAACGAACGCACCTTTCCGTGCCAGGAGGTACAACAAACATACCCAAGCGGTATATGTGATCATTGTGATCGAAGAACGCGGGATCACGAGATCTATGATTTATATAAAATACTTTGTAAACTGTTTTGTGTATTTGATAATGATCAAGATATCAAAGTATTGTATTGTCATGCATATGTTTTGTTATTAATATAATTATTAAAAACCGTACCGAATAACTGCGTCTGAACGAGGTTTGTGTTGTAATTTATTGTAACCTAACCTAACAATAATTAATATAATTAATTCTAACATTATTATACCTAGACTCCAATTCAACTCCAATAATTTCTTTAATTTTAAATGCAGATATATTTTTTATTTTACTATTCAAATGAATCATTTGTACATTATCAATATTATTATTAAATTCTATTAATTTTCCGAAATTATTATTAATTCAATTTCATTATTAACAATACAATTTTCTATGTAAAAAATTCCTTATAGTTCTTGTATCTTCTACTTTATTTGGAAAAAATAAGTAATTTAATTTTGAATGTTTAATTTTAACAAGAGAATATACTGGTGATATTTCATTATAATCACAGAATTGGAAGTCTTTATAACATACAACATTATCTAAACACTTATAATCCTTATTTTCTGAAGTACAATAATATTCAGCTTTACCAAGCTGAGTATCTTGATTTAACAATCTGATTTTACAGTTCAATTACTATATTTATTGTTTTATAAACTTCGTGTATTTTGGTGGGAAGTGGAAGTGGATTAGTTCTTCCACCCAAGTGTTGGATGGGGATTCAATGAGGATTATTAAGTTTGGGTTTTCATGAGAACAGTACATTTTCAGGGTATCATTATTTTATATTATTTAGGAGTATCCTAGTTAAATTAATCTGGAACAATACGGGATTTTTTAAGTTGTGACAGTTTATGTTTCTTATTCTGATCGTCTAATATTTGGCCTCTTTCGTGTATTACTGCTTTTACGTTTACTTGTTTAAATTTTAGTTTCTCTTTTCTTTCTTTCAGAGTTTCTACATGATTTTATAAGTATTCATATACTAATATTTCTTCCGGTTTTAAATTTTGTTCACAGTTTTGACCATATATTATTTCTAATGGGTCTCGTTTCGTGACGGAGTGAATGAATGAATTGTAGGCTAATAATGCATAATTTAATCGCTCTTTTAATTTTAATATTTTAATAAGAGTATTTTGATTTAATACTATCATGTTCTATCAATGAGGAATGGAAACGTTCGACGATTTCATTACTTTTTGGATTGTCTATTGAAATATAATGAATATTAATATTTCTCAGAGCTAAATAATTTTGAATGGTTTTGTTATTAAACTCTAATCCATTATCCGAGACGATTTCTTTTGGGATAATAAAATGGGTGAAGTATTTTATTAATTTATTTAATATAGTTATTGCATTTTTATCTTTAATAATTGCAATTGCGAATTAAGAAAAGGAATCTACTATGGATAAGATTTTAATTGGTTCCAGTGACAAGAGGTCAATATGTATTTTTTCGAAGGGTTTCTCTACAGTTGGTGTCCAGATATTCGGAATTTGTATTGGGTTGCGTTCATAATTGATGGTTTCTTTCAGCAAATTGGGCCAATAGTATGATAATTTTAATTAATTATAAGTCTAGTTTCGTATAGATAACTAATTGTTGCTATTCTTTATTTTATATGTCATTAACTACGTACGGTCACTTCTTGCCGCTCACAGCGAACGGACGTGTAATCATAGTGCTCAAAACGATTAAATAATCATAACCAATATTAACATTCTTAATTAAGCACCCAGCAAATTATTAAGGTTGTTTTGTATATAAAGAAATATAAATAAGAAAATTTTCCCCACTACGCGAAAGAAATACACGAGAAACAATTATAATGAGAGAAGCTAACCCAAATACATCATATGCCCAAGTTACAAAGACCAACAAACTAGATAAAGTACAAGTTAATACTCCAGTAAATATAACCCAAAATACAAATAAATTAGAAGATATGATGATGAAATTAATGGGAAGAATGGATAGTATCCTAAATCTTCTCCCAATGCTTGTTTCGAAAATGTCTCAATGACCCAGTTCTTGAAGATTTCAGTATGGAACGCTAATGGCTTGGCGAAACGTAGCCAAGAGTTAAAATGTTTTATAATCGAAAATTAAATCCACATCATGCTAATAACGGAGACGCACTTCACCGACAAATCATACTTTAAAATGCCACTATATACAATGTAAGACGCAAAGCATCCAAATGTGGAGGAGCACATGGTGGCACCGCAATAATCATCAAAAATACTATCAAACACTTTGAACTACCTGAATTCACGATGAACCATCACCAAGCGACATCTGAGGTAATAGAAATCTGGACAGGACCAATTGCCCTATCTGCAATTTATTGTCCTCCCCGACCAACTGTCAAAAAAGAAGACTTTGAAACCTTCTTTGATACTGTTGAATTTCTTCTTTTATAGTTTAGAATAACTATAAATAAATATACTCAATAATGCAGAACTGAATGCGTGTATTTTTCTATTTTTATTGACAATTGTATACATTTTTATGACAGCTCAATTAAAACTTACTACATTCATTTTTTATTATTTTGTTATTCTAAATCCCGAATACTAGATAATTTTATTTTAACACTCCCACTTATTCGGGATAGTTTATATTAACAATATTAAGCAACTTAATTAACCTGTGAAACAAATCTTTAGTTAAAGGTTTAGTTAAAATATCTGCAAGTTGATATTTTGACTCGACATAGGAGAGTTCAACATCACCTCGTTCACATACATCTCGAATGAAGTGGAAACGAACATCGATATGCTTCGTTCGTTTATGAAATTCTGGATTTCTTGCAAGTTTAATCGCCGATTGATTATCAACGTTGATGGTAATTGCTGGCTGATGAAATCCAAGTTCAGTCATCATAGATTGAATCCACAAGGCTTCTTTTGTACCAAGTGCTAAAGCAATATACTCAGCTTCAGTTGTTGACTGGGCAACAACACTTTGTCGTTGACTGGTCCACGTAACAGGTCCACCGTTCAGCAAGAAAATATATCCACTTGTAGATTTTCGTGTTTCACAACAACCAGCGCAATCTGCGTCTGTATAACCAATTATTTTTGTTTCAATTGTTGAACCATACATGATTCCGTAGTTCATTGTTTGTTTTAAGTAACGTACTATTCGCTTAACAGCTTGCCAGTGTTCAACACCCCAATTATTTAAAAATTTACTTCCCTGACTCACGGCATATGCTATGTCAGGACGACTAACTGTTGCTAGAAAAATTAACGAACCTACAATTTCACGGTAATGTTCTTTTCTAATACAATTAAGTGCTTGATCATTTAATGTTTTAAGATATATTCCTGGTTCAGCAGGTATATTCAGTGGTTTCGCTTCTGTCATTTTAAAAGTTTCAAGTGCATCTATTTCTTCTTGCATTGCAGTTTCCCATTTTTCTTTCTCGCTACTCTTCATTGCATTTTCGTCATAGTAATCTGGACGTTGCAAAATTGTCCTATCACGTAACTGTCGTTCTTGATGATACTCTGGTTCGTCTACATCAATGTCTAGTTGATTTTCATTTTCAATCATTGGTTGTGATGCATCATAATTTCCAAACTTAAGTTTTATTTCAGCAATATTTTCTCGTTTTTCTTGTTTCATCTCATTTTCATTGAAGTTCACATCGTGACTAATATGAATTTTTCGCTGAGTTGAATCCCACAAACGATAATTTTCTTAATGTTCGTCATATCCAACAAACAACAATTCTTTGCATTTTGGATCCCATTTTTTGCGTAACTGTTGAGGTATGGACATGTAGGCTGTGCTTCCAAACACTCGCATATGTTTAACTTCAGGCTTTTTGTTAAACCACTTTTCGAAATCACTTTTACCATTGTTTTGAGTTGACAAGATTCGGTTTAATACATAGACGGCTGTATTAACTGCTTCTGACCATAATTCTGTTGGCACGTTTTTGTGAAAAATCATAGATCGAGCGCTTTCTATAATAGTTCGCATTTCACGCTCAGAGCGACCATTTTGTTGTGGTGTGTACGGAGCTGAAGTTTGATGAATTATACCTTTTGATTTTAAAAATTCTTTAAATTCCAAATTTATGTACTCTTTACCATTGTCACTCCGTAATGTTTTAATCGCATTACCGGTCTGAGTTTTAACAAGTACTTCATATTCTTTAAATTTGTTCAGAACTTCTGATTTATGGTGTATAAAGAAAATTGTTCTGTAACCAGTACAGTCATCTTTGAAGAGTACAAAATATCTTGAGCCACGTGGTGTTTCAATATTCATTGGTCCACACACATCAGAATGAATCATTTCTCCGGGTTTTTCAGCTTTAACTCGTGTAGAAATATGATGTGGTTTACGTGTCTGTTTGCCAAATTGACAGGCCTGGCAGAATACTTCTTCTTCATTGTCAATTTGTAGACCATCTACAGCATTGCTTTTACAGGCTTGTTGTATCGTTTTAAAGTTGATGTGGCCTAAACGATCATGCCATAGTTTTAATGATTCGCTTTTTGCAATGTTGCATTCATAAGTACTGTTGATCCGAAACAACATTTTCCAGAGACCGTTTCTTCGTACACCTACGCATGATACTTCTCTGTTTTGATCTCTAAATTCACATCGTTCTTGATAAGCATGATGTGTAAATTTCTTGTCAGTCATAACTTCCACTGAAAATAAACTGCGGTTTAATTCTGGAATGTACAGTACATTTTCCATGATGCGGTTGTGCCACTTGCCATCCACAAGGGCTTGTAATTTAATTGTTCCTATATTCTCAGCTGAAATAATTCTATTATTTGCAACTTTAACTGACACTGGTTTCTTTAAAGCCTCAATTTTAATAAACCAGTTGCGCTGATTGGTCATGTGCACACTTGCACCCGAATCACAAATCCAATCCTGCTGATCACTACCAGAGGTTGAAGAATAGAGTGCTGAGATATCACAGATATATGAACTTTGACAGTTGCCCGACGAACTACCAATGCTACTTTTGGCTTCATCAGCAATGCGCATTCTACATTCACGTGCCCAATGACCCTTCTTTTTGCAGTAATTGCAATTTGTTGTCTTTTTCTTCTCAGCTTTTGTTTCCTTCTTCTTGATATACTTTGATTGACAGTTCCTGTTATTGACGGATTGGTGAAGCTTGGTTTGCAAGGCTTGAACTTGTAGCGCCAATTGTGTTACTTCATCTTCACTTGTAGTCATTCTAACTTCTTCTTTTAACAGTCGCGCTGTTAAATTTTCTAGTGATTGCTGTGCAGAAGGTACAGAATCCCAAGCAGTACGAAACGCATTATATTTAGATGGTAGACTACTAATAACTTTTGAGCAAATAGCACTATTACTGACTTTTTCATCCATATCTTTTAACTGTTTTACTAGTGATTCAACTTTTGAAATATGAGTCGCAATTTTATCATCAGTATTCATACGATATTCATAAAATCGTTGCCAGATAAGTTCTCTTGAAACTTCTGTCTTTTGCTCATAAATGGAGATAAGCTTTCTCCACATAGCTGCTGCTGTATCACAATTGACAAGGCTCTGAATTTGTTCTTGCATTATTGTAGTGAGAAAAATTACTTGCGCTCGTGAATTTTTATCGTCCCAATTCTTCTATTCAGCGGATTTTTTATTTTCTGGTTCGGGCAGATATCCATTCACAATTTCTATCAATTTTTCAGCCTTCAGAATAATTGATACGCTAAATTTCCAAATTTGAAAGTTTGTACCATCAAATTTTGTTATCTGAGCAAGTTCGTACTTTGTAGTTGCCATATTTCTTATTTTTTAACTAAAAGAGGAATTACTCAAATATTTTAGCACGCAGTGGAAGGGAGATCTGGGCCCATAACCTGTTGAATTTCTTCTTTTATAGTTTAGAATAACTATAAATAAATATACTCAATAATGCAGAACTAAATGCTTGTATTTTTTTTTATTTTTATTGACAATTGTATATATTTTTATGACAGCTCAATTAAAACTTACTACATTCATTTTTTATTTTGTTATTCTAAATCCCGAATACTAGATAATTTTATTTTAACAGATACATTTATAGCAGGGGGCGAATATAACGCCCCAAACATACCTAAATAAGACACCAGATTTACCTGTTTTCTGCACAATGAAGAACATCTCACAGAACTACATAAAAACCGAAGCAAATTTCGATTTAACATCAGATCATACTCCCATTATATTAAAACTCAGCACAGAAATTATAAAAACATCTAAACCACCCACACTATCCAACAAACTCACAGACTGGGAAAACTTTAAAGAAATATTGGAACAAGATACCAATCTAAATAACCCACTTAAAAGCAAAGAAAATATAGAAGGCCTAGAACATCTGATACAAATAATCCAGAATGCTGCGTGAAATTCAACACCTACTATCATAAAAGAAGAAAATAATTTAAAATATCCTAAAGAAATTAAACAAGCTATAGCACACAAAAGACACCTGCTTAGAGCTTATTAAAACCATAGATATCCTCAAGATAAAACACGTTTAAACAGAGCAGAACGAGAACTTAAAAAAATGCTAAATGATTGGACAAACAATAATATTCAAGAGTACCTAAATAACCTAACACCCACACACACAACTAATTACTCGTTATGGAAGGCGACAAACTACTTAAATAAGACTAAGAAAAAATACCACCAATCAGAAAAAATGACGGAACCTGTGCTAGAAAAGAGAAGGAAAAGTGCGATACCTTCGCCAAACACCTATCCGAAACCTATACACACTTTGAAATAAGAAACAATATAGAAGAAGAACATGAAATTCAAACGTATCTTGACTCCCCAAATGAACTTTGTCACCCACTGAAAAACATTAGCTTATACGAAGTAAAAGAAGAAATAAAACTAACTAACCCAAAGAAGCACCTGGCTACGACCTCATAACAGGAAAAATTCGGAAGGAATTACCATAAAAAAACAGTTAAACTTATAACGTATATATTTAATGCCATTCTTAGGCTTAATCACTACCCCTCTCAATAGAAAACAGTTGGAGAATGTTTAAGAAAATTCTAGAACATTAGCAGAAGAATTTCAAATCAAATTAAAAGAAAATTCTAGAAAAGTTGAAGAGAAATTAAGAGATATAGTTAGAAGAATTGCAACATTGGGCTCGCCTGCGTTAAGTCAGCAAAAATCAAATAAAGAAAAAATTGATGAAGATACAACATCAGAGGCGACAAAATCAAAAACAAGAATTAATGTAAAACCACCATAGTTCGACGGTAAGATCTCATGGCCTAATTACCACGCACAATTCGAAGCTGCAGCAAGAGCTAATTGTTGCACTGCGCGGTGACGCGGTGGATGTACTACAGACAATTACTGCTGAAGAACAGAATGACCATCAACTATTGGTAAAACGCTTAGAAATGCGCTATGGGCAAGTGCATCTGCAGCATGTGTACCACTCGCAGCTGAAGAACAGATACCAGAAACCTAGTGATAGTTTGCAATAGTTTGAAAACGATATTGCTCGTTTAGTTCGCCTGGCATATCCTGCAACCCCAGACAACGTACTAGAGCGTTTGGCTGTCCAAGCATTCATCGATGGGCTACGAGATAAAGGCAGTTGTACAACGCATCGTGGAAAAGATACATCCAAGTAGAAGACAAATTCGTTGCTGGAACTGCCATGATTTGAGTCATGTAGGAAGCCGCTGCCCTGAAGAAAAGAAGAAAACACCAGCGGAAAACTAAAGCGGGTTGATGCGATGGGGCGAACGTCGACCCGCCACCAAGAAGCTCATAAGAACATTGGATTTGTCGCATCTTTACAACACCGAGCGAACAGCATTTTTGTGGATGGATTGGTCGACGCGAAGCCACACGCATTGTTGATAGACACGGGTGCGTCGAAGACTATCATCAGACCAGACATCATGAAGAAGAGACAATCACTAACAGCAACCAAGTGGCGACTGCGTACAGCAACGGGAGACGCAGCTACCATACATGGCGAAGCAGATATCACCATTCATATTGGAAATATGCCAATAAAACATCGGGCCCTGGTAGCTGATATTGAAGATGAATTTATTCTCGGAATGGACATCATGGATGCACATGGATTCGAGCTGAAACTAAAACACGGTTTTATGAAGATAAATGGAGAAAAGATAGTGTTACATCGCCAAAGTGTACTCTTAGCGGAAAATACTCTCGTGTCGGGTCGAAGTGAAAAAGTGAAGAGGCTGATATGGAGCGCAAACTCCCTGAAGAAAGCATCATGATGTTGGAACCCAGAAATCACGGAAATGAAGTCAGTCGAGGCATACTAGTTGGAAAGTGTCTCTTGAAAATTGGGAAGGTAGTACCAGTGAGAGTAATGAACATGAATTACTATCCAGTAACTTTGAAGAAGGGTACTACTTTGGGTTACTGCTCAACAGTGACTTCAGTTATTCGGCAAACATCGATCACTCAAAATCCATCAAAGAAAATTTCTGGAGAACTGGCCAACTTGTTATTAACATCTTGCCGAAACTTAAACTCGGACCAGACTACACGAGTAAAGAATTTAATAAATAAATATCAAGATGTTTTCGATACTGGCAACGGAAAGAAGGGTAGGACCAACGTAGTACAGCATCAAATAGATACTGATGATGCACAACCCATCCGTCAATCTCCGAGAAGACTACCACTGGCCAAGCGAGAAGAGGCGGATAAAATAATTCGAAGCATAGAAGAAGAGGGAGTCATTGAAACCTTCAGTAGTCCGTGGGCTTCACCAGTGGTACTAGTGAAGAAGAAGGATGGTTCAACACGGTTCTGCGTTGATTATCGTCAACTTAACAACGTGACGAAGAAAGACAGCTACCCTCTACCCCGAATAGCTGGCCGGCGCGAAAATTTTCTCGACACTGGACTTGAAGAGCGGGTACTGGCAAGTTGACGTAGCACCAAAAGATAGGGAGAAAACTGTGTTTTCCGTTGGTGCTGGACTATGGCAATTCACAGTGATACCGTTTGGACTCTGCAATGCCACTGCTACGTTTGTTCGACTTATGGATACTATACTGCAAGGATTATCCTGGAAGACTTGTTTGGTGTATCTCGATGACATCATCGTTGTTGGCATGACATTTGAGGACCACATGAAAAATCTGGTAGACAACCAAAAAATAAAGTCAGTAGAATAATGGCCAGTACTCAATAATAAACATGAATTACGAAGTTTTCTGGGTCTCTGCACATATTATCGACGATATGTCGCTGAATTTGCCAACATCGCTAAGCCATTGACGCGACTCACGGAAGAAGGTCGGAAATTCACCTGGGAAGAGGACTGCCAAGACGCTTTCGACAACCTGAAGCGTGCATTAACTACAGCGCTAGTCCTAAGTTATCCGCTACCTGATGGGAATTTCATACTGGATACAGATGCAAGCAATGTAGGAATAGGAGCTGTCCCATCCCAAATTCAAGATGGACAAAAAAAGGTCATCGGCTACTTTATCAAAACTCAGTCGAAACCGGAGCGTAATTACTGCGACACCAAACGAGAACTACTGGCGGTAGTGAAATCCATCGAGCGCTTTTACAAATACTTGTATGGAAGGAGTTAAGATGGCGGAGAGTGAAGAAGTTAAGTGCTTAACGTGTCAAGAAAAAATCGAAAAAACCCAAGCGAAATGTTCTGGATTTTGTTCGGGTTTGTTTCATTTGTCTTGCACGAAAATTAAAAAACCGGAATATACGGTATTGCAATCAAATCCTAGTTTCAAGTGGTATTGTGAAATGTGCATAAAAACAAATGAGCAAAGTGACTTAACTGATAATGTATGTAATCAGAATGTTTTAAAAACCTTAGCTGTGTGCATGAGCATTATCAAAAAACAAGAACTCACTATTAATAAATTTTGTGATGAAATTAAATTGTTAAAAATTAGCATTACTGATCTAAATAACAATGTAACTGCCTCAAATCAAACAGTCAAAAGTAAGCAAGGTCATACTTCAAATGACAATCTACTAATTGATCCAGTAAATTCGGGCTCTACTACACCGACAACTAAACAAACAATACCTAATAAACAAAATAATATAACAGATGTCAAAACTAACATGAAATCAAATAATTCATATACGCGAGCAATTATTATGCGATCTAAAACTGGAACTTCTACCAATGTTACTTCAAAAGCAAATAGTCAAGATATATCTACGAGTACTAGCATCGCAGATAATACCATGGATAAAAACGATAAATTAAACGAAGGTGATGAATTTGAAATAGTTACGAATAAAGGGAATCGAAAAAAGTAAAATAACAATAGGGAAAGGTGCAGAGTCAAGCAACCTCACTTATAATTTGAGTGCAGCGCCGCGAAACTCGAACTTTTTCATCTCGCGTCTTCCAACTAATACAACTGTATCTGCTGTTGAAGAATATCTAAAGAAATTACAAATAAACGGTGTAAATGTTACACAATTAAAATCTAAATATATCACTTACAGCTCATTTAAAATTAATGTACCAAACATTTTCAAAGATAACATTATTTCTGCGAACACATGGCCAGCTAGAACTCTAATAAATCATTTTTATTTTTCAAAAAAAAAAAACTGTAAATAACGGTAATTTTTTAGACTAACGCTCACTCAGTGCACTAATAAAATAACATCACAGTTAAATTTTAGATGCAAGGACTCTATGCTTTATTTAAATATTCGTTCACTTAGAAATAAAATTTCAGAACTAGAACTTTCAATTCACAATATCGGTGATATCTCAGTCGTGTGCTTATGTGAACACTGTCTTACAATTATTCTCCTTACTTACCTTTCGATTGCAGAACCGGGGTGTAAGATGAGATGAGAACAATTGCAGAAAAAGACCTCGGCTGGCGTTGGTAATTGGGAGCACAGTTTGGGGTTCGGGACCGAGCAGGATTCTTTATTATTATGATAGGCGCCACCCAAGCAGAAAATAAATAAAGCAAAACACGAACAAATATATAGCTTAGGATATATATTATAGAACTTAAATTTTGAACGTAATAACAATTGATTAAATAATATGCAAGCAAATAAATATTACAAGCTATTGAAGTTAATACGTTCATTGATAACTTACTTTGGAGCGGCACTAATGTGGTTCGTCAATCAAGAACCAGACATCTGCAAGCCAGGGTTTCACAAGCAAAGCAACAACTGTTGTAACAGCTAGCTAGTTCTTCTTGCAATACGGGGTGCTCGTGAGCAGATAAGACTGAATACTCTGGAGGTAGAGCTTCTCAGTTTCTGCTACGGCTCCTACGACTCGGGAGCTGTGATCGTTAGCTTGGCAAGCCAAAACAGTCGAGTTGTGCTTCATAGTTCTGTTGGTGGCTTCGGATAGCTGTAACGGCGGGATTGGAGTGCGGAACCCGTGTTTGAGCTCAAATCTGGAATTGTCGAGTAAACAGGATTCACTACTCACTCACAGTCACCGATTGCCTAAGGCCCTATCCCTGGTATAATCTAAAACAGTACAAAAACAAGACAGTACCAAACTCCGAAAGAAGGTATCGCAACAAAAAAAAATAATACAATAATTTTTACAACTAATGAGCTCGCAAATAATGAAAACAAATTACAAAAAATTTACGCAAAGCTAGGAGCAGGAGGAACATTAAACGCTAACAGTACAGTACTCTAATGATGCATGCGATGGTAACAAAAAAAAAAGAAAGAGCTAAGTAAATCAGTCGATACCAGTGATTATTCAGTTCTGAACATAACTAAACCAACTCAAAATGTTCGGGAACTGAGCCAAACTTAAACTTAAATAGGTCAACTTAAAACTACAAACTGGTATACGACATTTTCAAAAATCGCAAAGCGGGAACAATCGCGACCGAAGACAAAATCACTTAGCGCTTAAATTACTCGCGCATCATTCATCAACACATTCCAGATGCATGATAGGAACGGCAGTGTACTCAAATCATTCAAAAAAGTGAAGCTGAAGGCTGAGGAAACAAAATTTATCAGAAACTGGTCTGTGCAGCTCATAAAAATATTTAAAGCAGAATGAAACGTTTCAAACTTTAGGGGCAGCAAACTGTTTCAATAAGCTAAAATGATTAAAAAAACAATGGCTGAAGGCCGGTAACACGGAAAGAAAATAAATCTTGTTCTGTTTGACTCCAAACGTCACGACCTGCGTGTGTTGGCGTCAATCAAAACAAAATACGACACAACATACAATAAAATTTAAACAGCACTACTGAGGGTTATTGAAAATTTCAAAGATTGAAAGCACAAGCTGAAAATACAAGTGCTGAGAGCCAAAAAAAAAAACATCAAGCTCGTAAGCTAAACCGAGACCAATCCAGGAAAACTCAACCCAAAACCACTTTCCTGAATGGTCGACAATGAATGCTCAGGTGGTCGGACCCGCAAGCAGCGTGAGAGACGAACAAACAATTTGACAGTCACGTGTAATTTACGTCAACTAAAACAAAATTCTGCAGCATGGTCATGTAATGATTTTACTCTATATATATAAAATGACTAATACTGATTCTAACGACAAAATTTAATTTAGTTAAAGTTCTAAATATGGAATTCATAAAAGGTTAAAAATTTGAGAACTTCAAATAAAAGTAATACTTACAGAATTTTGCGCAGATGACATCCGTAAACCACTAAGAAGGAAAAAAAATGGTTTCAAGCTCATGATTATCAACCAGATGATAACCGGTAAACGAGAGAAGAAAAAAAAATATTGTCAAATTCTCACAATCTGTCAGGTCAACGTCCGGCGCTAGAGAGCGAATCTTCTTCGTATCGAAAAAGTCAAAGCCGGTGGCGCTAGAGTCTAGTACAACAAGGTCGACTAAAACCAGAGACATAGCAATGCTGGAACGTTTGTGTGCAAAACGGGAATATTTGTACGAAAATTGTTACAGATCAAATGGAACTGGTTAACTAAAACTGAAATTGAAGTAATTAATTTACACAATTTTAAACTTGCATCTGCATCCTGTCGTGATAACGGCTATGGAGGTACTGCCATCTACACGTGGTCCGATATTGCTACTAAACCAATTTCTTCAGTAGAGAAGATATTTTCCGAACTTTCTATAGTAGGAGCTGCCATCGAACTACTCAGAGCTAACTTGATTATCGTGTGCATATATAAACCGCCTACCCAAAATATCTCGGATTTTTAAAATAATTTTGATATTGCGTTAAATAATTTATGTAAATCTCCTAAAAAAAAAAACTTTAATTGTTAATGACTTCAATATCAA
Source organism: Poecilus cupreus (assembly GCA_963942605.1). Classification (NCBI taxonomy): domain Eukaryota; kingdom Metazoa; phylum Arthropoda; class Insecta; order Coleoptera; family Carabidae; genus Poecilus; species Poecilus cupreus. The sequence continues at coordinate 34,468,218 of OZ012718.1, forward strand.
TTTTTTGTCCTAAATCAGCCAAATCTTGCGTAATTTGTGTATTAGTTATGGTTTATATTTTATTGTAAATGATCCAACTAGAATAAGTGATAATACTAGTACATGTATTGATAATATTGCTACTAATAACAACAATAATCAGTACTCGTTGCAAATACTGGATTTAGATCTTTCTGTTCACATGGCTATTAAATTTAGCTACCAATATGATTGTAGCAATAATTCTCAGAACTATAATTTCATTAATAGACGTATTATTAGTGACACAAATATTAAATTTTTTAATTATAATCCAAGTAAAAGTGATTGGAATCCAGTTTTATAGTCAGAAGATGTCAATGATGTTTTTAATATATTTTTCAATATATTTTATTATGAATTCATTAGTGCTTTTCCAGTAAAAAAATTAAAATCCCAAACTTTTCAACCAGCTGTAAAATCAAATGGATTACAGATGAAATTAAGCAAATAATAATATAAAAACATTATTAAACAACTACAGGAAATTTTACAAACAGGCTATCTCCGAAGCTAAAAGCAAAGCTTACTCTACTTATGTTAGTAATTCTAAAAACACCAACAAAGCTAGCTGGGAAATCATTAGTACTGTAGTAAATAATAAATCTTGTGCTAAAATCTCTGACAGTCCGCCAGTAAATGATTTAAACATTTTTTTTTACTAATATTGCTAATGAACTAGTTGCACCTTTACCTGACTGTAACATGGATTCACTTGAATTCATGAATAAAACAATTTGCAATTATAGTTAATCTATATTTCTTCATCCAGTAACAGAAACAAAAGTGTTTAATATATTAATGACCTTATCAAATAGTAAATGTAACGATATATACGAACTCAGCCCATATTGTTTAAAGCGTATTGCACACCAGATAGTAATACCTTTAACCCATCTAAATAACTTAAGTTTTTCATTAGGTATTTTCCCGGAAAAATTAAAAATTAGCAAGGTAGTACCCATATATAAAAAAGGTGACCAATCACAATGTTCTAATTAAAGGCCGATTTCCATAATCCCATCAATATAAAAAATATATGAAATAGCTTTAAACAATAGGTTAACTTCGTATATGGCTAGCAATAACATTATATCTTGTAAACCATTTGGTTTTAGGAAACACAACCCTCACCTTCGCACAGAACATATCACGGTATAATATATAATTCACCCTTAACATCTGTTCATGGAACGCAAATGGAATCCTTTCCAAAACAGGTGAGCTAATACATTTCCTACACAAACACAACATACACATAATGCTCATTAATGAAACACGTTTAAGACACACAGACAAAATACACATAAAAGGCTACACAATAAACAGACAAGACAGACAAATACAGACGCACGTGCCGGCAGGAGGGGTAGCGGCTCTTGTACACAACACAATACCACACACATTAGCTCATCTTCAGCCAACAACCCTAGAATCCCTTTGCATTCGGCTCTCTGATAACACATGCATCATCACAACATACAACCGCCCACAAAATGACTTTACACAACACGAAATACACACACTTCTAAGCACTGGCGGCAAGGTGCTGCTAGTAGGTGACCTAAACGCAAAACACGTAAACTGGAACTGCAACAGATCGAATAAAAACGGTAATAAGTTATATTCATACGTCACAAATCACAATGCCATCATCATGCACCCTCCTACTCCCACACACTTCCCACAAAACAACACAACCCCAACAACTATAGACCTCATAATAAATAAAAACGTTACACATATATCAGACCCTAAAACCCTCCTTGAACTAAATTCCGACCACACTCCCATACTTACCAAAATAAGCACACACACCAAACTCACAGACACAGCACACTACACACGCACATATAAAAACACAAATTGGCATAAGTACAGAAAAACACTTGATAAATACGGAACAATACAGTCACATATTAACACAACACAAGAAATTGACACACAAGTACAAAGGTTAACTCATGCCATTACACAAGCACTTAACAAACACACACGCACAATTAAGCTGCAAACACACAAAGACAGACTACCTGAACACATCACACAATTAATCACGCTACGCAACAACACAAGAAAACTATGGCAACGGTCGCGTGATCCTGTCCACCGCACACAAATGAATTCCCTCACACGACAAATACAAACACAAATCAAAAATTATAAAAATAAAGCTTGGGAGGACAAACTTCTGCCCCTTAACCCCCAAGACAACACACTATGGAAACTGACACACGCACTTAAAAAACCACACAAACCAATTCCTGAATTAACACTAAACAATAACACACTGTACACAGATGAACAGAAGGTGGAAGCAATCGCTGACACCTTCGAGAACGTTCATAAACTTGACACAAATTACACCCACGAACAAATACACATAATAAACACAGTACACAGCTTCCTCAATGACACGACACACACAAACACACATACAATTTCCAAAATGTTAACCAAGCCCTCCGAACTACACAACATTATTAAATCCTTCCCAAACCAGAAGGCGCCAGGTATATAGCCCTTAAAAACCTATCCAGAAAAGCCCTAATGCAGTTCACTTATATCATAAATTCTATGATTAAGCTCCACTACTTCCCGGAGGCGTGGAAAACTGCACTAGTGGTTCCCATACACAAACCAAATAAAAACCCTAAACTACCCTCGAGCTACCGCCCTATAAGCCTTCTCAGCACCCTTTCCAAGGTCGCTGAGAGGGTAATCCTTCACAGAATCCAAGAACATACCCAAAATCAAAACATCATCCCTGAATTCCAGTTCGGGTTCCGTCCGAAACACAATACTGTCCAGCAAGTAGCAAGAATCGTGACAGACATAACTACGAACTTTAACAAGAAAAATGTCACAGTAATGGCGCTTTTAGATATCGAAAAAGCTTTCGATCGAGTTTGGCTAATAGCGCTCATTTACAAATTGATTCGAACGAAATTCCCGCCCTTATTAATTAGACTAGTACACTCCTATCTCACAAACCGATCCTTTAAAGTCAAAATTAATAACACACTACCCCCCACCCCCTCATAGCTGCTGGCGTGCCGCAGGGCAGTTGCCTTGGACCGCAACTATTCACCCTTTACCTTCATGACATCCCTACGTTCCCCAAAACCAAAACTGCACTCTACGCTGACGATACGGCCATCTATGCCCACTCGCATAGCGCAGAAATTGCAAATAAACAAATCCAAATTCACATTGACATCCTTCAACCTTACTGGCGCCTCTGGAAAATCTCCATCAACCAAGACAAAACTGAAACCATAGTTTTCACCCGCAAACACACACACAACAAAATATACACCCCACTTACACTAAACCAACACCGTGCAATCCCTAAACCAAAAGTTAAGTACTTAAGAATGTCCCTTGAATCCCGCCTCCACTACAATACACATATCAAGAACTCCATCCACAAAGCCTACCACATAGTACGATCCCTATACCCACTACTCAATAAAAACAGCAAAATGTCTCCCCAAAATAAAAAACTCCTCTACGCCACTGTCATTCGCCCAATCATCACATACGCAGCGCCAGTGTGGTGCTCTGCGACGAAAACAGCACTGAAACCACTACAGCGATTCCAAAACAAATGTCTCCGCTTAATAAACAGCGCCGACAGATACGAAAGAATCGTAGATTTACACAACGCAACAAACATCTTATACATACATGAATACATTGAACAATTATCACAAAAATTCTACACCACACAACTACAACACAACCCTCTCACAAGAACAACGACACACATCAGAGAGCACAACGCTCCCTGTCCACTAAAACATAAACTACCCTACCAAACGCTTCCTATCTTCCGCCAGCGCGAACCTGAACCTCGCCCCATACTCATTACTAACCAAACATAAATCATACACAACAATGTAAATAAATGTCATAGCCGCATTGTAAATAACATCAGCAATCACGCATTTTAATTATAAGTTCATGTTCATAAACCATTACCACATTTCCATTTAATAGCAAATAATATTGTAAATAGTCACCTACCGAGATCTGCGTAAGCAGAGTGCCACACCCGTAATGGGTAAAAGGCGTGATGATATATTTATTTATTTTTATTTATAGTCACATCCGCACTGTAAAAATCATCAAAAATCACCCATATAGGTTTAAATACATAAGCATTAAACATTAAATTCAAACCATTGATCAACCCCAACATTTATACATTTCATAACCGCATTGTATATACCATCCAGAACTCACCCATCTAGAATTAAGACATATTGTAAGTTACACAATTGGAAGCAGGTTTTTTGTAAATTTTTCCTGCACACTCACACTACACGATCACTCACCTACGCGCACACTGCATCACACGCACACGATCACCCATTGTTTTAAATCTGGAACTACAATAATAATTATACAGTAAGGCCACAGGCCAAGAATGTATACATAAAAACATGTGAAACTCAAAACTGAGAAGACCGTGCCGTTTTTTTACGCCAGACGACAGCGCTGAGCACAGTTGCGTGGGCAGGATCGGTTACTGCGTAACCCAGATGTTGTCCACGCACTGTGCGAACGCCTGCCGCCCTGGAAACTGAATAAAAACGTGCCGGATCTTTCTCAGTAAATGTAACAAAAGGAAAATAATAAAAACTACTCTAAATCTAAATCTGGTTTTTGGAAAGGTGTGAGCATTGCCGATGCAATTAGTGACATCATTCTCTTTATTGCTGAAAACTTCGATAAGTCAAATTTAGTAAAAGCTATCTTAATTGATCTTAGCAAAGCCTTCGATTGCGTGGATCATTGCATATTACTGTCCAAACTTAACTTCTATGGAATAAGAGGTGATTGCTTAAACCTTTTTAAATCATACCTTAGAGGTCGTTTTCAGTCAGTGATATCTGATGATTCACAATCAAAGTATTGCCAGTTATTCATGGGGTTCCGCAGGGCTCGCACCTTGGCCCTACATTGTTCATCATTTACATAAATGATTTAATTATGACATATAATTTTGTGAATTCATGTTTATATGCAGACGACACTACTTTCTTCTTCTCTGGTGATAATATTGAAGATATGCAATATATATCACAGATTGCGATTAACATCTCCGAAGAATGGTTTGCAGCTAATAAATTAACAGTTAATTTCGAAAAAAAAATCAGGAAATTCTGTTCACAAAAAATAATATCTCTGATTCTCATAAATCAGTAACTCTTTTAGGACTTACCCTACAACCTAATTTAAATTGGAATGATCAAATAGAATTTGTTTGTAATAAATTATCTAAAGCTATTTTCATGTTAAGGCAATTAACTAAATGTGTTAATCTATCTTCACTAAAAACGGCTTACTATGCACTTTTCCATTCACATATGGTTTACGGCACACCTTTTAGGGGGCCATCATAAGAAAAGCAATAATGTTTTCATATTGCAAAAAAAAGCTATACGAATCATATCAAAGTCCCCCTTTAATTGTCATTGTAAACGATTATTTATTAATTATGGTATCTTAACATTCTGGGGACAATTTATTTTAGAAAATGTATGCTACGTTAAAAAAATTGTTAAATTCAAGCAGCATGTTGATATACACCCTCTTAATACTAGAAATAAAAATGATTTGGTATTGCCACTTGTCAAAACAAAAACAATTTGCACTATTTACCTATTAAACTTTCAATAAATTACCGGTAGAAACAAAATCTCTGCCATTTATAAAATTTAAGTTAGCCGTTAAAAAATAATTTCTTAGTAAAGCTTATTATAAATATGAAGACTTCTTAAATGATTGTATTTAATTTTAGTAAAAACATTTTTTGTAACATATTTATTGTTTTGTTACATTTTTATATTATATGTACTTTTGACTGTAGCCTTGTTTCCTATGTACTGTTTTGGCTAAATAAATAATAAATAATAATAAAAAAATTCTTGGTGAGGACGCAGCATGCTGCTCTAAAATGGCTTCTACAGTTCAAAAATCCGGAAGGACAGGTAGCACGATCGATTGAAAGGCTACAGGAATACGATTTCGACATCGAGCACAGAGCTGGAACAAGTAATCGTAATGCCGACGCCTTATCTAGACTACCATGTCCAGAAGACTGCAAACACTGTACCAGGGTAGAGGAAAAATCTGTTCCCATTCTCAGAATTGTAGTGGTAAATGGTGACTGGCAAATCGAAGAATTACAGAAAGACCAAGAGAACGACACAATTTTAAAACATCTTCTCAACTGGAAGAAGAAAGGCCGCAAACCAACTTGGGAAGAAGTTGCACGACACTCGCAGAGTTTAAAATCGTACTGGGCGCAGTGGGATTCCATTGTTATGGAAGATGGGCTACTCAAGCATGTCCTGGAAACTCCTGAAGCTACGGAGGATACGAAGCAGATCATAAACCCCAGAAAGAGAGTACCGGAAGTACTAAAGGTGATTCATGATGGTACTGCTGGAGGACACTTTGGAGTAACAAGAACCGTTCAGAAACTGCGAGAACGATTTTACTGGGTAAATTGCAGAGAAGATGTGAAAGAATGGTGCAAGAAATATGTGGTTTGCGGATCCTGTAATGGATCACAGAAGCGTCAGCGGGCTCCAATGCGACAGTACAATGTCGGGAGCCTATACGAAAGAATAGCGATTGATGTGGCCGGTCCACTTCCACAATACGAAGATGGAAATAAGTACATCGTTGTTGCCATGGACTACTTCAGCAAATGGGTTGAAGCCTATACCTTGCCAAACCAGGAAGCCGCCACCGTGGCAGATGCACTTGTCAATTATTGGATCTGCCGATTCGGTGTACCGTTGGAATTGCATTCAGGCTAAGGCAAAAATTTTGAGTGTGCTCTGTTCCAAAAGATTTGTGATATACTAAATATTCGCATAACTAGTACGACTGCTCTACATCCGCAGTCAGACTGCATGGTCGAACGCATGAACAGGATAATCAACAGAGATCTCTCCAAAGTGGTCTCCGGGCACCAAAGAGATTGGGATCAATATATACACCTATTCCTGTTGGCGTACCGTTCGTCCATTCATGAAACAACTGGACAGAATCCGGCAAGCATCATATTTGATCGCGAATTACGATTACCCTGGCGAAGATTTGGTTGGAGAGGATTACGTGGACAACCTGAGGAGGAAGTTAAACGACATCCATGATCAAGTACGCTCCAACATTCAGAGCGCCAGTGACCGAATGAAGGAAACATATGACATCAGGGAGGAAGACGGTGGATACCAAGCTGGTGATCTGGTTTGGCTGTATAACACACAGCGACGTCGTGGCCTATCACCAAAACTACAGACATCCTGGGAAGGTCCCTATCAAGTAATAACTGGTGGGAAACCAAAGAGTGGTACAATTTAATAGATTGGCTCCTTTCGCCGGCAACAACAGCGATAGTACCACCAATGAAGTACAAGCCCGCCAGATAGAACTTAAGAGCCCGGAAATGACGTCCACATATTCTACGGGTCAGAAAGCATGATACGGCGTAACGAATGAACATCAAGGCGACCTATTTAATGTGCCTGCTGATTAATCACTGGTTTATTGTGTAGCACAAGACCTACAAATGTCTCGAGTATTGCCGTGGTTTTTAAGAAGTTCGGCCAACTCGAAAAAATTCGGCTTCAACATCCACGTGTCGAAAAGTACTACAAGTACTTGATGAATAATCGAGTGGAAGACGGCACATATTTTATTTGGTGACCAAACATCTGTCCCACCAGAAGCCGACCTATCGCATCGCCTGGGATGCTTTGTATGACCTACCGAGAATACAGCTCGACAAGGACATTATTAGGATAGCTGTTCCGAAGCTGGCATGTGGCCTGGATCAATTGGATTGGAGAATTTTCAGGAACATGCTGCAGGTTCTCTTCGAACACACTGGAAAAGAGATCCTAGTATGCAGCCACAATTCTCGAACTACAGAAGAGTTTGAAAAGACTGTAGAATGTTACTTCAATCGAACATCACAGTGCTTACGAGGTTCACAATGTCGATATCGTCATGGTCCAGGACAGTTTCGAGGCGAAACATCCTTAAGGAGAGGGCAGTGTAACGGGTCAGTACGACCCTGGACAGTCAGCGTGCAATGATGACTTATCGTTCTAGTAGGTTCTAGTGCTGGTCCAGACTATTCTCGATTGCCAACAGAACACATATATAAAGCCGCTAGCCTGCCCAACGGGACAATTCGATATAGACACGCTGTCAGAAAGAATCAAGTAGAAATAAATAAAGCGATTGCGTAGTGATTATAAATCGTGTAAATAAATATTTCTTGTGTAGTGTTCTTAGTTTAGTATTGATCAATCGTTATTTTGTGTTTATTAATAAGTGTGTAAAAATAAATAATTAGTTTAAATAATTATAAGTGTTAGTAAATACAATTTTTGTGACTCTAATAGTTGTTTTAATTATTGATTATTTAAACTTCACCTAACTAGTCTGTTACAAACGTAATAATAAAGACCAATCAGTCTCCTACTAATCGTCTCTAAAATCTTCGAAAGACTACTCTTGAAAAGATTGAAACCATTATTAACTGAAATAAATATTATACTCGACTATCAATTTGGCTTCAGACAGAAAAACGCAACCACTGAACAAATCCATTGAGTAATCAATAAAATAAAAAGATCTCTGGAAGGAAAAGAGTATTGCTCAGCAGACTTTTTGGACCACATAGGCATTTGATAAGGTCTGCCATGACGGCCTCTTATATAAACTAAAGAAAATTCTGCCTCATAATATGTATCAAATATTGCAATCATACCTAACGGAAAGATATTTCCAAGTAAAATTCTAAAGTGATTATTGTTTACTATATTCAATCCACTCAGGTGTCCCACAAGGAAGCGTGCTGGGTCCTATCCTGTACATAATATATACTGCGAATTTTCCATTATCCCCTCTAACTACAGCTGCCACATTCGCGAACGATACTGAGATTTTAGCCTCCAACGAAGACCCCCAACTAGCATCCGAAACACTGCAGGAACACCTACTAGAAACCGAATTATGGCTCAAAAAATGGAAAATAAAAGTGAATGAATCAAAGTCAGTGCACATAACGTTCACAACACGGAGAGAAACATGCCCGCCAATTCACCTAAACAACAAACCCCTACCCCAAGCTGAAAAAGTCGTATACCTTGGAATGCATCTGGAACGGAGATTAACAGGGGCTACACGCACATGAACAAAACGTAAGCAGTTAGGAATAAAATTTACGAACATGTACTGGTTTCTGTATAAAAATACCAAGTTGTCCATGGAAAATAAACTCTTATTATATAAAATCATACTGAAACTAATATGGATATATGATATAGAACTCCGGAAGACTGCCAGCGAATCCAACACTAATAAAATCCAACGCTTCCAATCAAAAACACTAAGAACAATAACTGACGCCTCATGGTTTATCAGCAATAGTGCTATACTTAGTGACCTAAAAATAAATTCAGTGAAAGAAGAAATTGAAAAGTGTAGTGTTAAATACCTAAAAAGGTTGGAAGTACATCCAAACTAGTGCGCAGTGAACCTACTAGACAATAGTAATGACACCTACAGACTCAAAAGACAGAACACATTTAGTGATGTAAAATACCCAGGTATTTATTTTTCAAGGTAAATACCCAGGGTAAATACCCAGGGTAAATACCCGGGTATTTACCCACAAGTGGGTGTATATTTATTGATTAATAATTGTGTAAATATGGGTATTCAATATCATTGAAAAATATATCAAGCCACATAAAAATAGGTTACCTATTTAATTTTTTTTTTTACTAAAGGCTGGTATTTCCAACCTCAAATAAACAATAGATCAAAAGAATTAAGGTGCAACAAAAAAAATCGAATGAAAAGATGACAGCTAGCAAAATAATCATCATTCAAGCTATGATTTTGATGCAATTTTTTTTTTTTTTTGTTTATTCCACAGATTTTGTTCTCTAGTTTATCTGAGATTGGAAACATCGGTCCTTATAAAAAAAAATTGGACAGGACACTTCATGCATTTAGTAATACGATTTTCCATTTTTTTTTTTTTACATGTGCTTGAAGATATTATGCGAAACAATATTTGAAAACTATTCCCTTCTCCTTCGAAAGAAAAAACTACACACTTAATTTTTTTTTTCAAACCATTTTAATCAAGTTTTGTGTTTATCACTCAAAATTTAAATAGTAGTTGTCAATCGGTCAGGCACAACTTACATTTATATGTTTAAAAGCTAATTATAATAGCTACAGACATGTTTCGTAGAAATTTTACTTATTTGTTCTAAATTGTAACCAAAATGTATTTTTGGGTAGTTAAATAGACCTTGGGTAAATATCGGGTAAATACCCCAATTTTATTTACCTAATTATTGGATATTTACCCGACTCACATCACTGAACACACTAGAACTACCTTACCGATTTATGTAATCATACACTCATATCTAACCTAATTATTATACATAATTAGCTTTGTAAGTACAAAGAGGGTATGTCACTGGACCCACTCTCTGCATGATATAATTAATTGTACAACATTTACTTATTGCCTACTATTGACATAGTGTAAATTATAATGGGAAATAAAAAAAAAAATTAACTACGTTCTTGCAAGAAACAAGTTTATAGCTTGATAGAAGAGTTTAGATAAGATAATCCGTTTACTGGCCTCTCGTCGTTCGAGTGTGCCGTATCTGTTGTTTCATTATCGGATCCGGTTTCAACTAAGACTGAACTAGCGTCTGAGTTCAGGTTCAATTCTAAATCTTTTGGTTCATTAGAAACATTAAAAATAATAGAAGTATTTCCAAAAATTTCATTTAATAAATTTTCAGTTTTTATCCATTGTTTCCAGTCTAAACCCGAACATATACGGGGTAGGTCTAATTGGTCAATATCATTCTGAATACAATATTGTAATAATAATAATATCTGTACTGTACTTCAATCCAATATGGCGACGTAGATGTAGCTCCACATGTAGTGGAACTCAATAAGTTGAAAAAATCAGAGTTAATCGATGTTATTGTGTACAAAACCGTGCCAGAGCAATTTAATAAAAGTGAAGTGATAAAAATGTACTTATATAATCAGTGTAGTACCGATGAAGTGTTTTTTGACGCTAGTGAAGAACCGAAAGCGGATTGTCACACGTGCGTTATACAGAGAGACAAGTTAAAGTTATCCAATAAATTAATTGATCATCTTGAAAAACGTACATTGGATCAAGAACAAGTAATAAAATTATTAAACATTAGTGCGATGATGCCACATAAAACAAATAAAAATGATAAAAATAAAAGTGGAAAAAAAAACATTTAATAATAATAATAATAATAATGCTTTATTATTCAACAGGACAAGCCCAATTACAGAATAATATATAAGTGAAGTAGAGTAGTTACATATATATACATATATTTAATGCTAAATTAATAAATTTAATTTATTTTTGAAGTCATTAAGACTATCAGCAAAATCTAGCTCAGTACAAACTGTATTATACAAACGACACATACTATTTACAGGAGAGTTATAATGGTAAGCAGTACGAGAAAAATTACACACAAAAGTTTTATCGCATCTAGTGTTACATAAATTCACATAAAAATTAAGTTTTTCTAGTAAATGGAAATCATCAATAAAATTATTTACAATTTTGTATAAAAATAAGATTTGATTTTTAGAACGACGATCACATAAAGGTTCAAGATTAAATTCAGATAACAAAATTTCATAACTGCAGCTTGGCCAGCATTGATATAATCTGTAATACACAGATTTACAAAATTTTTTTTGAACATTTTCTAAAGCTTTTATTAAAAATTGCTGAGAAGGGTTCCAAATTTCAGAGCCATAATTAATTTTACTTAAAATTAAAGATTGAAAAAGTGATCTGAGGCACATGATATTCCTGAAATCGGGAGTACAGCGCAAAATGAAGCCTAGGATTTTGTAGCATGAATTTATCAACCCTTCAATATGAAATGTCAAAAGCAATTTTGAATCAAGTAAAAGACCTAAATCCTTTATTTTATCAACGCGCTCCAACGTAACATTGTTCATTGTATAATTGTAGGTCACAGGAGAATTTATTCTGCAAAAGCTTATAATGTTACATTTATTTATATTAAATTGAAGGCGATTAACAACTGACCAATTATAAATGGAATTCAAATCATGTTGTAATAAGTTGCAATCGTGAACATCATGAATAATGCGAAATAACTTAAAATCGTCGGCATACATGAGACAATTTGAAAATTGTATGACATTTGTTATGTCATTTACAAATAATAGGAATAACAAAGGTCCAAGAATTGAACCTTGTGGCACACCAGAGTGAGCCACAAATTCAGCAGAAGAATAACCATTACAATAAACATATTGAACTCTATCACAAAGGTATGATTCACACAATTTGCAAAGCATATCAGAGAAGCCAATTTCTTTCAACTTAAATAGTAAAATTTGATGGTTGACAGAGTCGAAGGCTTTGGAAAAATCTGTATAAATTACGTCAACCATCGTTTTTTGATCGAAAGCATCGTAAATAAATTGAGTGAAGTTGGTTAAGTTCGTAATAGTAGACCTACGACTCACAAAACCATGTTGAACAGGATTTATATACAATTTAGTTTGATTTTGTAATTGAGTGAATAACATTGATTCAAAAATTTTAGCCACGGAGTTCAAGCATGATATAGGCCTATAATTTTTAATTTGTGATCTATTTCCTGATTTGAACAATGGAAAAATTTTAGCATATTTCCACTTATCTGGAAACATTGCAGAATTTAAGCTTAAATTACAAATCATTTGTATGGGGTAACAAAGTAAATTGTAACATCCTTTGTAAATGTAAATTGGTATGTTATCTGGTCCGCAAGATTTAGTATTTTTCAGAGTTTTTATAGCCTCAATGACATCGTTTATTGAAAATGTAAGTATATCGACAATATTACAAGGCTGAGAGTTAATACTAATTTCAGACAAGTCATTAATGTTATCATGCTGACGATATACACTTTTGAAAAAATTTGAAAAACCTTCGGCTATCTCTGGACCAGACTCTAGACAGTTATCATTCTGATACATAGTAGATGGAATTTTATTGCTTTGTTTTTTCTTATTTATATAATCCCAAAAGCATTTTGGGTCATTTACAATATCGTCTTGTATATTATTAATATAATTATTATAAGCATTCTTTATTAATAGTTTTACATGTGTTCTTAGAGTTTTATACATATTTCGGTGATAATTAGTATTGTATATTTTCAACATTTTTCTATGGTATTCTTTCTTTTTCAAATTAGATTTAATTTCAGGAGTAAACCAAAATGGAAATTTGCTAGAGCGTTTAATTTTTTTTGGTATACATAAATCGAAAGCACTGTATAATAACGAGTAAAATTTATCTACTGCAACATTTACATCACTACAGGATTCTAACCATTGCCAATCAATTTCACTAATTAAACTGTATAATAGTACAAAATCACCTCGACTGAAATCATAAAAAGATTGAGGTTTAATATGGAGATTTGACTGAGAACTGTTTGACAAAACACATTCAATATTTAAAACAGGATGATGTTGATCTTCAGGTAGTATGTTGCTGGTGGTCCTTTCAACGGAACAGTTCAAATTTGAAAGTACAATGTCTAAAATATTATTATTGAAATTTGATATGTAATTGTATTGTGTCATATTTAAGAGATTAGCAAAATTTATATAACGATTAATATATATATATATATATATATATATATATATATCCGAAACATTGTCAGTGTAATAGCGATTCAAATTTGTGAGATTAAAGTCACCAAGAATTATAATGTTCGAATGAAAAATAAATTGTAGAGAACTTATACTATCATAAAATGCGCAATATTCCAGAAAACTTGTATTTGGTGGTATGTAGACAGCCATAACGTATAAAGAATTAGTTAGATTAGAGCCAGTATTGACACCTAGTAAACAATGCACTAACAACGACATAAAATTACCAGTTGGCACTTATCGACACGAACAAGCGTCAATCACTGAAACTAATGAAACCGTAAATAAACAATTAAAATCTAACCTTGTTAATGACAAGTCATGTACGACAGATAATAACCTAAAAGCAAATTTAAATAAAATGAGTTCAAAAAAATAAAATCATAGTCTCAAGACTGGCATTCATACATGTGTTTCATTTGCGAATAGAAACAACTGCTGAAGAAGTGAAAAATCATTTGGTAGACAATTTTCCGGAGGTTGTAGTAGAGAAACTTGCTGCCAAGAGAGACTATTTCGCATCAATCAAGATAACAATTGAAGCAACTAATTTTGGAAAAGCGATGATTCCGACAATTTGCACACAAGGAGCTAAAGTGAACCGATTTTTTCACCGGCGAGACAGGAAAACAACAACATAACAAAAACTATATCCCGATTAGTTCCACAAACGACAATACGGATAATTCCATAAATAGTAATGTATTAAAAACTGATAGTAATAACTAACAGCATAATAATGTAAAACTATACACTTTTTGTCATGTAAATAGTCAATGCTTGTCCAACAAGGTAGATCAGTTAAATTTATTTCTGTTACAGTCTAAATATGATGCTGTTTGCTTATCTGAACACTGGCTAACACAGATTAATTATATTAATTTATGTGGTTACAAGCTAGTCTCCGCATTTAGCAGACCAAAAAACAAACATGGTGGTGTTGCTATTTACCTAAAGAACAATATTGATTTTAGATCAATAAACTTTGAACACATAAACGCTGTTTTTGATGCCGAATTCTGTGGTGTGGAATTAATTGCTTCAAAGATAATAATAATTGTTGTTTACCGGTTAGGTAATTTTAGAGTATTTTTAGATAAATTCGAAGAAATGCTATTTGCTCAATGTAGTGAGAATAGGAAATTGATAATTTTGGGCAATTTTAACGTCAATTTTCTGGAAGAAAGTGCAAATCTATCTAGTTTCAATAATCTAATTTCATCTTTTTGTATCGTTCCAACCATTTCTGAATGTACTAGGATCACTGCTAGGTCGTCAACATGCATTGACAATATCCTAACAAATCTTTATAATAACCTGTTTGATGTCGGGGTGATGGATCCGTGTTTATCTGACCATCGACTGCAGTATATTAATATTAACGAGTATTGCCCACCCAAGGCTACAAAGAAAAAAAGGTTATACACTAAAACTAGAATAAATAACTTCGGGAATTCCCTTGCAAGTATAAATTGAAATGAAATTTACAATCCATCACTTAATGCAGCTGAGGCAGCAAGTTTTCTTGTAAGTAATTTCAGTTCTTTAACGCACTTTCACTTTCCTTTGAGAATTTGTAAGGATATTAATAATTATTTTCCAGTAATCTAGTTTAATGATAAATTGGTACAGCTTCGAAATATGGTGTCGACCCTGCGAATCATTTGTAACACTACTAAAAATAATAGTGACATTGCAAAATATAATATAATGCGAAATAAATACAGACTCAAATAAATGTAGCCAAGAAAGAAGCCTATGATAAGTATATTAAATCCTCAAAAAACAAAAGCAAAGATTGCTGGCGTTTAATTAATCATGAGAGAAATATTCCTGCACCTCAGGTAAGGGCGGAGAATATTTCTTGTGATACATTTAATGAGTTCTTTATTTCAGTAGCGGATAATATAATTTGCAGCTTGCCTAATCATTCAGCCAGTTACTGTGATTATTTTTTATCACTTTTACCCTCCTGCGTATTCACACTAGAACCTGTTTCTGAAGAAGACATTTTTAATGCGTTCCATTCTATAAATAATTCTAATTGTACCGATGTCTATGACATTAATATTAGAATATTGAAAGAGACTATTGAAATTTTACCCCATTAACTTTCATTTTTAATCAATGTATTTTGGAAGGAGTTTTTCCCGATGTTTTTAAACAAGCAAAAGTTATACCACTATTTAAGAAGGGAGATCCTTCGAAGGTCGACAATTACAGGCCCATATCAATTATACCACTATTTGCAAATTTTTTTTAAGATTCTAAAAAATAGATTGGTTGATTTCTTTGAAAGTAATAATTTGTTTGACGTTAATCAG
The DNA here is from genome assembly GCA_963942605.1 of Poecilus cupreus. Lineage (NCBI taxonomy): Eukaryota > Metazoa > Arthropoda > Insecta > Coleoptera > Carabidae > Poecilus > Poecilus cupreus. The sequence goes on from OZ012718.1 coordinate 34,484,381, forward strand.
TTTGGTTTTCGCCAGAAACATTCGACTGTCAATGCAGTTTTACGTATTGTGAGCGATATAGTTGAGGGTCTGGAGAGTGGCACTCATACAGCTGTTACTCTTTGTGATCTATCCAAGGCCTTCGACTGTGTCTCTCACAATATACTTGTTCATTATGGGATTGTTGGTAATTCACTTTCCTTGTTTCAATCATATTTGTATAATCGAAAACAGGGGGTGTATATTGGAGACCAAGTTTCTAATTTTGAACTAATTAAACATGGAATACCTCAGGGACCTGTACTTGGCCCGTTGATTTTCCTGATATATATTAATGATTTTCCAGCATTTATGGATCAGGTTAAAAGTATATTGTTTGCAGACGATACAACGTTGATCCCGTCAAACAAGAGTATCGATGCTCTTACTGAAGCTTCGAAGTCCAACCTTAAACGTGCAGAATCATGGTTTTCTGCGAATAATCTGAAACTGAATAATGAGAAAACTCAGAATTTAATTGTCTCATCTCACCCTAAAATGATTAAAGGGAAATCTGTAAATGTGTTGGGACTTTCCATTGATGATGGTTTGGCTTGGTATGTTCAAATTGAGAATTTGCTGAAAAAGCTCACAAATATCAATTTCCTACTTAGAAGTTTAAAGAAGTCTGTTAACTTTGAGACTTTAAGGACTGCTTATTTTTCTTATTTCACTCCGTCTTGTGTTACGGAATTATATTATGGGGAAATTCATCCTATGCCGACAGAGTTTTCAAAATGCAGAAACAGGCTATTAGGATAATTAAGGGAGTCGGCCCTAGCGAACATTGTCAACCATTGTTTGTCGATTTAAAAATAATGCCACTTCCATGTTTGTTCATATACCATTCATTACTGGAAGTTCATAGCAACCTAGACAACTTAGAAAATGTGTCAGACACTCATAATTACTACACAAGATCGTCAAATCTTTTGCGTGTTGCTGAATTTAGACTTAATAAATCTCAGAAAAACTCCATTAATTTAAATTTTTATAATGTCTTGCCAGTGTCGGTAAAAGTTTAAATTTTAAACATTTTAAGTTATATATAAATAAATTTTTAATTGAAAATTGTTTTTACTATTTTGAAGAATACTTTAGCCATACACATTGTTGAGCCAATTGCTGATTTTCTTAAGTGATAATTTTTTGTTAACAAAATTTATTTTTTTAACATTTTTATTAGGACTTGTCACAAACATTTTGTAATCTGTAAAATAAATAAATAAAATAAATATATCATCACGCCTTTTACCCATAAAGGGTGTGGCACTCTGCTTACGCAGATCTCGGTAGGTGATATATTTTTGCGTATGAAATGCGGTTACCAGCCGTCAAGTCATAGCCCCCAAAGTTGTTAGTGGAGGGGGAACCACGGGGGTAAATTTAAATTTGTAACTGTCGGCAGTGGGATTCGAACTGAGGATCTTACGATCCACAGTCCGACACGTTACCACGGAGCTATTTACCCCATAATCTGTAAGTAATGAAATAAAATACTTATACTTATACTTATATTTAATTTCTCTAAACATTTATTTATTCTTTGATAAGAAGGTTTTTCTTTATGTAAGTCTCTTGCAATATTAATCTTGTCTGTTTTTGAATAAATATTTGATTGTCTAAGTTAAATAATTTTTCAATAGGATATTTTAACTTTATTTGAAACCTTGGGATAGTTTCAAATCTTTCAAGACACAGTGTACTAAGCGATTATTCGATTGAAAAACATCAGAGTCATGGTATTTAATTTCAAATTGGGGTTTGATTCTTGAGGGTGCGTCAGCTACGTAATTTTGGCAACCTTTTTTATATTCGATGGTATAATTGAATTCTTCTAGTTTCAGGTGCCAACGTATTAATTTTTGGTTTGGCTCTTTTAAAGAATTTAGCCAAACGAGTGGACTGTAATCGGTAATGATTTTAAATTTGTGACCTAACAAATATGGACGAAATTGTTTTGTGGCCCAAACAATACCCAAAAGTTCTTTTTCTATTGTACTATAATTTATTTCGTGATTATTTAGTGTACGTGATATGTACGCGATGGAAAGGTCTTTATTATTTTTATCTTTTGTGATAAAACTGCGCCTCTGGCGTAGTTACTAGCGTCTGCTGTGAGTATGAAGTCTCTGGAAAAGTCGGGGTACTGGAGAATGGGATCGTTGGATAAAAGCGTTTTACATTTTTGAAAATATTCTCTGTAGTCTTTATTATTTATGTCTATTTTATTATTTTTCTTTAAACAGTTCGTTAGTGGTTCGTTAATTTTTGAAAAGTTATCCATGAAGTGTCCATAGAAGCCCAGCAGTCCAAGGAAAGATTTGATTTCTTTCGAAGTTTTTGGGATGGTAAAATTTTTTATAGCCTGAATTTTATCAGGGATTGGTTTAATGCCTTCAGTAGTAATAATATGACCAAGGTATGCGGCTTCTTTACGTAAGAATTTGCACTTATCTAATTGTATTTTTAAATTTGCTTCACGCAATTTTTTAAAAACTTTTTCTATATTTTCTAGGTGTTCTTGAAGAGAAGTTCCTTGTATTACAATATCATCGAGATATACAAAACAAATTTTATTAATTAAATCTTTCAGAACGAAATTCATTAGGGTTATTCTTTTAAATTCATAATGACAAGAGTTTGTGGAAAAGGCGGTTTTAGGAATATCATCGGGATGTACATTTATTTGGTGGAATCTGGATGTGAGGTCAATGGTAGTGAAATAATTAGATTATCCAAATTTTCAAGGATGTCTGTTATGTCGAGTATTGGGAATTTGTCGACTATAGTCTTCTCGTTTAATTTACGATAGTCGATCACGACTCTAAATTTTTGTTTACCGGAAGCATCTAGTTTTTTTGGGAAGACCCATATAGGCGACGACCATGGCGAATAAGAGTGTTGAATTATGTTATCTTTTAACATTTCTTCAATTTATCTAATATCTTGTGATTGAAAATTTTATAACTGTCAGTTGTTTCTCGCGCAAAACCATGAACATGAAGGAGTATTGATACTTTGTAGAACAGACTTAAATGTCTTAGAAATTAATTATGTTATGTAATTATTTCCCAAAAACTTCTAGGCTTTGGAAAAACAAGTAGATAGGTTATCATAAATGAACAAGTAGAAGCTGTTAAAAGTATATAATAAAATGCACGAATATTGAAAATAAACCTTGGTCTAATAAATAGTCTTTCACCTGTTCTTGTACACAACATTTTCTGGCGATGAGGATATCGGGATTGTTTATGATTAGTGAAAGACTGCAATAAGTAATAGGCTATCAACATGAGCGCGTTTGGTCAAATTGAAGTATTTGATACATCTAAACCAGCTACATGGGACAGTTACGCAGAAAGGTTAAACCTGTATATGGAAGCAAATGATATAGTAGATAATAATAAAAAACGTACAATTTTATTAAGTGTTTGTGGTTCTGCGACATATGAAATACTACGTTCCTTATTGTCACCATCCATGCCAGCATCAAAATCTTTTGATGAATTATTACTTATCCTCAAGAGTCATTTCTCACCTAAACCGTAAGAAATAGTGAGGCGTTTTCAATTCAATAAAAGAGATCGAAAACCAGGCGAAAAGGTGTCGAATTATATTACCGAGTTACGTAGTCTATCAGGATAATGCAACTTTGGTAATAATTTGGAAGACATGTTTCGCGACAGGCTAGTATGTGGAGTTCAAGACGAAGCTCTACAACGAAGACTACTGGCTGAACCAGATTTAACATTTAATCAAGCGAAAGAACGTGCTATTGCTTCTGAAGCCGCAAATTTAAATGCAAAGGAAATTCGTAACAGCACGTCAAACGATGTTCTTAAAATAACAGGCTACAATGCGAAAAATACCAAAAAAAAGATAAATCAAACCTTCAATACAAATTTAATAGAAATAATGCTTTAAAGAATTGCTTCCGATGTAACGGTCGACATTCACCTGATATTTGCAAATTTAAAAATGCTGATTGTAGGGCATGTTTTAAAAAAGGCCATATTCAGCGTGCATGTCGATCAAAGAAAACAAATATAATTGAAGAAGATAATGGAGTACAACCTTAACCAAGTTTACCCTGTTAGAAGAAATGTTCATTTTAATAATAATAAGACAAGTCTACAAGTAAATGGATGCAAATGTGATTTTGAAGTTGACTCTGGGGCTGCAGTTACGATTATTAACAAGGAAACATTTGAGCTCTTACGCTCTAGATCTGATTTGAAACTTAATTCTTTAAGTGTCAAATTGAAGGATTATCAAGGAAATTCATTGAAGGTTTCGTGTTCTTGTAAGGTCAGTATCAAGATTAAAAATTTTCAGAAAATTTTAGAAGCTGTCGTTGTAGACACAAGAGGGGGAAATCTTCTTGGTCGAAATTGGTTTGAGTCACTGGGAATTCGGTCGAGTGGTATTAATCAAATAGAAAATGATTCTATTTCTCAACTTCTCAACGAATATCAAGACATCTTTGAGTCAAGTTTGGGGGAATTCAAAGGACCGCTCATATCGCTTCAGCTCGATCCAGCAGTGCAACCGGTGCGAATGAAAGCTCGCAATGTTCCATTTGCAATGCGCCCGAAAATTGAAGACTGGTTAAATGAACAAATTGCTCCGGGAGTATTAGTGCCAATCGACTTCCCGAAATGGTCAACAACAATCGTTCCCGTCATGAAACCCAACGGAAAACTAAGGGTATGTGGTGATTATAAATGTACTTTAAATAAAGCTCTGAGCAAACATGCGTATCCCATACCATGTGTCAAACAATTACTGTCTACTCTCGTTCGTGGCAAGATTTTTAGTAAACTAGACTTAGCACAAGCCTACTTACAGTTAACCGTTGATGAACAATCAGCAGAAGCCCAGTCAATTATTACCCACAAAGGGGCTTTTAAAGTAAAAAGATTACAGTTTCGTATAGCAACTGCACCAGGGATTTTCCAGCAATTCATTGATATGCTCTTAGCAGGCATGGATGGTGTTCTGCCTTACTTTGATGATATATTAATTGTTGCAAGTGACAGAATTAAACTAATTAGTAAACTAAAACAAGTTTTTCAGCGCATTCAAGAAGCAGAGCTGAAACTAGCAAAGAACAAATGTATTTTTGATACAAAAGAAGTTGATTTTCTGGGTTACCGAATTACAGAAAAGGAAATTCGTCCAACGCCAGAAAAAGTTAAAGCAATAAGAGAAGCTCCTACTCCAAAAAATAAGAAGGAACTTCAAGCTTTCCTAGGTTTGATATATTTTTATCATTCATTTTTAGAAGGTAAAGCAACAATCGCGGAGCCACTGCACAGACTTCTCAACGACAGTAACAAGTGGAGTTGGACAAGAGCACACGATAGTTCATTTTGTCAGCTAAAAAATTATTGTCTTCTTATTCTATCTTAGCGCATTATGATGAAAAGAAATCATTGATCATGACATGTGATGCTTCATATTATGGAATAGGAGCAATCTTGAGTCAAAGAGGGAATGATGGAACAGAAGCACCTATCGCTTGTCACTCCAGAACACTCTCCAAATCCGAAAGGAACTACGCTCAACTTGACAAGGAAGCTCTGGCGATAATAGCTGGAATTAAGAAGTTCCACGATTACAATTATGGACATCATCTGGAAATCCGATCGGATCACAAGTCGTTATTGGGTTTGTTGGCTAAGGACAAGCCCACTTCACAAACATTGTCACCAAGAATGTTACGGTGGAACATAATGTTAGGTGCGTACGATTACAAATTAGTACATGTTTCAGGGAAAAAGTTAGCAAACGCAGATGCATTAAGCAGATTTCCTCTCAATATCAATCCACCAGACCCGCCGGATATCGGAGAGATATTTATGCTGAGCGAAGAAAACTGTACACCTCTGAACGCAGTAGATATTCAGAAATTAACAAAAAAGATCGAATCTTATCCAGAATTCTAAGTTGGATTCGTCGAGGTTGGCCTTCTACAGTTGAGGAGGAATTTAAAGAATATGAGAAACGCAGGAACGAGTTATCAGCATATAAAGACTGCTTGATTTGGGGAAGTAGAGTCGTCATACCGCAAGAAGCACGACAAAAGGTACTGACTTATTTATATTCTTATCATCCCGGATTTGTCCGAATGAAAGCACTGGCTCGTAGTTATTTATGGTGGCCAGGAATAGATCAAAATATTGAAAATTTTGTTAAGATTTGTGACGTGTGCCAAAGAACACAAAATAATCCTAAACGAGCACCACCTTTAGAGAGCGTACTTCAAATCCTTGGACACGTCTTCATTTGGATTTCGCTGGTCCTTATCAAGGAAAATTGTTTTTAATAACCATTGACTCATATTCAAAAGGGCTCGATGTACAAATAATAAAATCAACATCTACTTTGAATACGATATCTGTTTTAAGGAAACTATTTGCCACCCATGGCATATCTTCCACAATTGTGTCAGATAATGGCACAGCTTTCACTTCAGCAGAATTTAATTTATTTGCTAGAAGAAAGGGAATACAATTAATAAAATCTGCGCTATTTTATCCTGCATTAAATGGCCAGGCTGAAAGGATGGTACAGACAACAAAAATACATACAACATACAACAGCATGCACGGCCACTGGAAAATCACCGGCCGAATTGCTCATGGGTCGTTGTCTTAGAACGTGTTTGAGTAAAATTCACCCTGATGAATTAATGAAAGAAAAATATAACACAGATAATAATGTATGTTTATTTCAAATTGGTGACTCGGTTTACATGCGAATGTTCTCTGGTGAGAATAAATGGCTCCCAGAAGTTGTCACAGAAATAACTGGTCCACGGTCCTATAGAGTAGAATCTCAAGATGGTCGAAGTTGGAGACGACATATAGATCAGCTTATTTCAAGAACACTTACATCCAGTTCAAACATAAATACACCCGGAGCAACAACCATCTTACGTTTTAGTTCCTAAATATCCGTAGATCCATTGAACGCAACAGATGCTGCTAACAGCGTCAAAGAACCAACGAGCTTAGCAACAGAAGAGTGTTCAACAATGAGACCATCCGAGTCATCATTGAACTCACCATGCGTATCACAGGCAAAAGGAAATACTTCCTCCACCACCACTAGAAGTGTACCTTCATCGACCCCGCCGCTGAGAAGATCATCTCGATGTCGGAAGCCTACACAATTTTTTCAATCTCCCGTGTGGAGATTTTAAGAGGGGAGGAATGTTATGTATTTATTTCCTAAAAACATCTAGGCTTTGGAAAAACAAGTAGTTAGGTTGTCATAAATAAACAAGTAGAAGCTGTTAAAAGTATATAATAAAATGCACGAATATTGAAAATAAACCTTGGTCTAATAAATAGTCTTTCACCTGTTCTTGTACACAACATTATGTTAAAGAATTATCATTGGAAATTAGCTTTGAAGCGGTTGCTGTTGAAATTATAATCCCAAATGACACTAACATTGTAATAATGACAATTTATCGCTCACCCATTGGGTCAATAGCACTATTTTTTGATAAATTAAATGCAGCACTACAATTTCTTTCTCAAAAACATGAAAGGAAAAATATTGTTCTTTGTGAGGACTTCAACATCGACGCCTCTACTCAGCTCAATGTTTACAATCAATTAGAAGATATTCTCAATTTTTTTGTCTAATATCTACAATAAATGAACCAACACGTGTGACAAAAACAAAATCTTCATGCATTGACTATATATGCACTAATCTGACAAAAGATTATTATAGGGTAGGAGTTGTTGACAACATTTCAGATCATTATTCCCAAACTATAAACATTAAAATATCTGCCACTAATGAACGAGAAGTGCCATTAATGCGACGTAACATGAAAAATGACAATTACAATTACTTCAATTACCTACTCAGCTGTGAGACATGGGAAAATGTATATTGTGCTGAAGATATTGACACTAAGGTACATAACTTTTTAAATACCATTACTTATTGTTTCAATATTGCCTTCCCCCTAAAAAAAAAAGTAAATCACAAAACAAAAACAAAAATGGCTGGATTACCAATGGCATACTAAATTCTAAAGAAAAATTACATTTCCTGTGCAGATTAACTAAAATTGGAAATCAAGCAATTGTGGAATACTATAAAAAATATAGAAATATACACAAGAAAGTAGTGAAATTAGCAAAAAACAAATTAATAAATATACAATACCAACTAACGATAAACAAATCACTAGCATAAAAATTGGGGATAATATTATCACTAATAAAATAATTATTGCTGATGAATTTAATAATTATTTCTGTGAATCGGATAAAAAATTTTTAAACAATAATGTTAAAACTAAGTTTGCACCTGAAATCACTATAGTAGAGAATCCGAGAAGCATGTATATTGAACCTACAGATATGCATGAGGTATTAAATTTAATATATAAATTTTAAAAACTCTAACTCGAGTGGAATTGACAATATTTCAAATAAAATAATAAAATATTGTGCAACTTTAATTGTAGGGCCATTAGTGAACATAATCAATGAGTATTTTATACAAGGTATGTTTTCTAATCAGTTAAAGATCTCAAAAATTATTCCAGTGCACAAAAAGGGTGACTTATCTGACATGACAAATTATAGACCTATATCCTTATTATCAATTATCTCCAAGATATTAGGGAAGTTAATTGCAGAACGTATAATAACATTTCTAAAGAAACATAAACAATTTTCTAAGTGTCAACATGGCTTCATAAAGGCAAATCAACTACGACAGCATTAACTGAAATACTGAATAACTTATACAGCGAACTAGACAAAGATGACAAAGTTGTTGGTACTTATATTGATAAAAGCAAAGCTTTTGATTTAGTATGTCATAAGAATTTAATAAACTAATTGAACAATTATGGTTTGAGAGGTAAAGTGTGTGAATTTCATACATATTTATCTAGTAGAGTGCAGTACGTGAGCATAGGGAATATTTTATCGAATCCTTTACCTGTAACAAGAGGAGTACCTCAAGGCTCTGTACTTGATCCACTGTTATACGTACTATATAGGGTGTTTCAGACCACCCGTACCCCCCGATTATTTTGCGAACAACAAAACGGATTGAGAAACAAAAAAATACGTCCAAAATATTTTTAAATGTTCTATTAAATGGCACCAAATGAGAGTTCGTCACTTCGAATTTTTAAATGGGAACCCCCAGTTTTTATTGCAGATTCGGATTCAGTGATGTAAAAAATCAAGCTTTATCCAAAAAAAATTTTCGGTCCACGAAAAATGGCGCTTCAATCGCAAAAAAATTTTTTTTTCTATTTCTGAGGATTTTCATAATCCGTTTTGTTGTTCGCGAAATAATCGGGGGGTACGGGTGGATTTCTAGTTCAGAGTAGTAATGCCATTCAAAATAACTTAAATAAATGGTTTATAAATAACGATCTCTTACTAAACTGTAACAAAAGTGTAATAATTATGCATCAAGCAACACGTGAAAAGCCTGATCATAGTTTATTAATTAAGCATAATGGTACTTCACATCAGCAAGTACCTCATCTCATACGAAAGTATTAGGTCTTACTACACAAAATAATTTAGGATGTTATTATAACACTAATGATATTTGCAAAAAAATCTGTTCTCTATGCTGTTATACTCAAACTTAAAAAAAGTTGTAACTTTAGAACATGTGAAACTATTTTACTTTTCACACTTCCACTCTGTATCTAGCTATGCTATAGTGTGCTGGGGTGCGTCCAGTGAAGCAGAAAGAGTTTTCAAATTACAGAAAAAGGCGATTAGGAACATAGCAGGTGCCTCTTATAATTCTCCTTGTAGAGACTTCTTCAAAAAATTGAAAATTATGACCCTACCTTGTATTTACATCTATTATATACTCTATATACTCTATGTAGTAAGTAACATTAATTCATTTGAATTGCAAACTAAGGAGAATAATTATAACACTAGGAATCGCTCATTGACAATCCCTAAACATAAACTTTCTCTATATGAAAAAAGTTCATATTATATGGGCATTAAATTGTATAATAGTCTACCCACAAATTTTAAAGATATAACCGACTTGACTACAAATTAAAACTTTTTTATTGAATGAATGTTTTTATAATATCAATGAATTTTATGTAAAATGTAAAAGTTTGTAATGAAATGTAATTTATAGAATTATTATTTGATAACTGTAAGGATGATTTTATGATTATATTTTTATTGACTTATCAAATTGGCATGTTTTGTATGTTATTGATGAATAAAGAATAAAATATAATATAATAATTCATTTTGAACTTCCGCTTTGTAATTTTCAGGGTATTTATATTGTTTTGAATATATTGGGACGTTATGTTTTGTTTTAATTTGATGTTACTATTTTATTGGTTGCCTCGCAAAATTAAAACTTTATATTTAATTAGAGTTTTAGTAAATTCGGCGGTTTTTGACTCATAAACCACTTTGGAGATCTCCAAAAAAAGAATTTTTAAATTTGAAGTTCAATGTTGTAAATAGTAGTGAGCTCTTAGAGCAATTAGATTTACACACTTATTTTTCATATTTTGTTAAATGTTCGTCTCGTATTTCTTGCTTATTTATTTCCATGTTAAAATTTGTCTTAATTTGTTCGTTTAAGTAATGAAATTTATATTTATTTAAAAAGGTTACTTCTCTCTTTTCAAAGTTAAATTTTGATTTTAATATTTCTATTCCTGGTACGCCGAGTCTTTGTGGAAGTTAAATATGTAACATTTGAAGACAGGATTTTTATATTTAAAAAATGTAAATTCTGAGGCAGATGATTTACCGTTACAGGTATGAATGGTAAAAGGTTCGGGGAATATTGTGGTATTTGGTTTTAAGAATTTTGGTGGTATGTAATTTCTAAAAGAATTTTAGATTGAGATAAATAGTAATTTACTAAAGATATTTGTTAGGGATTCAATATGGCTTAGGGATTCAATATGAGTGACTCGAATATGTAAAAATTTTCGTTTTCAACAGTTTCAATATATTCGTTTTCAAAATTTTGTTCGGTTTCAGGGAATTCATTTTGATTTTGAGATTCATTTTCTGAATCTTGAGTATATAATTCTTCATTAACAAATTGTTGACGTGGTTGGTTAAAATATTGCCGTGACATTTGTCTCATTTGTATGCTCATGGGAGTATGGTTTCTGTGCGCTGCGTTTCGGATGTTTGCAGACGGTGCAAATGGTTTTGGTTGTTGCTGAGTAGGAAATTTATGCATGGGAGATTGATATCTAGGTAGGTTGAAATAAATTTGGTTTCTAGGAATCTCTTTTTGATTTTGATATTAGTTTTGGGTAACTTTTTGTTGGACGTGAATATACTGGAGGTCATTTGTTATTAGGTTATTAATAGTTTAGTTGGATTTCGGGCAGATAATTTGCTTCGGAAAGGTTCTTTCCAGTTGTTTAAGAAACACTGTACGAAGTATTGTAATGAGTTCGCAACAATAGTTTTACTTTGAAGTGAATCGAATTTACATTCGATTTTTGATTTATAAATTTATTTAAATAGTCAAGAATATTTTCTTTCACTTATTTAAAGTGACTTGCCTCGAACATCATATGTTCAGATCTAGTATCTGAGAAATTTTGTAACAGATGTGCTTTAAGTTCTCTCCTGTTTTTGATGGGGCTCGTATTTAAATTTTGTGCTGCTTTGCCTTTTATTTTGTTTTTCACTGTCATTAATACAATTATTCTTGTGAACTCTGACGGATTTATTTGATTTATTAGCATGCACATATCAATGGTATTTATAAAATTAGACAGAGATTTAACATCTCCGTCAAAAGTTGGAGCTAAGTTTAGCATTTTTAATATTTCATTATTTAAGCTTGAAAAAACGTTAACAGGACCTGGTTCGGTCGTCATATTGGATGAATTTATTTTAAGATTTCCTAACTGTTCGATTATGGAATCCAGTTGGATAATAATTATTATAAAAGTATTATAAAATTCCTACTTACAGTGAGAGTACCACTATTTTAAACATAATCTGGTGACGCCTTCTCGCCGATGTTCGCTCAGCGATATAGAAGGTGCGATGAGTTGCCTTCCTCGATGTTCTTTCGGGGATGTTGACTCGTGATTCTTGTAGTCGGATGATGATCGAAGTTTTGTCTTTCGATTGACTCTCGACTCTCTCTCTCCGGATGATCGGAGTACTATCTGGCGACGACTTGATTTATTCTGTCTGCTTGTGTTTTTTAGATGAACAATTTGACTTTGTTCGTTACCGTTTTTAAACAGTTGACTGTGACGGTTATTGATTATATAGGGATTGAATTCTTTTTATGAATTTCCGATTCTACAACCTTATTCGGTAATCCTACCGGCTGCGCCAGTTATAATTTTGGACTCAACAAAATTATTTTTAAAAAATTTATTTTATTAACACAATAAATGCAGATTTATGTTGTTAGTAAAAAGGTTGCTACAAGAATGAATTATTCTCTAACTCAAAGCTAAACTTATGTAAAGATTATCATTTCTCCTGGAATTTGATTGTAATTTGCTGACTTGCTTTTTATGGCTGCTGCAATTAATAATTCGTATTATTATTGGGATGTGACAAGGGGGCATGGCCTATCCAAAACGGCGTCAATTAGGGTGAAGATTCGAATGTGACATTAGTACTGTTCCCATATATAATATAAAAAAATGAGTCTCACGATTAATAATATTTGAGAATACGCTACAACAGATTCTGCAAACTAAATTTATGAGAAGCTGAACCTATCTTATATACATGACAATTGATTAAATGCGGGGAAAAATTAAATGAAAGTGACAGTGGCTGTGGGTGTAGTGGCTTTCTGTATGTCAACGTCGAATTTACGTGGTGATCCCCATCTAATTAATAGGAAAATTGCAGGAGATGAACAAGTGATGAGTGTTATTTGTTCCTGCATGGATGGTTTTGTGTGAAAAATGCAAACAGCATTGCCACTTAGTTTTACTTTTATAGGTTAGTTGTAAGTTTCTTGATCTCAATCAACTAAATAAACAAATAACTAAAATGAAAAAATATAAGAAACATTAAATTTGAATACAGATATGAACTTAATTAAATGCAAAGTGAAAAGAATTCGGAGCAAATTCGTATTATAACCTAAAATTTTACTTAGATGTACATAACCGTCTGGTACAAAATATTCAGAGCATATTATTTATTGTAAACGCATTTATGTTGTTTACTTTTGTTAGTTTTTTCCAAGGTTTTTTCGCACTTCAAATTGGTTTACTTTATAAATAAAACGTTTGTCCAGCTTCGGAAAATAATGGAATGTAACGTCCAGATTTTTACGGGACTTATTATTACACTCTTTTACTGCACAGTACATTTATATTTTTCGATTTTTCGCGGTGTTTAACTACAATTTCGGTCATTTTTTAATCTCAAAAATCGTTATTCCCATTTGTTTAATGTATTTCTAACGGAATCTTCACCCTACTTCGTGTTCAAAAATAATCCGCTAGATGGTATATCGCTACATGTCAGATCCCAATATGGTTATAAATATTTACAAATTCATCAATAAACAAAAATATTGCCCTTCACTTTTCCTTTACGTTAAACGACAAATCCGATGCCAATATCTCCCGCGAAGCTTAAAATTTTATCCGCAATGGCGCTGAGATCTTAACATCAAATCACTGTAGGGTTAATCAAGCCTTGTGCAGTGGTATATGAAACAACTACACGCCGTACAATTATATTCATAATGTATCTGAGTAACATTATGATTAAGTTTTATGCCGCATATGCAATAGCAATATATGAATATTATAATACGCTTGAAGAAAAAACATATTGATGTACTGTAGCAAAATATATTTTTATTATTAATATATAATTAACGTAGCATTATCTACATGAAATAGTATACAGATCATAAACACAATATTTGTACATTATTATTATTTTACTCTTCCTTTATTGACAAATGTCACCATTTGGTTACATTATCAAATTCCTAGTTGCTGCTGATTAGAGCACCGTGGAAATCTGTAATAGCATATTTATGTCACCAAGAGACAGTATTTTAATATAAAACGTGTATTTCATCCTTTGCCCGATAAAGGGTTAAGCTAGCTTCAACTGTTCTGAAACATGGTTTAAGGGTGGATACATAATGTCGCCTCGCTAATTCTGAGAGAGGAAGACTTGCTGAAAATTTGGTAAATTTATAACTTTGATTTTTTTTTTATTTTCTAGATCTTTTGCTTGAAAGATTTTTTAATTAGTTATTAGCTTCCGAAAATTCAATACGCGTTTATAGTTAAGATGTTTCTAGGAAATTACGGTACTTGTCGCATTCTGAAATTGTTGAGAAAAGATTTTCTGGATTGTAATATTATAATAGTCTGAATTGTTTATTATTTATTTCCCAGTTATTTTTTATCGAAACATTTTGTAATTAGACAAAAAACAAATACCGCAAAAATCTTTTGGTGTTACCAGGGCCTGAACACGCGGTTGTTGACATCCGGCAGGCGGAAACAAGAATGTGCGGGATCACAAACTACGTGTATCTCAAATAGTTTACTCGCATATAGTTACAAATTTTCTTAAAATTTATCAGGAAGTATATCTTTGAGTGCAGGACTAATTGGGTGTAAAAAAAACTATTTAGCTTAGGTTTAACATACAACTATAATGTGGATAATACATTTCCTATGAACTCCGTATCACAAACAGACCATTTATAATATGTTTTCTTCGTGCATTGTCATATGATCGGTTAAATTAGTCTTGTTTACAAACTTGATATCACAAATAGAACATTTGTAATCTCCAATTCTTTCATGCATTTTTGTATGTTTGGTTAAATTAGACTTTCGTGCAAACGCCTTATCACATATAGAACATTTGTAATCTCGAATTCCTGTATGCATTTTTATATGATGTATTAAATAAGCTTTCACCGCAAACTTCTTATCACAAAGAGAACATTGGTAATCTCGAATTCCTGCATGTATTTGTATATGTTTGGCTAAATAATACTTTTGCACAAACTTCTTATCACAAATAGAACATTTGTAATCTCGAATTCCTGCATGTACTTTCATATGTAGAGTCAAATTAGACTTTTCTACAAACATCTTACCACAAATAGAACATTTGTAATCTCGAATTCCTGCATGTACTTTCATGTGGTGGGTTAAAGTACACTTTTGTGTAAACTTCTTACCACAAATAGAACATTTGAAATCTCGAATTCCTGCATGTACTTGCATATGTTTGGTTAAATTAGCCTTTTGCACAAACATCTTATCACATATAGAACATTTGTAATCGCGAATTCCTGCATGTATTCTCATATGCCTGGTTAAGTTAAACTTTATTGTAAACTTCTTCTCACAAACAGTACATTTATAATCTCGAATTCGTGTATGCAGTTTCATATGTGTAATTAATTCAATCTTCTGTACGAAAACCTTGTCACAAATTTGACAATTATAACTTCTGTGCTTGAATTCTTCGCCACCTGCATCTGTAATATTACAAGTTGCATTCATATTATTTGTGTCCGTACTGTAGTTGGCTTCATTCATATTCGGTTTGTTATCATCATCACAACTACTTCTCGAAACACTGTCTTCTTCATTATCAGTTACCGATTCGTTCTTTACATGTTTCAAGTAATATTCGTAGTCCTCGTTGTCTGCAATAAATTCTTCTTTGATGTAGACGGTGTCAAATTCATTAGATTTCTCACCATGTTCGTTGAATGACTGCACTGAACCTTCGATCTCTTTTTTAATATGTATTTCACTACCCTCGTCCTGCTGTCGCTCCATCAAGTCTAGATTGTTTATCTGTATTTGCAATTCAGTGAATTTCTGCCCTTGCGGGTCACTGTTGCCTGGTAATATTTGTATATATTGCACTAACCAATTATAATTCTCCAAACACTTTAACACAAATAAATTTTGGAATCCTCGACTTCAAAATCGTCTGAAAAAGAGAAAATATATAAGTATTACTTGTGTCTGTTAATCTAGGAGTTCTGAGACGCACATATAGATAAACTAACTAAAATACCTCCTCGAAGTTGGGTTCACACAGGTTTCATATTTTCCAATTTTTTGACAAACATGTTTGTTATAACTTTTGTAAAGGGTATAGATAAGCATACAATATCTGTCCCCAGTAACTTTTGATCAATTTCTAATTAAAAATGAAAAATTTCCTGACAATTTCAGCTTTTAAATCCAAGAGAGAAATGGTGTTCTTCAGTTTTTCTTTTATAGTAACTATTCTACTGATTACACAATTCAAAACTAATTCAGCCAATAGCATATCAGAATTTTACTTAGTTACCATGTATTGATAAGCGAATATACCCTTGACGACGTGGTATATTCAGTAGTTATACAACAAGAGGTTCGAAAATAATCGAATATACAGTTACCTAGGAAACACATCGAGTTCGCAACTGTATATTTAGAAGATTTTCGAAGCTCGGGATGTATATGTTAAGACTATACAACGAATCAACCAATTATATTGTACAAATTATTTATTTATGCCAAAAATATTAATTGTTCGTTTATTATTCATGGATGATATGATTATATTTGATTCGTTTGTTTGCAAGCGAAACACAACTTAGCAACGTAAATAACCTATATTATACAGCGTAACTAAGTAAAATTGAGCTATCTGATTGGTCTATTTTCCTACGAGTTGTATAGTCAGTAGTTATTCAATTAGAAGTTCGAAAATAATCTGTACATTCAGATGATTTTCGAAGCTAGAGTTGTATATCCAATTACTATTTGGCTTAATTCGGTGCCTATATATAGATTCATCACGAATTTCGTTTGAGCCTAGGGCCTAGTCGGTTTGACGTATTTGAGTAAAACTTTCACAGACATGTAGAATTTCATTAGGACTGTGTGCTTTTTATAAATTCACATTTTTCCTAGGCATGATGTGCGCGAAAATTTCATTTTATCAAATAGTTAAATTCACGGCCTTTTCCATCGATTTTAACGGTCGGTTCCAACATTCCAATGCTAGAGCCTACACGGATTGATAGATTTGAGTAAAACCTTCATAGATATTTAGAGCTTGATTAGTACTACATGTTTTTTTTTATGAAATCACATTTTTTCTACACATGATTTGCGAGAAAACTTGAAAAAACATGCATTTTTGGGCCAATATCAACTAAGAGTGTGGTGGCCGTGATATTTTTAAGATGAACGTCTATGACAACTTGTCAGTTTTAAATTTGAAATAGAAATTACATTAATTGTAGACAAGTTGAAGAAGTTTTGAAAATTTATCTGTGTTTAGAATAAATGAACAAACGTGTTTGATATTTTGCAAATTTTTTAAACATTAATTTAAAAAATTTTAAAAATGAATATTTTTTTTGCTTTGATTGTATATTGACGTCCTGAGAAAACTGGGTGTTACACGATTAAATTTAATAAAAATAAAGTAAAACCGCGAAATATAAAGCTAATGTAGGATACAAATTATTATTGACTGTAGATACTTTTTATGACTAGATGACAATAAAAGTGTCAGATTGACAGAAGTCTTTATTACATGATCAAATATTAATGTAAATTGTGTTTGATTAATTTTTTTAATCATTTATTGGGTATTAAAAGAAATGTCTCGAAGAGACGAGATAAATGATTATGTAAAAAAAATGGAAGTTGACCGATTGTCGATTGTTTATCTAAAAGCCATCAAAATATATCGTGTTTGGTATCAAAATAGACATGTTCTTACGAATTGTCAAAAATATGGACCGACTGATATTAATTTTTTTTCTTAACGTG
This sequence comes from Poecilus cupreus, assembly GCA_963942605.1. Lineage (NCBI taxonomy): Eukaryota > Metazoa > Arthropoda > Insecta > Coleoptera > Carabidae > Poecilus > Poecilus cupreus. The sequence continues at coordinate 34,502,235 of OZ012718.1, forward strand.
AAATGAACACGATGGGCAATTGTATTTTCTAAATATTCATGGAAACCTGACTTGTGGGGTAGAAAGTGAAATTTTATAAAAGTGGGAAGTTGAAGAACGTAGTGATGACCCATCCTTTAAACAAATCTTTACGATTGTCAATTTTTTTCCCTCTATGGAAATCACTCAACTTTCCATAATGGTAAATACATTTTCTTCAGTGGTAAACACACAACTTCCATCAATGGGAAACAACAAATATGGGAGACAGGCAAATTCCCATAGTGACATGGAAGCGAAGAACAAAGTGATGATATTCGTCAGTGTCAATGTCATGAAAGCGAGGAACGAAGTGACGAGCTTTCTTCGCCAATTTAGTTACATGAAAGGGAGGAACGAAGTGATGACCTTTCTTCATCAATTGCATGGTCTCATATGAGATATTAGCAAAGCACTATTATCGAATATTTTTAGTTAGACCCTAAATTAAGTTCAAATTTTCTTCAAGGTCGAGGAGCGTAGGGATTAGACCTGCGAATTAGGTTGAACCTCTATACAGTACTAATCACATTTCGCATATTATATTATTATATACATAAGTTTTGTGAGATTTTCAGAGATTGCGGAGCCCTAGCTGAGACCCCTGCCGTAGGCGGGGTCGACGCTAGTTTTAATACTATTTTTATACTCGTATTAATGTTAATTCTATTTTAATTGTATATTTGTTTTACTGAAATATCTTTTGTAATTCAAACATTTTCGCTTTTCTTTTCTCATATAATTTAATTGTTTCAAATTTATTTCTTATAATATTGTCCTGTAATTGGTGTATACTACTGGGCAATGAATAAATATAAAAAAATTAATTCATGGATGCGGAGTACATTAAATGATGTATAATTTAGTTTTTTTTTTCAAAATTAGAAGCATGTACGTATAAGAAAAGTACAAATAACATTTTATAATCCGAATATTTTTGCTAACATCTTTCATTTGAAACTTTTTTTCACAGCTGATTCTATTTTTGAAAAAAAATTAATTTATTGTTTTGTGTGGCCAGTAAACTTCCTCTTCCGGTTTTTCAATTTCATTCAAAATCAACACAATTCTTCATATTTTCACGAAACTTATAAATACCAAGTTTCGTTTTCATATTTTGTCTCGTTCATGCGATATTGCGCACATGGACATCTATTAATCCACCCATTCTCACACACAATCATTGAGAAATTAGTCTTAACGGATTCAGTGAACATCAAAATGTGTATTTCCGCGAAAATCCCATTAACTATTTTTTTCATGATTCCAATAGTCTCTTAAGGCCGTCTGACACGTTGCATTATTCTGTTCACAATTATGTACATTTTTCTGTTACAGAATTATGATCAAAAAAATCAACTGTAGCATACAGTAAAATACTTCATAAAAATGCACAGAAAAATATTGAAAGCATTCTATATTTTCACAAATTTTGCTCAGAAAATGCGCAGAAAAGATACGCACTGCTTTGTAACCTATTGACACAAAAGAACATTTTTATAAACTAAATTAATTTATTATTTACATAAAGCAATGTTAATAGAATTGTTTTAAAATTTACAAGTATATTTACATTATTTGGATTTTCTTTTTATTATTATTTTAAATAGACGTATTTAAGTATTAATGTAGTAGTAAATAAATAGTGTCTAATCATTGTATACGAATTTGATATTGAACAATGACTAGTAAGAGCAAAAGAAACTGTTCAGTGTCATATTGTTTTATTTATAAAACAGACAGTATCAATAAATACTTTTTCCCTAAAGATCCGTAAAAAAATTAGCAATTGCTCTCCGCATTCTGAAGCATATCTCAAAGAGAATACAAATCTGTTTTTTCCAATCACTTTCGGGTTACTGATTTTCATCTAGGCTAGTTTGATATGTTATTATTTTCACATGAATTTATAAAGAACATTGAATTCAGTTCGCCAATTTTAAACGAAGAAATATTTTCGGATTAGAAGGGTTAATTAACAGTTGATTCTTCGAAAAACATGTTCATGCCGCCATGGCAGGTATATTGTTTTCTCCGTTTCCTTCTAACGAACTACAACTAAATATTCTCTCGTTCTGTACTTGTTGCTTGAATTGATTAGTTGTGAAGTATTGATTAGAATTGTTTGCTTTTGTTTAATTTTTATTTCAGAAGTTAACATTAACGTCATAATTAAATCGTCTTCCATTGCAATTATTTTCAAAACAGTTCACAGTTCACAACTGATTGGTGTGGTGATGTGGAAATAGTATGTACGCATGCGTTTTCTGTATCAGGATTTTGAACAAAATTTGAACATAATTTTGTACAGAAAAATGCACCGTGTCAGACGCCCTATATATGTGATTTATGAAATTTAATTTCTTTATATTTTATTATTAAATCTAATGAAAATTATTAAAATTAGTGTAATCAAAACAGATGTAAAATTAAAAATTCTACAATTTTCAAACTAACATAAATTATTAAAAAATTAAATTTAACCGTGTTTTTTCACGGAAAACTGTTAAGGGCTTCTAGTGAACTAGTACTTCCGGTTGACCAATTTTATCCAAAATGCAATCAGCTCTTCATATAATATAAGAAGCAAAAATTACACAAAATTGTATTGTATGGTATTATAGTATTTGAGTTGACGAAAAAATTGACACAGACCACACCCATACACGCGCGCATTGCATGCATACTGTAACAGTACAATCGTCTAGTGTAAAAATATCCGTCAATCGTCACCTACGTTGTGTTTGAAATAAAATAAATGTAACCCCAAAAATGTCCGTAATACGAAGTAGCTATCAATGGTGGGGGAATCGGGATAGGTTCAGTTGAAATGAAAGAGTTAAAATTCCTCCCAAAAGACATGACAGTGAAGTCACACCTTGTGCATTTATTGAAACCAATAAATATCCAGAATAAAAGAAAATCATCATAATATCACCATTATAATTTAGAACGAACAGAGTGATTCGAACACAAAGTTCTGTCGTGGAAAAATAAAACTAACTCTCCGGCATTTGCCTTCAATCGCAAGAGGGAAACCACGACAAAAACCTCAAGCAGAGAGAACCAAATAATAAATATGAAATATATTACTGAAATTCAGCGAATTAACATGACGTTTATCAAATTTAAATATCTCATAAATGAACAACATTGATACTACCAAACGAACCACAACAATTTCATAGTGTATTCAACACTCAGATTATTTACTGTTAAATTTGTGAATCAGTGTTTTCTGTTATCGTAGTTTATACTGCACAAGTGTAATAACACAGGTACAGTTGTCTCTTTACAGAGAAATTCGTAGTCTGCACAAAGCACAGGTTGTCTCCACATGGAGAAGTTTGTTAACGTTGGTGCATTTATTGCACATAATCGTTGGTGCAAACATGCACATAAAAAACAGAAAACACTTGATCAAATAATTATTCAAAACTCAATAATTATATCATTGTAGCCGTTGTCAGTATCGCAAACTAATCTTGCCCCAAAGTGAATTGTTACTTTTGTAAGAAATAACCATTCTTAAAACTGAATCATGTCATCGAGTCGAGAGTTCCGCAAACGAAGATATTAAATATGGGTAAAAGGATACTCTGTGCTTGGATAAATAAAGGATCTCATCCGTGCCTTGGCCAAAGGCAGCAGATGGGTAAAAGGATTTCCGTGCCTCAGGTTGCCAAAGCAGCAGATGGGTAAAAGGATTTCCGTGCCTCAGGTTGCCAAAGCAGCAGATGGGTAAAAGGAATCCGTGCCTCAAGTTGCCAAAGCAGCAGATAGGTAAAAGGATTTCCGTGCCTCAGGTTGCCAAAGCAGCAGATGGGTAAAATGAATCCGTGCCTCAGGTTGCCAAAGCAGCAGATGGGTAAAAGGAATCCGTGCCTCAGGTTGCCAAAGCAGCAGATGGGTAAAAGTATTTCCGTGCCTCAGGTTGCCAAAGCAGCAGATGGGTAAAAGGAATCCGTGCCTCAGGTTGCCAAAGCAGCAGATGGGTAAAAGGAAGGTGAGAACTCAAAGACTCACGCTAACATGAAGTCAGAGTGGAGACCACGCATGGTCTCCTCCACTGAAGCAGATTTTACAGTATATATACAAAAATTTCCCTCTCGTTCCCTCAGAAAAACCCAGGGTGCCACGCGCAGTCAGTTACCTCTTCACCGCCGCGTGGTAGACTGCCTGACGCCTGTAGTGCAGCTGCGCTGGTACGTCGCAGACCTCAGAACGAGCCCGCTCGCATCGGTCAAGTTGTTTACTTCGATCGCGCTAATGTCATCTCATGACGTAGCGGACACGTGCGCTCGGCCCTCGGAGCCTTCCGAAAATAGCATAAACCACAAAAAAATGTACACACAACAGAAAAACAGTATTGATACCAAAACAAAACATTACTATGGCCATAGAAAACAATGTTAACACAATTAAAATAAAAAATATATATCGAAATTGTCGTACCGCTTCAATACATACAGACATCATAGCGAAAATCGTAAAATCCTATTGTGTGCTTATTCATTGAAACCCACTACCCAATAGTTTGACCAAAAACAATACCTCCCTTACTAGAGGTAGGTGGGAGGTAAAATCGATTATAGTAAAAATATATGAAGGTACTCCTGCATCCAGCAGTTGCAGATTTTTTCGCTCAGCGACGAATTGATGTAGTTCTACCGTTAAATAAAGTATTGACGGAATATTTATTTGCAAGAATTCTTTAATAAGATAACAATTAGTGATAATTGGAGAGTGGATTACATGCAACTGAACTATATGTTCATATATATATATATATATATATACAGGGTGTAACATAAATAAGTACATTAAATTTAACCAGTTATAGAACTCGTCGAGAGGAACAATATTTCTTAATAACTTTTTTTCCTAACTCACCTATTTTTCGAGTTAAAATTCATTAGAATTTTATTACAAATTAGCTTACCCGCTAATGGAAAACAAATGCCTGTTGCTACATTCCAAAATTAAAAGAACTGAAGTTAGCTTCAATGGCTTCAAGCAGTTTTCGTGTTATCAGCCAGATGGCGTTAGTGTATACGCTGTCAACTGAATCTGTTAAAAATTGTATTTTCCAATAATAGAAATTTATTCAAACGATATTGAAGCTGAAGAACAAATTCCAATGAGAATCCATTCGAAATTTCGTAAGTAATAACTGTTAATTTATTATCAAATTTCAACATAACCTTAATGTTAATACCTTTTTCAGCATACAAAAGCAAAAGCAAATATTTTCCTGTGAAATGAATTCACAATAAATGTTCAAAGTGTTCACCGTTGTTGTCAATACAACACTGAAGAGCTCGATAAAATGATTCCTCTACTTTTAACAGCCTCTCCCTATTGTTGCGTATGCTTGTAGCTGCATTTTCCACTCGTTCCCGCAATTCTTCTATCGTATTAATAGGAGCCGAATACACCAAGTTCTTCATGTAGCCCCACAAAAAAGGGCGCACGGATTTAAAACTTGTGATCTGGCAAGCCACTCAACAGGACAACATTCGGAATGTTACTATTTGGAAAACGCTGCAAATAAATTTGACGGGCTTGAACTGCGTTTCCCTAAGCTTCACCATAAGCCAGCACAATGTCAGTCAACTCACTATTCGTAAAATCACCCATTTTTATAATTATAACTTTTGTAATTATTATTAATCGATTTGACTATATCACCTTAAAAGTAATAATCTGGACTAAACCTGAAGTTGGCCGCAAAATTTCAAATTTGTTCTGCGCGGTACCAACCATTTAATGGAAAATATGTTTTTCTTAGTTTTGGTTTTGGGCAATGGAATAATAAAAATAGAGAGTTTTCTATATTTTCCTGCCTTCTTATTAAGCTCTCGTCTATCGGGCAATGTATATTAAATAAATAAATAGTTTATCTGATCGTATTGTATCTGTCCAAATACCAATTTTTCCGCAGCTAACTTCTGGGGATTATTCGCCAGCTGGTGGATAAATTTTAAACTACTATAGCGTCAACGCCCATTACAAGACGCGTTTGACAGTGTTAATAAAAGTTATTTTTACGTAGCTGTTTAGTGTATTATTATTATGTTTAATCCATTTTTCATTATTTCTTCTTATCATATTAAATTTGATTTGTGGTATAATAAGTTTTACAATCAAGAAAGAAAAATACACAACAGTGACTGCTTTGTATGTAGCTGCCATTCTTGTACTGGTTCAAGTTTATTTTACCAGAAAAGGATGCAAGTAAAGTGCAAATAATAAACAAATATGAAGAACTTGAATTGGAAGATAAAAGAGCAGCATAGATAAAGCAAATTCAAACTGACAAATCTGTTACTGAGCATATGAGAATTATGTTCTCTGTTACCAAGTTTATTGTGTATGTGGTACATGTACAAGATTATTTATTTAATGTTATTTTTTGGTGAATCATGAAAATTATAGTAAGTACACTGCTGACGCCATCCGCAAATAGTCAAAATGTATTTGAATAAGTTGACAAGTGACATTTGTCAACATCAATAATGTCATTACTATTGCCATGGATACTGCTACTGGATCAAATTATGAAAATACCTGAACGACTCGTCATTTTGTGGGGTGGTAAAAATGCGAAAAAAAATGCGATTTAGAAGAAAAAGTTATTAAGAAATATTGTTCCTCTCGACGAGTTCTATAACTGGTTAAATTTAATGTACTTATTTATGTTACACCCTGTATATACAACTAAAATACAAAATTTAGGTTAGCTTTCACGACGAAAAACAGATACATATAACATAACACATATAAACAGATATATACCTAAATTTTGTATTTTTCCAATAAAAATGTATTCAAACGATAATGAAGCTGAATAACAAATTCCAATTAGAATACCACTCGAAATTACGCAAGTAGGAACATTAATAACTGTTAATTTATTACCAACTAAATCGAGATGCCAGTATCCATTCGCAAAAATTGACGTACGTGCAGGGTAAATCTTCTGGTATCAAACACTGGACTTTTTGTATGAAGAACGTGATTTTTGCTCTTTTAATGTACTGTTAATTAATGTGTAATTATCATATGTATGTTCTGGTGTTATTCTTCAAGTACTTATTTAAGACTGTAGCTAACCCAGGACACAGTTCAAATCATTCTGTTAAATATTTGCTGTGATCAGATCGTATTTTACCCTGATCTTAAACTGACTTAAAAGATTCATGATCCCGAATAAGCTGAACAACATGTGTAACAGTGCGAACATTCCTAAGATGTTGATTTGGAAAACGCCCCAAATAAATTTCACAAGATGGAGCAGCGTTACCTTGAACTTCAACAGAATGTTTGTGAATTTGCTTTTCGAATAATCAGGCACTTTTATATATTATTACTTTTATAATAATAATTTATTAGTTGATTTATTTGATGTTGTAAAAATTTATTTGAAAAAGTTGATAAGTGACAATTGTCAACATCTATAATTTCATTACTATTGACATGGATACAGCTACTGGATCAAATTATGAATTTACCTGAACGACTCGTCAAATTATGGAGTGGTAAAAATGCTTAAAAAATGGGATTTAGAAAAAAAAGTTATTAAGAAAAATTGTTGTTCCCGACAAGTTCTATCACTGGTTAAATTTGATGTACTTATTTATGTTACAACCCTGTATTTATGTATGTATATATGTTACATCGCCTCAGAACATTGAAATCTGCACCGTCAGCACTGCCCCAAGGTGCAACACGACACCCTTTATGAAGACTTAGATTAGATTATAGTTGTTGTAGAATATTTTATAAAGTATTGTAGTTAGTCTTAGTTGGATTGTTAAGCTGGAAACATCTGAATTTTAAATAAATTGTAGTTTATTAGTAACAAAATAAACTTTTTAAAAACACAGCGACTATAAATAAAACTTTAAGTGGCGCACTCGGTAAGATTGCCAAAACAAAATTAACTCACATAATTTTGTTTCGTTTAATGATTTATTTGGCAATCGACAATAGTCGCGTGTGAAAAAGTTGAAGTCTCCGACGTAGTTGAACGCATATCAACTGTATCCTGACCCGCCAGGTGTGTGTGTGTGTGTGTGTGTGTGTGTTTTGAAATTTTATATTAAAAATTTTAATGTTGCTGATTATATTTTGGTACCAATCTATAGACCGGAAGTGATAGTTTACTTGAAGACCTGCCAGGCAGTGGCGTCTCGTGGATTTTATAATAAGGCAAGCGATGACAAATAGCTGATTGGTAAAAAAAATTGTGAAAAATAATGTAAATATCTTATTGTATTTTTAACAGTAGTCATTAATAACTTCATACGAGGAACAGGTCTACCACTTACAATGAAAGCTTTTTCTTACCGAAGTGATTTTCTAGCAAGCTTTTTTTATTACGCAAATGTTCTATAATTAAAATACAAGAGGTATTATTACTTTCAAAATTTATTTATAACAAATTTAATTCAGCAATATACCTTATAAATAAAATTTACTTCTATTATGTCCTTTTTTAATTTTTGCCAGTAAATTATCTTCATAGAAGCACTTTAAAACTGCTTTTAACTGAACGTTTACGGCGCATTATTTCCATGTTTGACAATGTTCGGTATACTGTAAGCATAGGTGGCGAAAGCATTCGAAGTTGTGCTTGCAGGTTTTGAACAACAGGGTAGAATGTCATTGAATGTACTCGTATTGCATTAGCGGTGTGGTAGACAATTTGAAACATAATTGTGTATTTATAAATGCTTTTTAGTTTTTAAATACTAAAATTCTAAATAAATAATTATAAACAAATATATAGTTGAAATATATTAAAAATTGTAAAATATGCTTGCTTGCATGGAGAAGACGCCACTGCTGCCAGGTTTTTTGGGTATATCTCAGCAAATAATTGAGTTACAGTAAATTTTGTCATAATTAGACAATGTAGAACAGTATTGGCTACAATTTTTATTTGAAACTTTTTTCTATATTTTGCACCGTTTTCAAATTAAAATTTTTGAGAAGTTAGGTGGTGGCCATATCAGATTCTGACATATAATTTTCAAACTTAATATTTAGACCTTGCATGTTTAAATTAAGAATTAGTTAGATTTTGGTGACTGACCATCTACCGGATTGAAGACAATCCGGCGCATCGCAACAACTGATGCGCCGCCACCCATGAGCCAAGGAACGGGCCAGCGGCCAGGCTTCCAGTCTGGCCCTGCCCGGTGGATGAGTTGCTAACCCAACTCACCCAACCTATACCGGACAAAGACCTCATGTTGCCTCTTGGTGGAATCTCGAGTTCCCCAAAACCTAACCCAACAGATGTAGAACGAGTTATTTTATTCGCACTATATTTTTGGATTGGAGACCAGAGTCAACCGGTGCTTGCACCACGTTTTGTTACCCTGACAGATTCAGGCCCTAGCAAACTTTGTATATAGTTAGAATATTTTGTGTATCTTTATATATTATTATGTTAAGTTCCCGTCCAATTATTTTAGCCCTACGCATTTCGGTACGTTTGGCTCATGTATTAGTAGACATGTCATGTCATAATTGTTTTTATTTTCTAGTGATGCTATACGTAGCATACGTGCGTATAGCTCACGGCCATTTTCTTAAGCATGTCACGATTTTCATTTTATGTCATAATTCCTTTTATTTTGTGCCACTGGCAATCTCATGCCACTGTGTACCATTTTATATATTTGTGTTCATCTGATATAAATTTGTCCTCTGGAGGGTCATCAGACCTCCATTGCATTAAGGGACCTAAGGGCGAGAAGGAGAACTTGTTGGTTGGCTGTGAGTTTTGTTCTCCTTCTCTCTCTTCATTTTTTTTTTTTGACCATCTACCGGAAGTGGTAGTTTACTTGAAGGCCTATAAGGTGTTTTGAGCATACCTCAGTAAATATGTAATTGAGTTCGAATAAGTTTTGTTATTATAAAAAAATGTTAAGTAATATTAGACACAATTTTTATTTGAAACATTTTCTTCTATTTTGCACCGTTTCAGATTTTTTTGGCATATCTCAGTAAATAAATGACCCACGAATATTTGCAGCCGTTTACTCTAGTTGTTTGTTTTGTTTTCTTTAATAAGTGTTTGTTATTAGGACTCAAGTGATCGTTTAAAAAATAAGTGATGTTTCGGTAAAATTGATAACTGTTGAAGAAAAATCTTTCTTTATGAGTACACTTGCAGGAAATTTATTTCTTTTTAAACGAAAAACTGTTGGAACTAATTAACATTTTTCAATTTCCCGCTCTTCATATACACTCCAGACAAAACACTCTCACAACACATTATTGATTTTACACATTAATCAAGTTGCTATGTATAATAAATGCACATAGTTGAGTTGTTGTTTTTCTGTTGTCAAAATATAAACGTGTTGAAAATTCGGCCAGTGTTTTTTTATTGCGATCTACCCTCATGCCCAACAGGTTATGGGCCCAGGCATTCTACTGTGATCGAAAATAGTTCGCGTCGCGCATTTATAAAAACATTTAACAGTATATTGTAGGTAGAACATTTTCGAAGAATCGAGCCGTCCGCCATTTTGGCTTAACCGCAATTCAGCATGGCGACCGCCCGATTGGAAATACTTACAAAGGACAACTTCGACACTTGGAGGATCCATGCAAAGTCACTCTTGATCACCAAGGATTTGTGGAGCTACGCATCCGGCGACATCCCGAAGCCGACGCTGCCAGTTGAACCGACTGCAGCACAAACTGCCGCCTACAAAGCATGGATCACTCACGACTTGAAAGCAAGGTCAGAAATTTTACTTTCAATCAGCCCCTCCGAGCTTCGACACGCTCGAGGATGTGAGACATCAAAAGAAGTCTGGGACAAAATTGAAACGGTGTACGCACCCAAAGGTCCCGCCAGCATGGTTACGCTCCTAAAACAGTTAATGCACCGAAAAATTCGCGAGGGTGGAAACGTGAGAGAACATCTTGCGGAATTTTTCGAAGTCGTCGACAAGCTAGCGTCGATGGACGTAGATATTAACTCAAAACTTTTAACCTTGTTGTTATTGCAAAGTCTACCAGCAAGTTATGATATGTTTAGGCGCGCCATCGAGTCCCGGGACAACCTCCCTGAGCTGGATTCGCTGAAAACCAAAATCATAGAAGCCAGGGACTCAATCAACGAGACTTCGGGTGTAGACGGTCACGGGGCATTATTCACGAATCGGCAAGGTCATCAGAAACCAAGAAGCGAGTACAAATCGCACGACAACGCCGAGAAATCACAACGCAACTTCACATGCAGGTACTGCAAAAAGAAGGGTCACAAGATGGCAGACTGCTACTCCAAAAAGAAAGCTGATAAACAGAAGGCCGGCGGACCGAAGACCGGAGGACAGAAGGCGAACTCCGTTGAGGAAGAGAACTTCCTAGTTGACGCCAGCGTCAGCCAGACCGGCTACTTCACCAACTCCGATAAGAATTTGAAGAGATGGTGTGTCGACAGCGGGAGCACATCCCATCTATGCAACAACGAGCAACTTTTCGTGGGATCGACCACAATCTCCAGTAATGTGAAGTTAGCGAACGGGACAAATACCCAGGTCACAGCCAGAGGAGAGGTGAAAATCGAAGCGTCAGTCGACGAAACTTCAAAAATTATCAGACTCGATAACACCCTCTACGTGCCAGAGCTCAGGACGAATCTTCTGTCGGTCGCGAAGATCGTCGATCGTGACCACGAAGTCATTTTCAGGAAGAAGGAAGCCATCGTCACGGATCAGGACGGGAACGTCAAAATGATCGCCGACCGAGGAGATCTTTTCTTCCTTCGAGTCCAAGAACCAAGAGCTTTCGTTGCCAGCAACAATGAGCAATCTCCGGGAGATACGTGGCACGATCGGTTCGGACATCTTAATAAAGCAAATCTCAAGTCGATGTGCCAAAACAAGTCTGTGATTGGGCTCAAGATTGACCCAAAATCCGTCGATCAACCATGTAAAATTTGTATTATTGGAAAACTCAGTTCTTCTCCTTTCCAGACACGCGATGCCAAGTCAGCAGAGATCCTGGACCTGATTCATACCGACGTCTGTGGTCCCATGCGCGTCCAGTCGATAGGGGGCGCTCGATATTTTGTGACCATGATCGATGACTGCAGCGGATGGTGTGAGGTGTACTTCATCAACCACAAAAGCGAGGTTCCGGGGAAACTGCTGGAGTTCCTGAAGATGGCCGAGACGCGTTTTGGACGCAAAGTCAAGGCAGTCCAGTCGGACAACGGCGCAGAGTACTTAAACTCCACCGTGGATCAGATTTTCAAGGACAACGGCATCCAGCGGCGGCTCACCGTGCCACACACTCCCCAGCAAAATGGTGTGGCTGAGCGCCGCAACAGGACCCTGGTCGAGGCCGCACGATGCATGCTACTTCAGTCCGGCCTGCCGCCGTCGTTCTGGGCTGAGGCCATCGCCACGGCCAACTACGTCCGCAACAGAAGTAGCTCCCGAACCCTGGACTACAAGACGCCCCACGAGGGATGGATCGGGAAGAAGCCGAACGTAAGTCATCTTCGCACTTTCGGCTGCGAGGCGTACCTTCTGGACAAAACTCCAGGCAAGGGCAAGTTCGATCCCAGAGCCAAGAAAGGGATTTTCGTCGGATACTCGAGCACGGCCAAGGGATACAGAGTATGGATACCTGAGGAACGCAAAATCCACGCGTCCAGGGACGTCAAGTTCTTTGATCAATTCGATGCTCAAGACAGTTTCGATGACTTCGTATCCACTTCAACTAGAAACGGCCGTTTCTCGGTATTGGAGAACTCTGTCAGGCATACCGGAGAGATGCTTGAGGTCCGCATTGGAGATCCAGCAGCGCAGCCTACGTCTGAAGATTCGGACACCGCCGACAGAGATGCAGAAGGCCCGAAGAAAACTCACCAGAGGCGCGGCCCAGGGCGCCCAAAGATCGCCCGCACCGGCAAGCCAGGCCGCCCAGCTAGGCAGTACAACGTGAAAGATGTCAGCGAGCCAGACCGCTCAGACTGTTCTACAGCAACGACCAGCCGCGTGAACAGCAACACGAGCGACGAGTGCGAGGACACTCAACTAACTATGCTCGCATCCGAAGTCCCATTTGCTGAAGCCATCAACGGACCGGATCAGGCGGAGTGGAAGAATGCGATTTACTCCGAGTTTAAAAGTCTTCTCACTCACGATACGTGGGACCTGGTGGAAAGGTCCGACAAGAAGCTCATCGGTTGCCGCCTTGTGCTTCGAAACAAGTACAACAGTGATGGTACACTGGACAAGAAAAATGCTCGCTTGGTGGCGCAGGGATTCTCGCAGAGGCCGGGCATCGATTACCATGAAACATTTCCCCCGGTCGCACGACATAAAATACCACATCGTACGACAGTCTCTTCAGGACTATCAGATCGACCCTTAGTACATCAGGACCGAGGAGATGATCGCCGACGACATGACGAAGACCCTATGCAGACCGAAGTTTGAATTCTATTCGAAGGACATGGGTCTTACGCCATCGAATGAAGAGAAGCTCAATTGAGGGGGGGGTGGGGTGTTGGAACTAATTAACATTTTTCAATTTCCCGCTCTTCATATACACTCCAGACAAAACACTCTCACAACACATTATTGATTTTACACATTAATCAAGTTGCTATGTATAATAAATGCACATAGTTGAATTGTTTTTCTGTTGTCAAAATATAAACGTGTTGAAAATTCGTCCAGTGTTTTTTATTGCGATCTACCCTCATGCCCAACAAAAACGAACCTGAGAATTATATTTTTTGGTTTATTTGACGAATTGTTGAAATGAGACACGCGATGTCTTGCTTCAAAATCATTATCAGTTATTGGACCTTGAATGATATTACTTATATTAATTATAATGTTTATAAAATTTTCATTGTTTTCTGTTATACGTACAATTTCCAAATTATATTAGAACGAGATCTTTGTTCTAAATCATAAAGTTTTTGCTTTAGAATTTCGCACCCTGTTTTATGTGGTTGAATGAAATTAATTTCGTCCGTCCGTTTAATTATGTTATCAAAATCGTCTAATTTATTACAACAAAAACCTACTGATTTGTATTTTATACTTGAATTGGCTGGTGGTGAAGGGGATTGAGATCGGGGTAATGACTGAACTTTACAATGGTTGCAAACCTACGCGAGGTATTTAGATGTCAGCAGTATATTGTACTTGTTTATGTTATACTGATAATAAATATTGATTATTACAACTGGACAATTGTAAGTCACTGACCTTTCGATGAATAAAATGACTTGTAAAAATTAGTTCATGTCAACAGAAATCGAAGCACTGATAATATTGCACTTAAAGGACGAGAACTTCGCCAGAAGACGCACTATATCCCCTTTAGTAAATAACAACGTACTATGAAAACACAGAAATACGAATATTTGGATATGAACATCAAATTTGTAACAGAAAAATAAACTAGTAAATAAATTAAAATGAATAGAGGTGAAAGATAAATTATTGTGATATATTAAACATAATATCAGTTCATGGATGTGTTTTTTGTCACTGGTTATTTTCCCATGGGATAAAACTAAGGATTGAAACCTATGTGATGAAATTTGTCACATTATCTTCTTTAACTTCTAAATATATGTGAGACATCAATTGATCCTGAACATGAATGTGGTATTGCTCATGTCATTCGATGGAACCATGACTTTTAACATGAGTTCTCCAGCAAGGGGACTTGCATTCTATTTAAATTATTCATTGAAATCAAAGAAAAGTATACTGGAATCAAAAGGGTTTTGTAATAAGTTCAAAGCCGTAGCAGAGCAGACAGTAAGCGACGAATTTTAAAAAATTTTACTCCAAAATTAAAATTAAAAATTCACATGTTAAATAATTAATTATTATGGCTGGACAATTAAAGTTGTATTCTGAGAATAAATGTATATGGTACCCCTAAAATTCAGTACAAATATACGATAGAAACACTTTACGGGTAGTACTATTAATTTTTAAACTTTTCTGGAAACAGTATAAATTTATTACTTATTCCCTACAGCTGGTCACTAAAACTTGTAATCTGGAAATTGACACACATAGTTCAAACAATTTAAGTAAGGAGATATATGAATTTTAAATCTTTTCTGCAAATAATACACAAAAATAAATTGAAAAAACTTTCAGAACTCATAGTAAATAAAAAAAACCTTCTTCTAATAAAAATACAGCAGGGCCAACCAACGTATTCGTCGAAACAAAAATCTAACTTAACTAACTCTTAACAAATAACATCTAATGAGAAATCTAAAACTAATTATTTAAATATAAATCAAAATAATCTCAAACAAATAAACAGTCCAAATCCAAAACTTGAATTTAATAACGTTGTTATAAGTAGGAAGACATTTAAGAAATGAACACATGCTGGGGTTGAGGGGTTACAACCTTTTATAGAGGGTTGGGTTTCTTTGCGGTCAGGACTCATAAATTATTCGCGTTACTTTCGGGGTAAGAAATGGGCCGTATTTGAAAAAAATCATATTAATTTTTGTATAAATTTTGTAAACTGAAAATATATAATAAATAAGACAATAAAACAAAATTTAGTTTATTAACTGCGAAAAAGTAATTAAATATAAAAAAAAAACTATATAATAAAATATAGATTTAGTACAGAATACATAGTATACTGCAGTCAGATATAGAAAACAAAATACATATAACAAAAAACAACACATTACCTACAATAAAATAGAGATTTAGTACGGAGTACAGTTAGATTTATGGAAAAATATTTACGTATAACAAAAATCAATACATTCACATGATATGAAAATAGAGATTTAGTACAGACTACATAGTACACTGCAGATTTTTCCATGTACCTCCAAGAAAATTTCCAACTGTTTGTATGTAAAAGTTGCGTTTGTATTTATTGTAATCTATATAATATTTTAATCTCTTTTCATTTTACAAATTGAAGTTAGAAAAAGTATATTAAATCTAAATAATATTTGAATACAGATTTAAAATTACATAATTAAGAAATATCTTATAATTTTTTAATCTCTTTTCGATTTACCGCAAGTTCCATAAAACTTTAAAAAGGGCAATTATAATTAGTTTCATAGATCTCTTCCTACAACTATACTAAAGATGATTTTAAACAGGTCACATACAACCTCTGTCCAGAAAGTTCGGCGAATGTGTGTCTATTTAAATGGATGGTTGTCTTACATGAAACAGCAGTAATCGCCGTTATGGTAATGCATTTCTGAGAACGGCTATACAAGTCCTGGAAACTCCTGGTGTAGTAATCTCGAGTGATGGCCTTCAGCTGGGTCTCAACACCATATATCTGTTACCTGTCACAGATAATTAAATTATAAATTACATTAATCATTTAAATAACAGTAACAGTTTTGATATTTTTGACATTAATGTAAGAATAGTTCAAATTGCTTCAAAACACATAGCTCAACCACTTGTCCATAGTATTAATACTTGTTTTAGTAGTGAATCTTTAGGTAAAACAGATAATATTGACAATTACAGAGCAATAGCTTGAACACCAGTATTTTCGAAAATGCTTAAACAAGCTCTTAAAGAGGGGACTCATAACTTTGATAAATTTAGTATTTACTCGAATGATCAGTATGGCTTCAAAAATTCATTGTCTACCGCTAAAGCTACATTAGAATTAATAAATACAAAAAAAAACTTGATGAAGGCCTCCGACTGTGTGATCATTAGACATTAGACATGGCATTAGAGCTGTCACTCAAGCTCTGTAGTAGAAATGAGTTCAGTGAAGCTAGCCTTACAAAAATAAATTTTACTAAAAAAATCTGGTGTGACCCACATACTACTTTCTTATACATATAAAACCAACTGAACACGTAAGACTTGTTTCTTGGGTATGACTTTATTTTGACAATTATTTGACATATAGATGTTAAACCAATTAAATTTTTTTCTTCTCATTGTAACTATGATTTCCTTTTAAAATAGCTTTTAATTAAAATTTAACCTTCAAACTTTCTAGCTTTGCAACTTTTACAAAAGAATCTGGATCTAATACAGTGTTGGGTAAAAACTCGGCGAATTAGTGGCAACGAAAATAAATCTACCCACATCACCTTTACCATCAGAAGACGCACATGCGACCCTGAATATATCTAAACAACTGCCAGCTACCCCAAGGAATCTAGGAATGCACCTAGACAGACGTCTGACTTAGCCTAAACACATTTGGACCAAACGAAAGCAGCTGGGTTTAAAGATAAAACAGCTGCATTGGTTGCATCAACCGACAACAAATTGCTGCTGTATAAAGCAATAATCAAGCCAGTCATACCACGAAGTATAATGTAGATAGGAGTTGGCACTGGTGCGGAGCTAGCGGCACGGAATGTTACTATTCATGATAGATGGATGGGAGAGGGTAGGAGGCCGGTTGTTGTAAAGTACGCTTATGGTTAGAACATAGTTTTTCATTATTTTAATATAATATTATTGTTACAACATACTAAAAATATGACTTATATGAATTATGTTGTTTACTCTAATGCCCGGTTTTTCAGTCATGGTTTAAGTAAAAGTTCAGTAGAGCCGTGAACTAATTTTTGAACTAGTTCAGTGGACATGGCGTTTCTAAGTTACAAGTTTAGTTGAACTTCAGTTCAACGATTCTATGCTTTAATTTGATAAAGTTGGTAGTAGAAAAGTGACATAACGTCAAAATTATTGTCAAATTTGACACATCGATGAGTTTTTTTTATCTAATTTTCAGTATGACAGTTAAGATGAATGTAATTGAAAATATGAATAAATTTCACTAAAGAGGAGCAAATATTTCTAACATAAATGTAATGTTATTTATATCTTTATTTATTAGCAGGGGACTGTATTTTAACATGATTACTGTAAATTGTTCCTATTACTTTTGGGAAACGTGCTATATTATAGAAAACTTGTCGATTTATACTGAAACTGTTGGCCATTTAATATGAATAAGACGAAGAGATGCTATTGCACGTAATATTTTTTTATATAATTTTAAGGGTCGAAGATTTACTCGTATGTATCCCCAGTTAAATCTCTTGTGTTCCAAAAAACTTCCAGTAGCGTAAAATCTGAATGTTAATGGGATCGTTTTATCTGGACTAAAAGTATGATTTCTTTAAATTTCGACAGTTAAACTACATGAGTCTACTCGCATATATATGTAACCTATATCTTTAACAAAATTGCCAGGCAGTAGCATATTTTATAAGGTCCTTGTTGACATTTATAATTACACTAATGGTTTCTTTGCTCAATCTAAATTTTGTCAAGAAAGATCGTAATCGTCTCAAATATTGAAATGATATATTCTATTTCTAGGTGTTTTGGGTCTTCGTATTAATTGATTTTCAAAAAAGTTTATATCGTCCTCATTATCAGATAACTCCATAATAAATTTCGCACACAATTTCTCCTAATTTAATATTATTCACAATATTAAAATATAATAATATAACTTTTGACAACCAAATTCAACGAGAAAACTGTCATTATTTGCCATTAAACCTTGAACTCTACGTTAAACCAAGTACCCGATAAGGTTCAAGTTCAAGCGAAATTTGAACTCAGTTCATGGTTTAAATAGAACTGAAATACACTTTAAACCTTAAACTGAAACTTAAACTAAAAATTTGGTTTAAACTCGCACTGAAAAACTGGGCATAAGAAATCTATAAGTTTTCGAATTTTTTATATGGAGTAGAAGACAAATAATTTACCAGTCTGATTTATATATTTTGCCTTGTTTCTTTATTTGTTGGCATATTTTAAGGCACTGCATTATTAATAATTTTTGAATTGATGGCGTGTTTAATTCATTTAATTTATCATTCAAAACATTTTCATTTATTTAACTGATTTTTCAATTTTGTTGCAAGCGCATACTTTTTTACGCAGTCGACTGATTTTCTTTCGATGATTTCGTAATTTGTTTTTACTGCTTGGAGTTTTCAACTGTTTCTTTTGCTTAAATTCTAATTTAAATATTTACTAAATCTGCATATATTATCTGTACCATTGGTTGTTATAGTGCATTTTTTGTTTGCAAATATCTAGTATATGGACAGTATATATTAAATGTCTCGAAACAGGTAATATTATTAGCATTATTTTTATATAATTGATTAGAAATAAAATTTTTATATTTATATTTTCATTAAGAACAATTTATTTTTCAATAAAAAAACCGATGACTCGAATCGAATGATAATTTAACGAAAGATATATAACTTTTTCTATTTTCCTCGAATTTTTATTTTGTCCTTTAATTATTAGGTAATGGAGTATTTATCCAAGATAAATTAAAAATAGCGTCTGATGAACTTTTATATTGTAGAGGTTCATTTCTATTTTGACCTGGGCACAAAATAAAAATAATCAAATTAAAACCCTTGAATATCTTATTTAGTTATTTTACATACCACTGTCCAAATTTAAATAATTATTTTTTCCTTATGTGCAATGTCACATTTAATATTTTTTCTTATTTTTTATTTGTTTGTATATCTAAATACCAGGAGCAATTTGGAAAAAAACAGTCGGAAGTGCACCTGCAATGGTACCTACAAATGTATGTAAACTTAATTTTATTTATATTATACTTCGTGGTCTATACCAGGGGTGGGCAACCTTTAGTATAACAGGGGCCAGAATAAGATTTACGTTTCGTACACGGGCCGGAGTAGTTAATTGACACATTTTTGTTACTTATAATTTTTTTCTGAAAATATAAAAACTAATAATAAAACAAAATTAACTAAGTACTACATTTATTTCTTAATTTAAACAAAACGAATTATATCGATAATTAAACCGTAAATCTCTCCTTTTCCTTTGTGTTGGTACTAACATAATTTTAAATTTTGTTGTATTTTTTTTTTTGTATTTCTTCTAAAGATCTCGCGGGCTGGACTGGAACTTTACGCGTGCCAGATATGGCCCGCGGGCCGGAGGTTGCCCACACCTGGTCTATACTCAAAATCACAAGTTTTTACAGTAAGGCAGATAGTGTTGCTAAATATATTCCAAGAGTAACGTGTTAGACAAAGACAGAAAATCCAGAGACGGATTATTTTGTTTTTCACTTATCTATATTCCTTATAATTAAAAAAAAATACTGATAATTTTTCCTCGTTTAACAGGAATGATAAAAATTACGTAAGTGAAACATTAAATTAATATAGAACAATATTTTTTTTATTGAATTAAAAAGTTTGGTTTAATATGTAAAAGTATATGGATGAGTAATTAATTCTATTTCTATTATATTTTTGTTATATGTACTTCGTTTTTATAATATATATTGATATACCAACTAAACACATATTAAACTCATATTATTTATTAATATTCATACAATCAAAAACAAGTTGTAGTTCATTGTTAACAGTTTCATATAATTGCTTTACTTCATTATTGTAATAAATTAAGATATATAATTCGTATTACATTTAATAATACTTGACAATACATATTATTATTCGACTTGTTATATTATTCTTGGTATATTTTATTTACATGACATTTAGACAGATTAGTGAATTTATTGTTTAGAACGAAGTTTTATAAAATTATAAAATACAAGATTAACATAAAATAAATTGAAAATTTTAAAGTAAGGTCCTGGTTACTTTGTTTCGCACTCACAATGTACCCTAAACGTGTAAGCGGTACTTAAACGCTCAAAATATGCTTTACATAATATGTAAATTATATTATAATTGTTTCCATCATTTACAATATCATTATTGTCACTTGTTTTATTAGGATTAATAATTACAGGATCAATATCATTGATAACTACATTGATATTTTAAATAATACAACTATTTATACCTATCCTACGGGTTAAATATAATTAACAAAAATTTTTCTTACGTGAGATTTATGCGTAAAATTATAATCGTGTAATCATAATATTTTACATGAGAAAATTTTAAATATTGCTGGTTGTAATTAGGGTAACTTAAGATACAGTTAATTACAAAAAATATAATTACAATGGAATGTTTCTTAAAATTATATATTAGATTACAAAAGACTATCTCTACTAAGAAACAGTTATTGGAACATTTCTTTTAAAGTCTAAGTAAGTATTTGACTTTTTCAAACTTTTGAGAACTGTGAACTTTTCTTCTCGGCGCTACTATTAAGATTTACAACCCTTAGCCCTATGTACTAACATTTCATTATGAAATGCACATACTGTAAACTTACAATGTTACAAGCATGTTAAACGAATGGTATATCATGAAACAATGTAAGTGTAAAACTGGCAACTAGGATTGGTTTCATTCAATAAGAATAACATTGCCTATGTCTGCCGTAATGTAAAAACTTGTGATTTTGAGTGTAGATCTACGGCATCGAACTATGGGGATCAGCAAGTACCTCCAATATAGAAATCATCGAAAGATTTCAATAAAAAATCCTTCGTGTGATTATCAATACTCCATGGTTTGTCCCCAACTGGATAATCTCACAAGATCTCCAAATGCCTTCCGTTAAAGAAGTGTAAGATACATTCAAAGATTAAAGTGTCACAAAAATAAACTAGCCGTGAATCTTGTGCAGTGCGGTAGTGTTAAACGTTAAAAACGTCACAATCCTCTAGATTTACCGGACCGGTATAAATAAGTTTATCTTAGGATTAAGTATTTTCATAAAATTATCTAATTTAGTTAACTGTAATTATAGTAACTACAGCAAATTAATTAAATGTAAGAGAAGTACTGCAACAGGCAGTTACTTTCCCATGTCATATAGTCTTTAATCACTAAAGTTTACTGAATAAGATAGATTGTAAATACTAATGGGATCATTAAAAAAAATTTTTTACTCACAAATATTGCTTTTATAATATTTCAAATGACACATATTTTTGATACTTCACATTTGACATATAGATGTTAAAAATGTTTTAGTTTTTGTTCCCATTGTAACTAAGATTATTGAAATATATTATTAAATATATAATTTAATTTATTTTAATTTAAATAAGAAACTTGTGCAAGAAAATTGCAAATATCATATTATATTCAAATATTTTTGTTAACATCTTTCATTTAAATTTTTTTTCACAGCTGTGAACTTCCCCTTCCGGTTTTTCAATTCATTCAAAATCAACTCAGCTCTTCATATTTTCATGAAACATATAAATTCCTAGTTTCGTTTACATGCCTTGTCTCGTTCATGAGATATTGTGCACACGGACATCCATCCATCCATCCATCCGGACACACAGACATCATTGAGAAATTAGTATTAACGGAGTCAGTGGACGTCAAAATACGTATTTCCGCAGAAATCTAGCCCGCGATTTTTTTTCGTGATTCCTTTTTATTTTGTATAAGGAAGTAAAGTGTAAATACTGTAAACCTTATGTACAATTTTGTACAACAAATATACATTTTTATACGTGTTCCTCGGTGTTCAGTTTCGGATTTATTTTTATAATAATTTGTGTAGGACTAATTATACATAGCCCCACATTTAGTGATTCAAAAAATATTTTTGTACAATATAATAATGAATGAAATACACGCTTCTTATACAAACCTAACTGGATTTCGAGAACCTTAAGAATTAGTAGGGTAGTTTGATAATATATTTACAAGTGTATTTGTTTTCCCAATTGAATGCATAGGTCAGTAGATATTGGACAAAAAATAGACTAACCGGTTTTCTTTTTTCGCTTACGAGACTCTGAATTGCACTGTCAAATGGTAAATTTGCAGAAGTACTCATTTTTTTTGTATATCTAAACATTTACGAGTTACTGATACCAACTTTTATTTTTCATATGGAGGTCAAAGCAAGCCATGACATTTTTGAATAGAGGTTTTTTTTTTTAGATATAAAAGAGTAATAATTTATTTTTATAATAAACAGAAAAAATAACGAAATTTTTTATTTATAATAAAATTGAACTGAAAAAAGTAAATCATAGGCTGCTATGAATAAAAATAACAATTTCATAAACTAATAAAATATAATTTACCAAAACTTTCCAATAAATATTCTATTAATTCGCCATTTTGTTCCAAAAACTTCTGCGCCAGTCGTTCTGTTTGTTTTATAACTTTGCTTTACTAGTATATTCCCATTAAAGAAATTATTTTCTAGGTAACCGCATAAAAATAATCTAATCCAAATCGAACGTTTAAATATTGTACTATGACCTGTGAATTGCGAGCAAGAGCTCCATACTACTGAAACCACATATTTTGTATTTGACGAAGAGGTAATGTATCTAAAATATCTTCATTCTTATTTTGTTACATAGGTATTTAAATTTAGGCAATTGTGATTGGGTCAATTAGTGGAATTCCTAGTATACCACACCATACACTGAAACTAAATCTAGCTTGATAGCAACAAGCTTTTATTAAATGATTTCGCAGCAGTCTACGATTCACTTTTTTCAATTCAATTTTATTTCAAATATTAAGGTTCGTTTATTTTTCTGGTAATTATAAATATATATTAGTACTGTTTTATATCGTAGCTGCAAAGGAAATAAAAATCTCTATCTAAAAATGTCATTGCTTACTATGACCTCCATATGAAAAATAAATAATAGTTGATACCAGTAACAGTATATTTTTTGAGTACTTCTGTAAATACATCATTTAAAAGTATCTTAAAAAAGTGTAAACTAGAAATTTATATTATCTAGTGACCAATGCCATTGGAAAATCAAACACATGTTAAACTAGTCTAATTATGAGGCAACTTTTGTTTAATTTAATAAACCTCGTAGGTCCTAGGACTCTCGAGATCCCAATCGAAAATAATGTGTTCAACACGGCACCAAACAGATTTACAGCTTCGGCAGCATTCATAGTTCGGCTTCGCCTCGTTATGAAACAGCAGCCTCTGCTGTAAACCTGGTATTTTGGTGTCTAGTTAAACAAATAACTATTATTTGATAGCATAAACCTTCATATTAGTTAATACGTAATTTTAAGTAGCTAGAATATTATTAGGAGTAATTATATTATGACAGTTACTTGTGTAGCGAGAATATGGCGAATACTTTATTGCACGGTAGGACTATACAATGTGTTTCTGTGTAGGGCATTACTGTTTTCACATATTTTAATTTTATTAATTTGTTGCTCTCATAGATTTCAAGTAATTTGATGCTTTAGCGAATCCGAATCTTATATGTACAATAATAGAACATCTTCAAATATCAAATGACAAAATTGTTAGAAAGTACATGTTTACTTACAATTTCAGGCAAGCAATATTTTAACTATTCTTGAACTGCAAGTTCAAAATTCCATTGTAGTCTAGCACTAACACCCTTTCAAGATGCTTAGAATAAAGACACAACAAACAAAAATCGGATAAGTATAACAGTTTATTTTGTGCTGCACAAAAGCAAAGCTCACATGTTTAGTTATGTGATGTGAATTGACAGAAGCACGATTGTCGCAATGGGGTGTACGGGCAAAACCCGAATACTCAAAAATAGAATGAAATGTAACCGAATACGCATGCACAGAATATGCAAAAACCGAAAGGTTACAGAATGGCACGAAATATTCAAAAACAGAATATACATTTCCCGAATAAGTGGGCGTAGCTCTTTGGTTTCAATAAATTCTACTCAATTTTACAATTGACACATTTTTAAATAATTATATAATAATATACAGATTATTTTACAAAAATCAGAAAAATGTATGTTTATATAAAATGAGCCATTTATTATAACATGGTATGTTGACAAGCACAAGGCTATAGATCACCACACTAATAGTGACAACTGTAAATAATGAGACATTATTAATTTATATAATATTTGAAGGTAAATCAAAACTAAACTACCAAATTAATTGTTTTTCTAATTTGATAGAAAGTAAATGTGCTCGCAAAAATTCTAGTTCATCAATGGTTTTTACATATAGTTTACTGAATTATAAAAATAATTATTGGTTTTATTTAATTTAGCTGTCATTTTGACAATGCAAATCGTACGTCTGTGATTTTATCGACATTTTAATAAGTCACATCTATTAGTGAATGTACCTAATTTCCTCCCAACATCTTGCGGTGAGTGTAGACCAACCAAAGAGCCACGCCCACTTTTTCGGGAAATGCATATTCTGTTTTTGAATATTTTGTGCCATTCTGTAACCTTTCGATTTTTGCATATTCTGTGCATGCGTATTCGGTTACATTTCATTCTGTTTTTGCATATTCGGGTTTTGAAGACATTCCCGTCGCAATGTTGCCATACATAGTATGTAAAAGTTTATTTTTAACAATGTAGTTTTCTTTTTTGAGTTGTTTTCAATAAACGTATGTATTCAGGGACAAAGTTATTTACTATTAAAAAAATACGAAAAGAAAGAGAGAACATACATTTACTTTTTATAGCTCTACCATTTCATTGTAATATTCTCCTGAGATTATTTATACAATTATTGGTCCGCAGTTTATTGTGAACGTACGTAGGTAGGTTATTTTTCAACATATTCAAATAAAAAGGCTAAACCGTAGTTTATGGCCAATTGTGACGTAAGCTGCAGATCCTAGT
Source organism: Poecilus cupreus (assembly GCA_963942605.1). NCBI lineage: Eukaryota > Metazoa > Arthropoda > Insecta > Coleoptera > Carabidae > Poecilus > Poecilus cupreus. Next base: position 34,527,855 of record OZ012718.1, read on the forward strand.
TTCTTTAGCCGGCCATAGTTACAGAAAAACAATTTTAAAAAAACAAGAAACTAAGATTTATTTTAGTTTTGAGGTTGAATAAATACGCATTTGTTCAACGGCATTTTTGGAATGCAAATTTATTAGGTTTTTGTTGTTTGACTTGCACCACCACAATCTGTCATATCTACCAAACATTATTGGCGATCCGTAGCTAACTGCACAATTGGCCGTAAACTACGGTTTTACCAATAAAAAAGTATACATATAACAATAAATATAATTAAACAATATTCAAATATTTAATAAAAAAAAAGCGAGTGAAACTATTATAGTTTAACACCAAATAGGTTAAGAAATAATAATAATTACCTATTATTATTATACAGTTTGTCTCATATAAGATAGGAAATGCATTGTGATCTCGAGAACCGTTTCGTCGACAAAAGTAGCCGCCGAGATGTTTCCTTCTCACTATGAGAATAATTATTCATTTTGTTGTTATAATTCAGAAGTACACTTCAAAAAAATTATATTAACAATTGTTTTATTTATTTGTTTTCTTGCAAGGCACTCTTTGTACAAGCATGTTTAAATAAAAATGATACATTTTTAATTTAGCATTTTTCGCAAATATTTTGTAATATTATGGTATTACACATGGATATCGTTGAAATTAGAAAAAAAATTCATTTTATTTAGCAAATAAAAAAAAGGTTGACATTTAAAATAAGAAAGTTGCACCCCGTATTTTGAGAACCACTGGGCAAAAAAAAAATTATTGTCTCGCTCATTGTTTACTAATTTAACCAACCTAGCAGCTCTTATAGTTTTCGAAACAGCAATAGTGTACTTAAATACATTTTCATTGTACTTATACTTACGTATTTAAGTACAATTTTGCAATGTATAATTGTACTTTTACTTAAGTACATTGATTTTGAAATTGTACTTATGTATTCACAAGTACATGGACAAGTATTTTCTAATCTAGTAGGAAAAGTGATATATTTCCGGACGATGGTGGAAATTACTGGACTAGCCGTAGGCGTCGGCGAGGCCTGCAACACCAGGAGTCCGAGAAGTTTACTTTTCCTATGTGGTACACATACTATTTTTTACCACCCGCCTACCTCCAGGTAAGGGAGGTATTGTTTTTGGTAAAACAATTGGGTAGTAAGTTTTCAATGAATAAGTACGTTTTAGGATCCCTGCAATAGAATTTTACTATTTTCGCCATGATGTATGTAAATTATGTTTTAAGGCCTTTTTGACCTTAAAAATATAAATTTATTTTTTATAAAAATTACAATATATAAACTTTTACAATGAATGTATTTGATTACGACTGACTAGCGATTGCTCGTCCGTCTAATTTTCTTAGTATTTATAACAATGATTACTCATAATACTCTTAAGTACTAAGAGGGAGGGATCATGCGCATTAGCAAAGTATAACAAATTATAATATACATAATTCCTCCCTTGCAAGACTTTGCTATATCGCATATTTTCAAGCCAAAGGATTTAATTCAATTTCTTTTTCCTCCATTTTTCTTTTGTTACAGAGTTTTTTCTTATATTTAAATATTATCTTACAACTACATATTACAATAATTACAATAATTAATATATATATTAAATAAGAATGATAACTGTTATTTAACTCAAGATTCTTTATTTTAGGTAAGACTGCTATTAACTCTTCTACTTTTTCTACTTTCCTTAAATTCAATGTTCCATTGATTTTATTTTTATAATTTTTCTCTAAATTTTGAATTTGTATTTCTTTATAGTCTTGATTAACAATTTCAAAAATGTTTTTATTTATTTGACATTTTTCATCTGTTTTCATTTTATAAATTCCTTGAATTTCTTTATATATATGTTTATTAAAACAGTTAATTTGTATTTGCTGTTTATTAGGGCTAATGATTATAATATCATTTGTATTTCTAATTTGTTCAATATCATTTTCCATACTTATATAATGATACAAACAATTATCATCCTTTTTCTTATCTATTAAATTTACAATACATTTACTTATTTCAAAATATTGTGTAACACACATATATTTATTCTCTATAACAATACAATTATTAATTATATAATTTTCTTTACCAATTTTAAAAAACAATTTTTGGTTTTCATTTATCGTTATTAATTTCTGTTCCTCATTATATGTAGGAATGGGGCTAAATTGGAATAATGGATAGGATTGTTTTGAGAAATTTGGTATCGTAATTAAGAAATGAATCTGTTTATTTTCAAACTTACAATGGGTTTCAATAAGTTCATTGAAGTTCCATATATCTTTATTTTGTGTAATTTTTTTCAAATTATCAAACGTAATAATACTAGGGTGTATCTTATGTAAGGAGCAAAAAGTTAAACTTACTTCTATTTGTTTACAAAATTCATTAAGGTTTTTTATTATTAATGTTAATTCTAATATTTGAATTTTTGTTTCTTGACTATGTGAGTCGAATATAATTTGATTATCAGCTATGTTTAACCGATTATTTATGTATTTAATGCCAGCTATAATATTCTCATTGTCTGAATGCACTGTGTTAATATCGTCTTGTTCACTATTTGGGTTTTCACTAAAATTTGTTAAGTGAAAATTTTCTGGTAAGCTAAACACATTAATTTGGATGTTTGTATCCTGAAATATTTTATATAATTTTTGTTTCACATCTATCCAAGATAATCTATCTAATCCGCAACCTAATTTAGGAATATTTATCTCATGTAAGTCATTCATTATTAAAAAATCTCTCAACTCTTTTAATGGTCTATCTAAATTTTTAATAGAAGGTTGATCATAATGATTTTTTTTTGTTATTAAGTGAATTATCATTCTATCACCTAACTTCTGTATGACTAAGTGTTTATTTAATGATTCATTATTATTACAAAAGTTTCTACTATCATATTTATTTGTTATTTCCTCTGCCAATCCTTTTGACATTTCAAAATCGCGTGACACACAGTGTGCGATAATTCTTTTATCTAACAAATTTCCAGTAATTTCCGTTATCTTTGTTTCTGGGTGTTGTCTTGATAACAAATCTGCGATAACATTTTGTTTCCCGTTTAAATACTCAATTTCGAAATTATATTCTCCTAATTCAATTTTCCAACGCATTAATTTTTGATTTGGATTTTTCATATTAAAAAGCCATACCAAAGGTTTATGATCTGTTTTGATTTTGAATTTTCTTCCGTATAAATAATGTCTGAAATTTTTTATTGCCCAAACGATTGCTTTTAATTCTTTCTCTATAGTTGAATAATTTTGTTCCGCTGAATTTAAAGTTTTTGAAGCGTAGCAGATGGGTTTTTCTTGATTGTCATGTGTTTGTGTTAATACGGCTCCGATTGCATAATCAGAGGCATCAGTTGTCAGTATGAACTCTTTATTAAAATCTGGTATTTGTAGTAATGCTGATTCAGCTATTATCTTTTTACTGTTTTCAAATGCTGCACGATATTCGTGGTCATAAATATCTACGTGAGATTCTTTCTTTAAACACTTGGTAAATGGTTTCGTTAATTCTGCAAAATTTGGAATAAATCTTCTATACCATCCCAGGGTACCTAAATACTGTTTTATTTCCTTTTTTGTTTTAGGAATATTTAATTTTTTTATACTTTCAATTTTACTTTCATCGGTTTTGAGTCCATTTTGATTTATTATATAACCTAAATATTTAACTTCTGATTTCAAAAACTCTGATTTATCTTTCTGAATTTTTAAATTCGCTTTACGTAATTTTTCGAATACTCTTCCTATATTTATTATATGTTCTTCTAAGGTTTTTCCGAAAATTATTATATCGTCTAAATATACGAGACATATATCATTAACTAATTCTCCTAAGGCTGTATTAATCATTCTCTGAAACGTTGCGGGGGCATTCTTTAAACCGAAAGGCATTCTAAGATATTCATAGTGTCCTGAAGGGGTGGAAAAAGCTGTTTTCTCCCTATCTAATTTATCCATAACTATTTGATGAAATCCTGAATGTAAATCCAAAGTTGTAAAATATTTTGATTTGCCAATATGATCAAAAATTGTATCAATATTTGGGATAGGAAATTTATCATCTTTTGTTTTCGCATTAATTTTTCTAAAATCAATGACCATCCTAGTTTTATTTTTATTAGATGCATCGGCTTTTTTCGGAACTATCCAAATAGGTGATGACCAGGGGGAATATGATTTTTGAATTACGTTTTCTTCTAATAATTTATTAACATGTAGTTCAATTTCTTTCTCATAAACTTGTGGTAATCGATAATTTTTTGTATAAATGGGTGTTTCGTCGGACATTATTATTTTATGTGTGAGAATATTTGTGTGAGATAATGGTTCATTTTCTTTTGGGAATAAATCTTCATAATTTTTAAGTAATTCATCTAACTTTTGTTTTTCTATTATATTCAGATGAGAGTTACGAATTTCTATTGAATTAATTTCTACGTTCATTTTTTCATTTAATTTATAATGTTTTTCGTTCATTGTTACTTTATTATTTTTAAAATCCAATTTTATATCAAGTGTACGAAATGCTTCCATTCCAAATAATAAGTTATAATTTTTATGAAATTTATATATGTAACATTTAATTATTTTTCCATTCATTTTGATTTCTACATATTTATTACAAGTTGATTTTCCATTTACTGTTTTAAATGTCAATTTTGTATCTGTTTGTTTCAATTTTAATTGTTCTGCTAAATCTGGGTGCATTAAATTTATGGATGATCCGGTATCGAAAAGTATATTAAAATAATTTTGTTGTAATGATGGTAGATCATTTGTTAGTGAGGACATTATGTAGTGTTCTCTTGTACCATTGTTCCTAATTCTAAAAAATCATTATCTTGGTCCAAATTTTGTTCGTTAATCTCTACTTCGTTGTCTTCGTTTACTTGTTCATGGGGTTCTATATTATAATTTTGTCTAACAGTTTGGAAAGACATAGGTTGAGTCTGTCTGGTCTGAGTCGACATTGGTTGTGGTTTAAACTGCTGTCTGGTTTGTATGGCATTTTTCGCATTTTGTGTGGGTGCGAAAGGAGGGTTATTTCTATTAAAATTTTGTTTAAGATTTATTGGTTGTGAAGGGAAATTATCAGCTGGAAATTTCCGCGGTGGTATGTTATAATTTGGTACATTTCTTAAAAGTGGAGAGGTGTGTTGGTTTTGGCCAATGAAACTAAATTCATTTCTTAACAATAAATCGCATTGCTCTAAGGTACTAGGGTCTTTAACAATGAATGAACCTCTTATACTAGTGGGTAACAAAGAAATAAAGTGTCTTACAATTAATTTTTGTACCTCTGCTATGATTGCATTCTTTTGGTCTGCACTATATGCAGTCAAAAGTATTTTTGATTTATAATGCATAAATTTTTCCAATATGAATTTTAATGTAATTTCTGGATTATTTTTGAGTTTACTATACATTATTTCTTGCAGTATTGTTTCTGCTGTCAATTTATCCGTGAAATTAGTTGTTAAATATAATTTTAATTCTACCCAATCGTTAAAATTATTTTCGGAAAGAAGTTCCGCTGCTTTATTAACTAATTTTGTTTTCACTATTCCAAATAGGTAAGTTTTTTGTAGCTGTGATAGAGCTAGCAAGTTAGTTGTTGCGTAGACTTCGTCTACCATTTTTATAAAATTATTAAGTAATTTTATATTTCCTTCATATTGAGGAATTACGTCAGTGAACGTTTTTAATTCACTCAAACTAATATTAGCCATTGTAAGTGCTTTTAAAAGTTTACTTGGACGTAATATTATATTAAGGGGGTTAGAATTTAATATTTCTAACTCAGGATCTTGTTCTTGCGAATCGTCTGATTCGGATGAGTTATCACTCATCAATGAATTTACAAGATTTTACAAGTTTAATTAATTATTAATATTACTTACTGTAATACGGTTAACAGTGTAATATGTTTAACGGACATCTCCGGAATCGAGTAGACGTAGGTTTTGTAGCTCAGCGGATGACTTGTCTCTTCGACGACGTGAACTGGTACCGATCAGCAAGTTCTCTTCCTTCTGATGAGGACGTGGTCTGGTTACCTGGACAGCAAGTTGTCGATTTCGTGTAGTCTTCTTTAGAGATGGGTCGTGGTTAGACCCTGATGGGCTTAGGTTGAAGCCGGTTTAGAAGTACTTGTAGATTTCGTTGAAGTTGAAATAAGACTTTAAAAAGTGCCACAGATGAAATGTTTTGTTTTAATTTCTCTGTGTTTTCAACATCCTACAGCGACTGCGCCAATTATGTTTTAAGGCCTTTTTGACCTTAAAAATATAAATTTATTTTTTATAAAAATTACAATATATAAACTTTTACAATGAATGTATTTGATTACGACTGACTAGCGATTGCTCGTCCGTCTAATTTTCTTAGTATTTATAACAATGATTACTCATAATACTCTTAAGTACTAAGAGGGAGGGATCATGCGCATTAGCAAAGTATAACAAATTATAATATACATAATTTGTATGTGTGTGTGTAGTCTGTGGCAATTTGTTCGTCTTGCATAACTCAAATACTATAATACCAAAAAATACAGTTGTATGAATTTTTGCTAGCAGTTTACTTGAAGCTCTTAACAGTTTTTCGTGAAAAACAGGATTAAATTTCCTTTTTCAAAAATTGTGTTTTTTTCAAAGTTGTAGAATATTTAATTTTACATGAGTTTTGATTACACAAATTTTATTAATTTTCATTAGATTTAGAGATAATAAAATATAAAGAAATTACATTTTATAAATCTTGCATTGCTTGTACACCATGGAAACAGTTAAAAATTTTAAATTTTTTACGAAATTTGACACATGTCATTTTGATTGTGAAGCTGCTTTCTTAGTGAAATACATGTCAAAAAATTAAATAAATATAGGAAATAAAATTTAATTTCACATATATAAATAGAAAATAAACAAATAAGGATTGTTTCTGTATCATCAAATACTAGGTATTTTGTATCGTGAAAGAGTAGTATTGGGCGGAAGGTTATGTGCTGGCCACATCATATTTTTTTATCGATTTATATTCAATATTTAGTTATTTTATATTTCATTTATTAACTTCAGACAACCAGCAAGACATAATCGATGGATGTGTGTTTAGAGTAAGTGTACAGTAAGTTATTTAAGCCTTAGTTAAGTTTAATTAAGTTGGGTTGTAAAAATAAGCTTAGTACGTATGATAAATGTAAACAGTATGTAGTTTTTTAAAGAGCACGTTTCCTCACTCCCGTTCCTTTTTTTCCGAATTAACCCGAGGATGTGACGAAGTAGATTTGTCACAAGTGTCCAGGAGTGATCTGATTTAACGAAATCAGACCTTTTTGCCGGAATCAGCGAATAACTCTCGTGTAAATCGACGTACGCACGTTAAAACTTTTATTCAGCGGTTAAATTATGCGATCCACCGTAATTTTACTATTTTGAGCATGATTCGCGTACCCGTGATCCCGATTCCGTTGGCTTCCATTTCTTCATATAGTATAAGAGAAACAACTTAAATATCAAATAGACAGGAACCGTACCGTAACCAGCACCAGCACCAGGTGAGCAGATATTAAATCTCCGTGAGCTTATCCGAGAGTACTTCCGGCAACGTTTTTGCCAAACCATGCCAAGTCGTTCTCCGTCATCCGTCCGTCGAGTACGAACTCCTCAACCGCCGTTTCAACGCTATCAGCGTCGCGGCTTCAGGCTTCGTTTTCCCGAAAACCCCTGATACATCATCCTTCCGTCATAGCTCCTCTTCCCCTTTGCTAATACAGGTTGTCAAAATCAGTTTTATTCTCAGCAATAAACACACTGCTTTGTTTCACATATCTACTGGCATTATTATTCATAAACCCTACCCTTTCTCCGCAACCAGCTGTCCGACCCTTGGCGCCCGAGCACCGATACGCCAGCTTCTACGACTTACCCCCAAAAGTACGTCGCACACATTTCCTTGGTAACTCAAAAACTGAATTTTTGATATTATTTACGGAATTTTTAGCCTGTATTCAATAAGTAAAATGAAATTTGTTCAATGATTCAGATACAGATATTAAATCTCTTCAACTTTTATTCGAAACATTTTTCTCTGAAATGATTAGGGAAGCAGGAAATTGCATAAGTATTATTTAACATGTAAAACGCCTGTGATCGAGTCAGACTCCACCTTATAAACAATTTTTGTTCTCATTGTAGGTATCTATGACTATTTTAATATATCCCGTATTAATATTTAGTTATTAAAACTTTGTAATTAATAATATAAATATTGTTTTTATAACATGTCAAGCTACACATATTTTTGATAAATGAATTTTTTTCATTGTTTGAGATTTATTATCGAGCTTTAAATCCGTTACCTCTATTTTTGCACAGCTGTATATAATAAATACATAGGCTGTTATTTTCAAATGGATCCAGCGAATATTTTGCTTATTTATCAATTTAACAATTTATTTTACATAACATTTTTTATACAATAATATATAATCTAATTGTATATAACAACATATAAGCAAATAGCGGATGTACATTCATGATATCATTTCTGGTTTACTAGTAATTAATTGAAATTTCAAATGGAACATACTATGTTTTTTACAAATTTGGAATGTACATTAAATTTGTTTTATAATCATGTATTCATATAATGCAATGACTACAATACGAAAATTGGTTTTGATCGCTTTCGTCAAATGTATTTTCGAGATTTGTAACATTCGACATTTTTAATATTCGAGAAATGTATTTTCGAGGTTTGTAAAACCCAAGCGGTTGGAAAAATGTATTTTCGAAATACGTAACATTTGTATTATTTCCAACATTCAAAAATTGTATTTTCGATAAATGTACAAATTCTGAATTTAATTTTCGACATTTGTATACTCGAGAAATGTATTTTCGTGACTTTTGTTATTTCGTGGAATGTTTTTTTCGAGAAGTTTATGCGTTCCCCCTTCCTTACAGGATGTGGATGGAGGTAGAAATAGTGTTATTTCAAAGCAGCTTTACATTGGTTATACTATATATATCATGCGCTTTGTGCAGAGTATTTTATAAAACGGTAGGAATATATATTATTCTTTGTGCGTAGGATTCCTATCTTCACAACCATATTGTAGTACAGCTGTTGACCTGTTGACTTGCACGAAATTTTATGAAATAGTGCTTGTTAGTGAAAATACTATTATTTTATAATCAAGTGTTACAAAATAATGTCTATACATAAATAAACAAAAGTAATATTTGTGTTAGTGTTTCCAGAAAATAAAGTTACGATTAAGACTCACTTCAATTGCTGACTGTTTTGTTTGGTTAGTTTGTAAACTTTTTAAAAATATATATTATAAAACATTTGTATTTTAAAAGGTTTTTAGTTTTATAACAATTTTAAAGTCAGCTGGTTATTATTTTAGCACATTTAAGATGACAACGTACGTTTATTTATGATCAGCTGTTCATTGATTCGAAAGTGAAGGGACCAGGAAAACGTTAACTATCGTGTTAGTTGGAAGTATTTACACAATTATTTCTTGTGGTAGGTATTTTAGTGCAGTTGTATCGATAATAGGGGGCTTATAGTTTGAAGCTACTCTTTTTTTACTAAATAAATCTTGTTTTTATGTATATAGAAATCGTTGGACACCGTCGCGGGAGCTTGATTCACCTGCAGCAGTCTTCGGAGCCGGTATCAGCGTCCAAGTTGTACATCATTCGTAACGCAACCGTAAGTGAATTGCTTTTACTTTTACAAAACAATATTTTGATGTGCATATTTGGTTCATAGGGCATAATGTATTCCCATTAAAATTTAAAATAGTTGCAGACGGTTGTTTAGTGCAGTATTAATTATACAGGATGAGTCATCTAAAGGCTCGTCTTCGTAATCACCTCGGTAATCACCCTTGTCGTTAGAAATATAGCATAAATTTAATAAAAAAATTTATTCGACTACTCAAGCAGCATAACGTAAAATTATTTTCACATGTATAGGGTGTTACATGACGGCTTGGCGTAAATTTTTTGTCTATTTTTAAATAGAACATCCTATATATTTTTACATATTTTGAATTGTATTTTATTCATCTTTACGGAGACATGAATTTCGTTTTAGTTTTCCGCGGCGTTGTCAAGTTCTTCCGTTTTTTCTTTAAAAAAAGGCCGAATACACGCATTGCTTTATGAAGGCGTACTGAAGTTATTTTAATAGTAAAATTTAAGATTTTTTTTTCTGTACAACTGTAACTATACTCTATGTTTTGACACATTTTTTTTAAATGTAATTATACAGAGTGTTGAAAAAAGCCAATCAAATTTACTCCACTTCAAATTACTATTACTCGTCATTTTCAAATGGAACATCGTATATTTTATTGTTCTGCTGTGTGTCTTTATGTATTACCTTCATTTATTATTAAGGGTATCCTATGCCTAAAACAAATAGTTTTATAAATGAGTAATTTACTCTTCGCAGTATTTTTGCGTAGACAGTTTAAAAACAGTTACGAATTCGCTCCATCATATCTTCTCGTGTAGTCTCCTTTCAAAACTAAATTGAAAATATCTCTGTTAAGTATCCTATAGTTTGTTGCAGCTTGTCGAGCAGCTTGTAATATAACTACTATTGTTTTTGGATTTAATATTTATATTTTATTATCTTTTTATTTTTTCTTATATATTTCTTTCAAATTTTAGTGAAGTTACTCTCTTAAATGTCATTGTAAATAAAAATGTTATATATTGTTATATAGATGTAACTAGCATGAAGCTAAATAAATAAATATATTATTATTATTATTGTTATAGCTCCCACAAGAAAAAATGTAAGTTTGTAAGATCCGAAGATCTAGCGGGCCAATTTCTTGGACCACCTTTTCCACCCCATCTTTTAGGAAATTCATTATTTAAAAAATTCCTAACCTGAAGACTGTTATGAGCTGGTGCACCATCGTGTTGTAATCACAATCTCCGGATAATATTGAGGAGTAAATTTTCTAAATCATTTAGAAGATGAGTTTATAAAAATTCACAATAATTTTGCCCGTTAATAGGATAAAAAGAATGGTACGAATTCATAATTGTTTTAAAAGTGTTGACGCAAATATACTGCGAAGAGTAAATTACTCATTTATAAACCGTCTGCAAATATGTTTCCGTAAGAATGGGGGTTATATTGGGAATATTTTATGAATTAAAACAAAACAGTAAATTAAAACAAAACAATATTCATTCATGGTATACTAGCTTTAATTTTTAATTGATTAATTTAATTTTGTGAAATATTTAGACAATACATCAGGTCTTTATATACATCTGCACACTTTAATATATGTATTATAATTAGATATACTGATTATAGAACAAAAATATATATATTTTTTTAATTTGCAAAAATTTCATTCCTAGCAAACATTTTTTGTGCCACTGGTTTAATATATTAATAAGACATTGTATCAGGTACCTAAATAACAACTAATTAATAAATGATTATTTTTCTACCCCTGTATAAATCTATCTCCATTATATGAATTTTTCGATGAATTATATTACCCATAATTCACGACATTGAATTATGATTCTGACAGTTGATATGTAGTCAGTTGTCATTGTGTATTTTTATGTTGACATTTTTCACGGTGTGCTTTCAATGAATTTCGATCAGTTTTAAAAGTGATTTCCGAATTTATAGGAGTAGAAAAAGTGCAGTATTATATTCGGGATTATAGTCATTATTCACTCGGATGATTTGCATCACTCGCCTACGGCTCGTGACGCAAAACTTTATCTTTGTGAATAAAGATTTATTATTATCCCTCATATAATAATATACTATTGTTTCATTAGTAACATAATTATAAAATAATTAACTGTATTATTAAACCTGTGATATTCGTTAAGAATAAATACCCTAATTTTTGAGAGTTAAAAAAAATCTTTTTGTTCTATAATCAGTATTTCAAATGTCATTAAAGTTTCGTACATAGGTATAGAAACACTAGACTGTGCCAAAAAAACGATATTTTTTGTTTTCGCTGTTCATGAAGTATGTGCAAAATGAAAAAAAAACCTGATGTGGGCACCACACTGCTTTCTTATACAAATAAATCCAACTTGACAGTTAATTGATATAAAAATGTTAAACAAACCTGTTTAATTTATTTTATTTTCATTTTAACTATGAATTTATTTTAAAACTTTCTAACTAATAATACAAATATTGCTTTTATATTGTTTCAAACGACATATATTTTTGACACTTCACAATTATTTGACATAGGAGGTTAACATGGAAAATCAGTTTTTTGCATGCTGTTACTCGGTGTTCTACCGGACAAAAATGGTTGTAGTAGGTACCAATCGAAAGATTTTATTTTTCTGAATCAAACGATGTAACATACATTACAATTTAGTAGTAATTTGGCTCAGTAAATTAATTTTAAAGTTTTGAAAATTCTCCGATTAATTCAATTTTCATCGAAAATAAATGTAGTCACCTATGCTTGTTTTGTTTTGATTTCTTTCAAGCAATTTATTTGACGTTTAAAAATTAATTTACGGAACCAAATTACAAGTAAATTGTAATGTATTTTACATCGTTTGATTCAGAAAAATGATATCTTTCGATTGATACCACAATCTCAATTGTCCGATAGAACACCGAGCAACAGCACGCCAAAAACTGATTTCCCATGTTAATGTCCTAAGACAAACACACGGTAGATGTTAAAAATGTATTAGTTTTTGTTTATATTGTAACGCAGATTATTGAAATATTCGTTATAATTTAGTTTGTCTAAATTAGAAGCACGTACAAGAAAAGTACAATTAACAATTTTTATTCCAAATATTTTTGCTAATACCTTTCATTTGAAACTTTTTTCAAAGCAAATCCTATTTTTGAAAAAAAAGGAATTTATTGTTTTGTATGTCCTCTTCCGGTTTGTCAATTTCATTCAAAATCAACTCAGCTCTCATAGTTTCATGAAACACATAAAAAGTTTCGTTTACATACTTTGTCTCGTTCATGAGATATTGCGCACACGGACATCTGTCCGTTCATCCATCCATCCATCCATCCATCTTCATACACAGATATTATTGAAAAATTGGTCTTAATGGATTTAGTGGACGTCAAAATATGTATTTCCGCAAAAATCTCGTCAACGATTTTTTCACGATTCCAATACTTCCTTATACTTTGTATAAACCCAATTAAATAAAACTGAAAAGTTCAGGCCAAGTACAAAAACATTATCCCACAAAAAAAAACATGTTTAACAACAATAATTTCATAAGGTTCTGATGTAAAATTTGTGCTCAGCTCAAGTACATATTAACATTAATTGTAACTTATGTTATGCAAATTTTGTAAACAAAATAAGATAACGTATGTTACAATAAATGTTACTATGTACTTGAGCCCAAATTTTATATCAGAACCTTATGAAATTATTGTTATTATACATGTTTTTTTTTTTGTGGGATAACGTTTTTGTACTTGGCCTGAACTATTCAGTTTTACCGAATTGGGTTTATATCACTAGCTTTTGTTATTCGGAGCCGGCCACCCTCTTTTGTTACTTTATTCGTTTATTCAATTTTTTCCAAATTGAATTTTTTAATTTTGATATCAAATTTGTAATCAGTGAGGTGAAAACCCCAGTATAACAATTTTTATTACTTTTTCCATTTTTTCCTAATTTGATCCGCCATTTTGATTTTTTTTTATTTTGATATCAAATTTGTAATCAGGGAGGTGAAAGCCTCCAGTATATCAATTTTTGTTACTTTATTCCATTTTTTTCGCCATATTGGATCCACAATTTTAAATTTTTAAACTATGATATAAGATTTGTAACCAGGGAGGTGAAAAATCTGAGTGTATTAATTTTTGTTACTTTTTCATTTTTTTTTTCTCGAAATTTTATCCGCCATTTAGAATTTTTTAATTTTGATATCAAATTTGTAATCAGTGAGGTGAAAAACCCCAGTATATAAATTTTTGTTAGTTTATTCCATTTTTTTCCCAAAATTTGATCCGCAATATTGTATTCACCATTTTCATTTTTAAATTTTGATATTAAATTTGAAATCAGGGAGGTTAAAAATCTCAGTATATCCATTTTTTGTTACTTTATTCCATCTTTGCACATGTGTTCCGCTATATAGAATCCGCCATTTTGAACTTTTCAATTTTGATATCGAATTCGTAATTAGTGAAGTCAAAATTCCATTATGGCCAGTATTGTGCATTTCGAAAGAGATTTGGAATGTTGGCCACATTTTAAACATTTCGTACCACTGTGCGTCAGTGTGACACTGAACAAAAAGAAGAAGACGACGACGACGACGTTTGCCCATGTTCTCTCGGGAAAAGAGACTGCAGTGTCTTACATTTACAATTTTTGTACTTGGCCGGAGACACGCTAGTCTAAGTGTAGATACTGCACATTACATCTGTTTTTGTGTCGTGAAAACACCTAAATTTTGTATTTTTGCAATAAATATGTTTTTGAACGATATTGAAGTTGAAGAACAAATTCCAATGAGAATACCACTCGCAATTATGCAAGTAGCAACATTAATTACTGTTATTTTATTACCGACAAAATCAAGACACGTCAGCATTCATTCGCAAAAATTGACATGTGTGCAAGGTAAATCTTCTTGTATCAAACACATGGGCGTCCGCAGGATTTCTTACAGGGCGGGGAGGGGGATCAACAAAGAAAATAATATGCTTTTTAAATCGATCAAACGCACTGCACCTGCGCTATGCTATGAATAAAATTTAAATATTCTGTATTCCAAAGTATAATTACATAAATAAAATGACAGAATAAAGAAAATAAATACTAAATTTAAGTTTTTTATAATATATTTCAAATTCCAGAGTGGGAGGCAATCGCCCTTCCCCCCCCCTTTGCCCCCCCCCCCCCCGCCGTCGGGACGCCCATGATCAAACACTGGACTTTTTGTATGACGTTAGAACGTGATTTTTGCTCTTTTAATGTACTATTAATCGTTGTGTTATTCTTCGAGTACTTACTAGACTCTGGCTAACCCTCGACACGTCCGAATCATTCTGTTTAATATTTGCTGTGATCAGATCGTATTTTACACCGATCTTGAACTGACTTAAAAGATTTTTGATCTCAAATAAGCTGAACAACATGTATAACAGTGCGAACATTCGTATGATGATTTGGAAAACGCCCCAAATAAATTTGACTGGATGGAGCAGCGTTACCTTGAACTTGAACAGAATGTTTGTGATCTGACTTATCGGAAAATTAGGCACTTTTATATATTATTACTTTTATAAAAATTTATTTGTTGATTTATTTGATTTTGTCAAAATTTATTTGAAACAGTTGACAAGTGACATTTGTAAACATCAATAAATTCATTACTATTGCCGTGGATACGGCACGGATTTATGGGGCGGTAAAAATACTTAAAAAAATGATATTTGGAAAAAAGTTATTAAGAAAAATTGTTGTTCTCGACGAGTTCTATCAATAGTTAAATTTAATGTACTTATTTATGTTACACCCTGCATTTAAGTTGTAATTTTATATTTCATTATTAGAGAAATAAAATAAATTGATGTAATTAATTTATTTAATTTTTTTCTCATTTTTCAAAAACATTTTGATATTCTTAAAGTTAGGTAGTTGGTGGCGCTAGTATCGTACAGTTTTGAAGATGATTTCGGTTTGATTTGATTTATACTTACAGCCACAGAGGCCAGGCCTCCTTTTTTATTTTATTTGGTGTTTTGTGCTTTTTTTGAATAGTTGACGAACTCAAACCATTTAACCACAAACAAATTTCAAAGTGAGTACTGCATATCAAACAGCAAACACGCAAAGACAAGAAAAATCATCCGAACAGATCCGACACGCCGAATATTTATATTCTTAGTTAAAGCGGTTCAGGAGCTAATACTTGAATCCCATTTGCTCAAACAAATGCGCACATGCCCTACGTCATCAAAAATAAAACATCCCATATTTATTAATGGGAGTAATTTATAATTATTAAAAAATATGGAATTTTCGCATCCTTTAACTCTTATCTTTCAAATTTTCAATAAACTTTTACTAGATTTGATTATGGTGCATTAAATACGAGTAGTCTATTATTCCGACAGAGCTAGGCAGCAAACCAAATTATATTGATACACCAAACATCTATATTCAAAATAAGATATTGAACAGCCCTAGCCTCCAGTATTCAGTCCAGTTCGATGGTGGTACAAAAATATGAATTTAAATTATTTTCTCCAAAATACGCAAGATATTAAATAAAGTAAATTTTAAACTTTTCACCGAACTAGAATAACTTTCTCCATGAAATTATCATAAATTATTATTATTTTTTTTTTACACTCATATGCATTGTGTCCCATTTAAGGTAGAATGCATTGGGATCTCGAGAACCGTAAGAGATACGAGGTTGGTTAAATTAGACGAAAGTTGCCTCTTTAGTACGGTAGTTTGAACATGAATTTGTTTTTCCAATTGAATGAATAGGTCACTAAATTCAACGATTTTCTTTTTTTTTTTTTTTGCTGATAACATTGTTATACGAGATTCAGGTTTGCACTTTATGACACTTAATAATAGTAAATTTGCAGAAGTAGTGTTCTAATTAAAAGTTCTAAAATACTTACTAATTATTATTTCTTTCATAGCACTTTTTTCAATTTATTTTATTATATATCGTTCCTAAGCAAAAAAAAATTCTATTCAAAAATGTCATGGCTTACTATCCTTTAGATATAATAATTAAAGTTCGATTTGTAGGTCTTAGGATCGATATATAATAAAATAAATTGAAAAAAGTGCTATGAAAGAAATAATAATTAGTAAGTATTTTAGAACTTTTAATTATAACACTACTTCTGCAAATTTACTATTATTAAGTGTCATAAAGTGCAAACCTGAATCTCGTATTATGTCATATAACAAAGTTATTAGCAAAAAAAAAAAGAAAATCGTTAAATTTACATTTTAGCCAATATCTAGTGATCTACATATTCAAATAAAAAAAAAAACAAATACATGCTGAGACTATCCTGCTAATGATGCAACATTCGTCTAATTTACGGTTATCGAGATCCCAATGCATTTATACCTTAAATTGCGAAATTATAATTTTATAGCTGAAAGTTTAATATCAGTTAATACGTAATTTTATTAAATGTAAATTTTGATAATTTAGAATATTAAAAAGAAATTCTAAACACGTAAACATAAAAGTCTTCTCTAATTGTACATGACCGACATTTTCTTCGCGTTTCCAGAGTTTGTTATTGTTTCCTCGTTCCTTGAATAACTGTGTAAGATCCAGTGTAGAGATTAATGATTTTTGTCATTTCGATACTTTCATTGGCTACTTCAAAAGTGATAGCAAGTGAGACAATATACATTCCACGATTTTTTTTATTTTATTTTATTTATTTATTTATTTATTATTATTATTTTATTTTTTTTTTTTTTTTTGAAGCACATACAAATATAAGACTACATGTGAAAGTTTGAGTTAAAAATTCCTCCAAATAAGCGATATTAAAATCTGAATTTTAAATTACATTTATGCCGTAGGTATGTATTATACCAAAATAATATATATTTAAATTGTAATATCATGTTATTTCTAGAGAAATAAAATCAAATAATGTACCTACTTAATTTATTACATTTTTTTGGTCTCATTGTACAAAAACATTTTTACATTCTTGAAGTTAGGTAGTTGGTTGCGCTAGTATCGTACAGTTTTGCAGTGAATGCTGCAGAATCCGAACGGATCTGACTCACCCCAATATGTATATTTTTAGTTAAGATGGAGTGGGAGTAAATACTTGAATCCAATTTGCTACACGCGTCGTACGTCAACAAAAACAAAACGTGCCATTTTTATTAAAGGCAGTAATTTATAATTAAAAATATGGAATTTTTCGCATTCTTTAACTCTTATCTTTCATATTTTCAATAAACTTTTACCATTTGTGATTATGGGAAAATAGTCTATACTATTCTTCATATTTCCGTACAAAATAAAAAAATGTGAATTAAGAGATGTCGTTGCTATATTGGCAACAAACATTGGCGTTGTGTTGGTATCTAGGGATAGAAAATCACTAGTAGGGGTACACCTCAACCTGACGCAAACATTCGAGAAACGAGACGATCAAATTTTTATTTGCGACACTTTCAAGTTTCTTAGAGTCTATAAAAGTACAAATTTGTAAAAGTTATAAACATGTTTGTCAAAAAAATTGGAAAATACGAAACCTGTGTGAAGTCAAGTTTGAGGAGATATTTTAATTAATTTACCTATGTTTGCGTCTCAGAATTCCTACCATACACAAGTAAAATTACTATATTTTCTCTTTTTCAGACGATTTCGAAGTTGGAAATTCCACAATTCATTTGTTCTCCAACATTCTACAATTTGAAAAAAAAAACGTGTTAGGAGAATTATAGTCGGTTAATGCAATATATACAAACATTACAAGGCAGTAGCGACCCGCGTGGACAGAAATTCACTGAGTTGCATATACGGATAAATAATCTAAGCTTGATGATGGAGCGAGAGCAGGACGTGGACAGTGAACTGCATATTAAAGAAGAGATCGAAGATTCATTACATTCATTCGACGAACATGGAGTGGAATCTATTGCATTTGACACCGTCTACATCAAAGAAGAATTTATTACAGACAAAGAAGACCACGAATATTACTTTAAACATGTAAAGAACGAATCGGTTACTGATAATGAAGTAAACAATGTTTCAATGAGTAGTTGTGAAGATTTTAACAAACCGAATGTGGATGAAGCTAACTTCAGTACGGGCACAGATAATGAGAAGGCATATTGTAATATTACAAACACAGGTGGAGAAGAATTCAAGCAAAAAAGTTATAAATGTCAAATTTGTTACAAGGTTTTCGTACAGAAGATTAAATTAATTACACATGTGAAACTGCATACACGAATTCGAGATTACAAATGTTCTGTTTGTGAGAAGAAGTTTACACAAAAGATTCATTTAACACAACATATGAATATACATGAGGAATTCGAGATTACAAATGTTCTATATGTGATAGAATGTATGTAGAAAAGTCTAATTTAACCAAACATATGCAAGTACATGCAAGTATTCGAAATTACAATCACAAATGTTCAATTTGTGAAAAGAAGTTTACACAAAAGATTCATTTAAAACAACATATGAATATACATGCAGGAATTCAAGATTACAAATGTTCCATTTGTGAGAAGAAGTTTGTAGAAAAGTCTAATTTAATGAAACATTTGAAAGTACATGCAGGTACTCGAGATTACAAATGTTCTTTTTGTGATAAGAAGTTTGTAAAAAAGGCTTATTTAACCAAACATATACAAATACATGCAGGAATTCAAGATTACAAATGTTCTATTTGTGATAAGAAGTTTGTAAACGAGACTAATTTAACGAATCATATGACAATACACGAAGAAAACATATTATAAATGTTGTGTTTGTAACACGGAGTTCATAGGAAATTATCCACATTATAGTTTATATTAAACCTAGTCTAAAAATTAAAACTCTTGATTTTATTTAAACCCAATTACCCCTGCACACAAAGCGATTACTTATCAAAAATGCTTTCAAACAAAAGATCTAGAAAATAAATAAAACATAATTTAGTCAGTGTTTGTGAAATTCATTTGGTCTTGAGGAAGGCTCAATCTGAACCGAAATTTCGACTTTTATGAATCAATACACATAATAGTACCACTATTTTTTCTTTTTCATTTCCAATTGGCAGTCAAGATTCATATACAGTGTGTCCAATTTAAGGTACGAATGCATGGGGATCTCGAGATCCGTAAGAGATACGAGGTTGGTTAAATTAGACGAAAGTTGCCTCTTCAGTAGGGCAGTTTGAACATGTATTTGTTTTTCCAATTGAATGCATAGATCACTAGATATTGGCTAAAATGTAAATTTTGCGATTTTCTTTTTTTGCTGATAATTTCGTTGTATAACATAATACGAGATTTTGGTTTGCACTTTCTTATAACACTTTTTAATGGTGAGTTTGCAGAAGTACTCAAAAAAAATTTATATCTAAACATTTAGAGGAAAGGGTGGTATTATGGGCACCTGCAGGTAATATGGGCACCCCAAATATCTAATAAAGTAGAATGCGCTTTCTATCGAAACCGCAAGAAACTAGTAGCAATAGTTCATAATTATACCTGTGGAGCACGGTGGCGTAGTAGCTGCTGTCATTATTGAAATACGGAGTGTGTTTGTATTGTGATCTAATCAAAACTTTTAAAGGTAAGGGTTTATAAAAATATTACTATTAGAACAACTAGGTATTTTCTAATTATGGTTACTGTTGTGTATTGTGCAAGTTCCATTGGTTTTATTACTGCAATAACATTAAAGTGTATTATTAAGGTTAACCGGTGATAAATGTTTATATTCAAGTATGGCGAGGTTGGTAATATGGGCACCTGCCGAGTTGATATTATGAGCCCTCACACTGAAGGGGCCCATATTTCAAGCACTACAAAATTTGTTGAATTTTTTGTTGCAGATGCCACACTTACATATGCGATTTTTGTGAATAAAATTACTACAGTTTTATAAATGTAATCTTAGTAATAAAAAAAAATTGTTTTGTACTAAGCGAGTGCACTTTTCCTGATTTTCACCATGGGGCTCATATTACCGACACAAATTCTATTTCTCAAAAAATGCAGTATTTGTTAAGAATATTTTTAAAGATGATTCAAATAGGAATATCATATATACATTATACTACAAAGTAATTAAAAGATATTGAAGTTTATTTTCTCCAATTTTCAGGTTAATTGAATCAAAATGGTAGCAGCTATAAGCAAAATATAAAATGGGTGCCCATATTACCACCCTTTCCTCTACGAGTTACTGCTATCAACTTTTATTTTTCATATGGAGGTCATAGTAAGTAACCCATGACATTTTTGAATAGAGAATTTTTTTTGCTTTACAACGATATAAAACACTAATAAAATATTTTTATTATTAGTAGAAAAATTAACGAAATTTGTTATTTAGAATAAAAATGAAATAAAAAAAATGAATCGTAGGCTGCTATGGAAAAAATTAAATAATAAATAATAGAATCTCGCCATCGAGTTAAATTTAGTTTCATTGTATGGTGTGGTACTAATTCCACTAATTTGCCCAATCATAATTAACGAAAATTTAAATAGCCCCTAGATATTTAAATATGTAACAAAATGATATTGCAGATATTTTAGATACATGGCCACTTCGCCAAATACAAAATATGTGGTTTCGGTAGAGCGGAGCTTCTGCTCACAATTCACAGGTCATAATACAGTAATTAAATGTTCAATTTGAAGCACAATAGAGAATTTAGACAATTAGATTATTTTATAGAGTTACTGAGAAAATAAACTCTTTATTCGCGAATAAAATGTACTACGAAATTCCATAGTAAGAATTCGAAATCAGAATAATTTAAGAATGTTTAGTAAGTTATAGAAAAAACACAATGAAAGGAGCAGAAGTGCTTGAATCGAAATAGCCAACTAATAGAATATTTATGGCAAAGTTTTCGTAAATTATTTTTGAATTGTTTGAAATTGTTATTTTCTTCCATAGCAGCCTTTGATTCACTTTTTTCAATTAAATTTTATCATAAATAACAAATTTCGATAATTTTTCTATTAATTATAAAAATATTTTATTAGTGTTTTATATCGTTGTAAAGCAAAAAAAAATCTCTATTCAAAAATATCATGGGTTACTATGACCTCCATATGAAAAATAAAAGTTGATACCTGTAACTTGTAAATGTTTGGATGTAAAAAAATTTTGAGTACTTCTTCAAATTCACCATTAAAAAGTGTCATAAGAAAGTGCAAACCAAAATCTCGCATTATGTTATAAAACGAAGTTATCAGCAAAAAAAGAAAATCGCAAAATTAACATTTTAGCCAATATCTAGCGATCTATGCATTCAATTGGAAAAACAAACACATGTTCAAACTGCCCTACTAAAGAGGCAACTTTCGTCTAATTTAACCAACCTCGTATCTCTTACGGTTCTCGCGATCCCCATGCATTCGTACCTTAAATGGGACACACTGTATAAACTAAAAAATAAAAATATTCTAGTTTTAAAGATTACCTAATCTTCAGCCACACTTCCTCATAATTAGGGATAGGATGTCATGTGTTTGAGAATAGTTGAGACTAGCTTAAATCATTCAGCACTTAGTTTTCATTTTGGTTGATTTATTTGAAGTGTTTCAATATAGATTGGTCTTCAAACAATGCTACCTCCTCTAGATCAAAGTGTAGCACATTAAACCACCCTTAAATTAGTTGAAGCTATCTTAAGACATCCAGTCTTTTCAAAGACAGCCAAGGCTTCCTCCTCCGGAACTAGAAGTAAGGCGTCATGTATCCACCCTAAAATCATGTTTAAACAGTTATGGACCTAACAAATACACGCCTGGATTAAGGGTGTTTTCTACTAGAACGAACTTAAATTATATTAAATTTCATTGGGAATTCATTAATAATATAAAGCTAGAAGAGAGATGACCGAAATATATTACGTTTTAAAATAAATTCTAGTTTAAAAGGGATGTAAAATAAAACAACCTTAGCCACAAACCAAACCACTACTCACTATTAAGAGTAGTTTTAATGACAACTTCCTAAAATTGTATCGAATTTCTGGAAAATACTTTAAAGGAAATGCTCTGTAAATGTATACAGGCTTATACTGCAAGCAGAGGGACATAATTGTACCATTGACAAAATTCAGTTATTAGGATAATCTGGCCGGGGGAATGAAAGTTGTATTTTCTTAAATTAAATTAACATTTTTAATATGAAAAATTAAACTTTAGGTAGGCCGTTGATCAAAACAAGTTATTCTTTTTTACTATTGATACCTCTGTCATCAATTTGTCAACAATTGTTGTCAATGTAAAGCCTCTGATGGCGGCAGTATTGCACCAAAGTCATTCATGCTCGTTTGCACCAGTAGCACTTAAGGTGAACCATTACGGGCTGAAGATAGCGCAACATGAACATGACTTTTTTCAAACAATATATCATTATTATAATAAATGAAACATATAATTGTTTTATACCGACATTTGTAGATAAAAGTCCAAAATTTTGTAATAAATATTAAAAAGCTAATCTTGTTTACAAATTATACATGAACATAATTTTCAAAGTAGTAAAATATATGCCACTCATTCCCATGAACGACTGCAGTAATTCAAATAATATTTATATTTATAAATATGATCTCCTATAACATACTAAAATTAGTTTACATTTGAATTTACAGTTTTTGAGAAACAAATAATAGTATATTGTGTTATTAGGAGTAAATGTGATACTTTGGGTGCTGAGCATGTAAGTTTGAACGACGAGCGAATCGAGTCGGACAATTACATGCGAAGCATACAAAGTCACATTTACTCCGAAAAACACATGCTATTTTTTCTTCAAACATAAAAAATAGACATTAACACATTAAAAAAATGCTCAAAACTTCAACAAATATTCTACCGTATCCAGTATTTCTAGTTTCCAGAGAATATGTTATTTTGTTATTTTTGTTTATTTGTTTTATTCCTAACTGTCAAATTATTGAATTACAACCTTACTATTTTGCATGATATTTTATTTTGTCCTCCGCCGGAGTAAATGTGTTGCCAAGCAGACACTTTTACGCCGGCGGCGACAATATTGAACTTCTACTTGTTGAATACAAATACATAACAACGCACTTTTATGACGTTTGAAGAAAAAAATAATTTTAGTATGTTATAGACGATAATATTTAAAAATATACGAATTATTTTCATTCCTGTAGTCGTTCATGGGAATGAGAAATACAGTATCAAAATTCTGTATTTTTGAGCAACTAGACTTCAACGAATATTTTGTTTATAGTTTCATGGTTTAACTATTCATTTCTTTCACATATATAAATACTAGAATGTTCAGAGACCTAACTGTAATGATTGTTTTGTTTTTCGATAAGAATAATTGTAAGAAATAATTTATTCAAATTTAAATTTGTAAAACACAATTCATGGGAGTGAAGCTAGCCTAACGGTAATGTCATCGTGATGTATAGTCACTGTAAAAAATTCATGAAATTTTGACAGATGGAGGTAAAATGATGTATCAGGTGGTTGGACCATAAAGAACATGAAAATAAATGAAGAATATAAAATTTGCAACTTGAAAGTGTAATTATTTAGTTTTTTTTTGTTATATTTATTGTTTTTAGATCTTATTTCACTCCAGCGTATCTGTTTAACCTTTAATTTTATTTTAGCAAACATAATTCGCATTTACCAGGATGATTTAGCATACGAAGTTACTTCTTAAATGATAATAAACAATTTAATAACATATTATATTTGCAGAATGAAGCCATTCTGCAGAACGGACAAAATGTTGCAGAATGAGATTCAGATACAGAATTTGGTTCATTAGACTATTTAGAGCGGTAATAGATTGATCACTCTTAGTAATCCATGTTCTATTTGGGTCATTCTTTCTATAATCGGACAAAAAATTGGCGACCATCTTCAAATTCGCTGAAACTTTTTTTAATGGGTTATAAACCTTAGAAAGCACGGTAGAAAGTGTTAGTTAGGCCCAACTCGAATTATTTAATTTTATTTCGTATGTATATCGTTTTTTCGTGGAAAATGATTATTTTGTGGAATGTGGAATAACGTTGTAACTTATTATTAAAAATATATATCTGCATTTATTTGATAGTTTGTACTCCGCTATACTCGAAAGTATCGTTTGAGTCCACTTATGTACGTGTTAAAGCCTATTTTACGTTCTAAAATGTCACAAATACATTTTTTTTTGAAATTGAAATTCCCAAAAAACGTATTTTTTAAAAATTCTGAAATTTTGGCAAAATAAGGTCAAAACATGGAATAAGTAAATGCAAGAACAATTGAGATGGCTATTTTGGTTATTTGGATGTTATAGCGTTTCAAAGTCGAAATTTCATTTTTACGATTTTACGAATACTCATGCTATAAAAATAAAAGATTCAGTCACTATTTATTTAAGAAAGATTTATTTATTTCTCAAAATGTTAATATTCGGAATATTTTGATAATATTTTTCAATATATCTTTCATTCTTGATTCATTTTATTAATCGGTAAAACGGTACAGGACAATAAATTGAACACTTCAACCCGCAACTGAAGGTAATGTTTTACTTCTTACGTCAATTTGAAATGAAATATTTACCAAGTAATTAAATTATTAATGATTAGAAAATAATTATTCCTCTTTTCTTTACCTTGGTGTTTCTTTTTCAATGTTTTCTTGTTCAATGCGATGATTGTAACTCTCCAAAACGTTAACTTCAAATTCGTCTACCGAAAATTAGTGCTTTTGTAAAAGAAGCAAATCCTCCATCCTGCGGTATACAAGCACGGCAACTTCTGATACATTTTATAGGAATCGCAGATGAGAACCTTTTTTCCATTTTCACTTTATGATCTATGTCTTTGGAATGGATCACAACAATATTTTTCAGCTGCTTCATAACCAGATAAAAATAGGAATTCATGATTTCAACTCCCGTTCTGATGTAAATAAGATGCAAGTCTCGTGCGGAAAAAACGTCAAATGTTTTGTAGATGTTCTCTTGCGAACACTTGATCTTAAAATTGTTAAGAGAACAACTTTTCTCAGCCATCTTAACTGACACCATGCGGAACTCGTGTCACTTTGTAAACAATGCACTGGTTTAAATGAAACGTTAGATTTAGATACCGATATTAAAACTTTTTCATCATTACCGACAAATGATAATATTAGAATTTATGAAACATATATCTATTACAATATCTCAAGGATGAACATTCAAATTAAATTTAATTCTGTTTATAAAAAAAGTTTAAATAATTTGTATTTATAATATAATTATTCGTAAAATCGTAAAAATGAAATTTCGACTTTGAAACGCTATAACATCCAAATAACCAAAATAGCCATCTCAATTGTTCTTGCATTTACTTATTCCATGTTTTGACCTTATTTTGCCAAAATTTCAGAATTTTTAAAAAATACGTTTTTTGGGAATTTCAATTTCAAAACAAAATGTATTTGTGACATTTTAGAACGTAAAATAGGCTTAACACGTACATAAGTGGACTCAAACGATACTTTCGAGTATAGCGGAGTACAAACTATCAAATAAATGCAGATATATATTTTTAATAATAAGTTACAAAGTTATTTTTTAATTAATTCCACAAAATGATCATTTTCCACGAAAAAACGATATATATACGAAATAAAATTAAATAATTCGAGTTGGGCCTAACTAATACTTTCTACCGTGCTTTCTAAGGTTTATAACCCATTAAAAAAAGTTTCAGCGAATTTGAAGATGGTCGCCAATTTTTTGTCCGATTATAGAAAGAATGACCCATTTTCAAATCTTCTACCCCAAACAAATCGATTTCGGAAAATAAAATTAATTTGTAAACCAGTAATAAAAAAGTATTACTTTTTTGAAATACAAATATAAACTATAATTTGACCTCATTACATTATTCATGTCTAAAACAGGTATACATTATCATTTGACTCCACTACATTAAATTATTTCATAATTTTTCATCTTCAACCCTTCCACAAACGATTCTGCAAAAATTTAATTTCTCTGCAACACGGTGATTATATAAATTATTTATTTGTTCAAAACAGGTATACATTATAATATATATATATATATATATATATATATATATATATATATATATATATATATATATATATATATATATATATTAAAATCTATTTTTCTTGCAGACCGGAGGTGTAATAAAATATTTACATGTTCTAAGCAGTTATATATGTTCATTTAACCAAACTACATTAACTCATTTGACAATTTTCCACTTTCAACCACAGACCCAACAGAAGCCTCTGCTGCACTCCAAGATCATCTATTAAAAATAGAAAATTGGCTACGAAAATGGAAGATAAAACCCAATGAATCAAAATCAACTCATGTCACGTTTACAACCCGACGAGAAGCATGCCCAGTAGTTTTTCTAAACAACTCCCAACTACCTCAAGCAGATTCTGTTAAATACTTAGGAATGCATCTCGACAGACGCGCAAACTGGGGAAAACACGTAAAAGCAAAAAGGCAACAACTTGGAATAAAATTTAGAAAACTATATTGGATGTTGGGAAAAAACTCAAAATTATCACTAGATAACAAATTACTTGTTTATAAAACAGTGCTCAAACCTATATGGACCTATGGGTTACAACTGTGGGGGTCAACCAGCAACTCCAACATCGAAATCATACAAAGGTTTAAATCTAAAGTTCTTCGGACAATAGCTAACGCACCATGGTACGTCTCGAACTACGCAATACACCAAGACTTAAAAATGAAAACTGTTAGAGAAGAAATCAGCTCCATCAGCACTAAATACATAAACAGACTCGAAACCCATTCGAATAACAGCGCTGTAAACTTATTAGACAATAGCAGTACCTCGCAAAGATTAAGGAGATTCAATCCACTAGAATTGCCATACAGATTTAATTAAATAAATCAATAAAGTAATAAGTTGCTGTAAGGAAGAAAGTCAATGAACTTTTCTTCCACATGTTAGCTAAGCTAAATCATTTACTCATTATCTAATGTAGATAGATTGTAAATAACAATACCAATAAAAAAAAAAGTTTCTGTACTAATCATTTCAGTAATATAGTGAATAAGAACTTATTTAAAGAGAAACATAAGATCTTCAAAATTTTGTAAAAATATATAGGATGTTCCATTTAAAAATACTAAGTTACATACTATTTCGCGGGAATGGAGCACCCGGTAGAAAAACTTATACTGCAGATACATGGACATTTTAATGTAAAATAAACTTTGTCCGAAAAAAATGTTGGTAACATTTATAATAATCGCATAAAATAAAAAATACAGACCGATGGACCACCCTGTACATATAAAAATGAGTTTTCCATTGCGTAACATTTCTACTGAATTTTTTCAGTATAAATGATACATGTCAAGCGCCTGTAAGTTGGACAAAACTTTTATTGAATATCTGGAACAAAATAAAGGCAAAAAATATTACATAAAAACCTGTTTATTCTAAAAAAAAAATAGGTTTATAAAAATGAGTTTTTCGCTGCGTGACATTTCTATTGAATTTGTTTTAATATAAGGGATATCTGTGAAGCATCTGTAAGCGGGACAAAATTTTTTTTAATCATCTGGAACAAAATTACGGCAAAAACTAAAAAAAAAACCTGACATCGTAAAAGATCTAAATCCTGGCCTTAAAAACAAATCAAGGACATTATGTCTTTAATTTCCCTTCATTTCAAAGGAAAATGAATCAGTTTCAAATAGAGAGAGCCGAGTTACAAAAAAGAGTTACTGTGTTATCAATAAGGAGAACCTTATAAAAGAACAAATAGATTTGTAAAACTCGCCGCTTCTGGACATTCTTTGATTTAATTCTTTTATCTCTTAAGGGCGCCGTCTAATTGGGCTTGACAAACTATTCCGGTACGCGTCGCTACAATCGCCAGGAGAGGCGCCAAACTCTCTTCTGAGAGCAATATTTAAAAATGTTAGAAAAAGGTTGCGGCTAGCGCTAGTATAGGTATGACCTGAAGAGGGGTGGGTGCGAGCGCAGTACAGAGAGAGCGAAGTCAGAGCTTCAGATCGCGCTCCGGCAAAATGCTGCACTAAATTTACATTATAAAACAGCAATATTCTAATTCCGTTCGTTTACAACAATTACTTATTGTATTTAATATTTCTTTTCATTATTCATTATAGAACATTTTTCTTCACAGTTTGCACTTACTTTGAATCCATTTTTTTGTTTTTTCTGCGTTATTTATTGTTATAAACAATGCAATTATTGTTGAAAAAAAATTGAATATAAGTGCAAACCATAGATATGCGTTTCCTAAAATCAATAAACAAAAGTGTATTTGTTTATAACAATTCATTCAATCATACGAATGGAATTACGATTGGACTGTATTAGACGGCGACCTTAACAGTTATGTTTAGTTGTATATAAATACCTGCGCAGGTCACTCCTGTATTTTCATTCCAAAGAGGGTGTAGATACCAAAATTAACATTAATTATTAAAAATAAAATTTTTGAAACGTTAACCGAGTGTTTTTTTTCTTACTTTTATTTACGAAGATGTTTCTACGAGAGTCAACACACGCTTCTATTAATCTTCGTAAATAATGTGTCTAATGAATAAATAATTCTCATTCATAAACGTAATAAGTATTTTACATTAAAATCAATTAGGCCCGTCGAGGATGTACAGTAGCAAAAATGACATTCTTATTAATTACTGTGTTATTTATTTAGAATATATAAATTTCTAATGCTTGTCTCAAGTTTTTCTTGGATATAAGTATTTAGAAATTTTGTCATCAAAATTTGCTTTTTAGGTAATTTTTTATATTACTGATATCTTCTGTTGAAAAGTCATCAGTAGTAAATGGTGAAATATCTTTTAACAGCATCCTGTAAAGTTGATAGAATTAGAATACAATATTACTTTTATGTTTGCAATATTTTTATATTCACTTACCAAATAGGTTCTTTGACGACAAAATAAATATCTGGCTTTGGAAATCCATTGAATTCAGACGAACTTTTAAACGAGTAATCGCCCATATCATTGAATATTAACCAGTCCTTGGCCTTCATCTGCGGTAATTTCATTTCCCATACTTTATCTCTACTATCACAAGTGGGACCCCATAGACTACTGTCTATTAATTCTGTATTTCCTCTTCTCTGCAAATATAAAATAAGAAAATATGTAGGTGATAAGAGTTTGTATAGGTTTTTTGAATGTAAAAAATATTAGTTATAATATTTAAAATAAACAAAAATATATGCAATTTTCAAACATCTGCTTCCAATTTGGGAAAAACATAATTCTGTGTTTAATAATATTGTAACAAGCCTAGCTCTGGAGACGTTGTAGTTACATAAGCGTTGAATTTAAAGTTCTATTTCTAGAATTTGCGTATGTGTGTGGAAAGGTGGCGCTGGTCGCTGAGTCGAAGTCAGTCTACATTCTACAACCTACAGTCTGAGGGTCAGCAGTGGAAAAGTAAACGCAATAACTAGAATCAGGTGTATTGCGTATTGTTTTTGGAAAATAAATAGACAGTAATTTTTTGTAATGGTATAAAATAAACTTAGTTTGTATTTTATTAGTGTTTAGAGACATATATTCTTAAACCCCTTTCGAATTGGGTATCAAGATGAAAGTCTCAGTGAAGAGAGTTGAAGACAAATGCAAAAATTGATTTTGTATGACCGCCAAATGTTTGTAATAAATTTTATTTGCATTCTACCAGGTTTGGTATTAAGTCTCAAGCGGGAGAATGAAACTAAAAAGTTACAAATTTATTTTTAACAATCCTCAATTGCTTTTCACAATAGTAATAATTTTATATCAAATTGAAACTTTCTGAATGAGGAAAATATTAGATCATTTACTAATATTATCAGGTCATTTACTAATTTTTTTACATTTCAGATTACAGTAGATCATGTTATATATATATAAATATTTTTTTTGACATAAATACGTTTTGACGTGTTCTGTAGTTTTTCAATGATGCCTGGCAAATAATTAAGTAAATCTAATAATAGAAACATCTATTCTTTATGGGAAACGTGTGATGAATAATATATATCATGATATAATAAAATTATCATTTTTAAGAATAAAATTTAAGATTCAGTTGTCAAAGTTGACTTAAAAAATTGTAATTTGACCATATTTTTCATTCAATAAATTACAATACTTACATACAAGGGCTCCACATAGAATGGACATTTGTGTGTTACAAGCATATTGAAACTGCCGTAATATCCGTCATTGAGATAATACATATTATGCAAATACATATTCCCTGAATTATCACGCAGTTTTACAGTGCGTAATGAATGAATATTTGTTGCAAGAGTTGCACTAGTGGCCACAAAAAATGATCCTGGTTCTGAAATAATCTGCACATCGGGATTAGGAAAATATTCATTTAGGGCATGGTTGATAATTTTCGCAAACATATCGATTGAAGCAGATCGAGCAGCGAGATATCCGCCACCAATATCCAAAAAGTTGAAATAGTAACCAAAGCTTCGTGCTAAATCGAAAAGCTCTCTTGCATAACATATAGCTGTGTGGAATATTTTTGGATTATTGCTACCCGAACCAACGTGGAAACAAACTCCAATGACAGTCAAATCTAACTCTCGAGCAAGTTTCAAAAGTTTCGGAGCTTCAGTTTTATAATTGCAGCCAAATTTTATTCCAAGGACTGCTATCGCTGTTTCATCATCACAACGGAATCGTAGTACCAACCTGCAATATTAAATTGAAATAAAAATTTGAAAGTTTCTCTGCCACAAGAGGAATGAATTTGAATAAAAATATGCACTATTTTGTATGGTAGTTTTTAAATATCAAAGTATCAACATTCAAAATGAATGCAGACAGAAAAATAACAATATTTTTTGCCGTATCCAACTGCAACGAGATCATTTTAAAAACATTTTAAAGAAATATTTTTCTCTTTATTATTTTTTAAAGATTTGAAATTGACACTAAAGTAATTCTTCATATACAGTAAAAATTTATAGCTCAAATTTTAACAAAATATTTAGTCCCAGACGATTCACTGTTAATTTTTATTAATTTAACATGTTTCAAATTTGTTAGTAAGTAACAAATTATTTTTGCGTACTGCGTAACTAAATATGTTTGTGATTACAGTAACTATCAACATTTATTTTTATATGCCTTTGGCTATATATTTTAGTAATTATATTGAAGCAAAACAATAAATCATAGTTATTATAACAAATTAAATATAAACTTTCTTTAACAATTTGAAATTGAGAAGTTTGCTAAAACTACTTGTTATTATTGACGAGTCCGTTTGTTAAAATTTATAAATCCAGAAAATATATAAAAACAACTATTTTTCACTCTCTTGACTTTATCTTTCTAAGCGGTTCAGCTTTATCGCTAAAACGGCTGCACTACTTGCTTCAATCACACCCTAAAGAATAACTAATGTCGTCTTCGGCACACATATTTTTTATTTAATTTTTTTCAGACGGAATGATTCACAATAAAGTCAAAAAATAAAGGGTAGTTTTTGGACAGTTGGTAGCTGGTAATGCTAAATACTAAAAATACCATAGTCTAGATCCTTTGTTATATAATTAAGAAATATTTCATATTGAATACTAAATAAATAACTAACTTAGAATCCGGATAATGTTCTTTGATTTTGTAGAGTTCTTCTTCATTGTCAAATGTCATCATGGATACACCAACAGTTCTTGCGTGATTGATATATGAAATTAACTTTGTTGGGTGGGCAAAAATGATGCGATCTGTTGTTACGCCTGTATCTAAAACTTTGTTAATTTCCAGTTTTGAGCTGCAATCAAATCCCGCTCCCAGTGCACTCAGCGTCTTTAATACTATTTCATGATCGTTACATTTCACGGCTAGAAATAAAATTTCATTACATTACATTCATACATGGTTTTTATTAATTGAGTAATAAATATATTGTAACGGACGCGGTACTGACAAGTTTAATCTTGGCTTACGCCGCCGTTTGAATAGACGCAACGATGACTTGTTTGAACCAGTTCGCTCGCGCCACAATAGAGAATATTCCGGAAGCTTCTCGAACCAAGGAAAGCTAAATAGAAAAGAGCGAATCATTGGGAATTGACTCAGTTGACTCCGAAGCTAGTATGAAGAACTTGTGAACATAAATATATTACTCGGTCTGAATATAAATATCGTCATGAATAAATATCGTTCGGCTAGTTTATATAAATAATAGTGTTTGTTCACAGTAGCGATAAGTGTTAGTGTATAAGTTTTTGTATTTGTTATTTTAGTCCTGAAATATAACGTTAATTAACTTTTACTCTTTATTGTATTAATTATTCATTATTTGTTGTAAATAATATTTCTTTTTGTTTAAAAAAAAAACATTTAAACCCGCGAACGTTACAATATTAAGGTTGCCAATATACTTTCAGTTCAAAATCGTTTGAAAATAATGCAACTAAAGGTCCGTGAAGTTAGCAATCACCATTAAGCACAAACGATGAACTATATAACAAAGGATTGTGCTTGGTTTGTGCTTAGTTGTGACTTAACAATAAACTCAGAAAACCCCTTGTGTTCAATAGTTATAAACAATTTTAAAGTGGGTGCCAACTTCATGCCCAGCAATCACATATGAAGTACAAACAATGAAATACATGTTATACGTTCGTGCTTCGTTTGTGATTCCAGAATATATGTAAATAAAGCCAGCGTTTCTTAGATATATAAAAAATTAATGTGGTTATCACAATGACGTGTGCGTAGGTACGTATCTTTACGTTTCAGGTTGAGACGAATAAATTGCACCCATGTTAAATAAATAATACTATTGTTTTCTTAAGCAAAGCCTGGATGTTAAGTGACAAGTAGGAGGTATTACGAAAAACGTTCATTATTAGATTGATGTGCACGTTTTCCAGTAATTATGTAGGTATGTAAATATACACTGTTTTATATTTAAACTAAGTTCTAGGTATTAGTTCTAATACCAAATTTTAACGGTGACGTCAAAACTTTGACAAATTTCATAAGCACTGTAGACGACATAATTACTCTAATTAATCAAACAAACCCATCTGAAATAACGAAAAAGATCGTGACATTATCTTTAAAAAATAATATAAAATCACAGTTATCAATTCGTGAAAGAATTAAAACTATACTTGTTACAAAACTACTCTGACACATTTCAAAGAAACGAAATTAGTAAAATATTATTTAAAAAATGTGCAAAATATTTTTTTCACGACATGGTAGGAAACCCCACCGTTCTTCTCCCGAAATAGTGAGGAAAATGTGTTATTCCTCTCTAGAGAGGAAAATATGAAAGTGCTGCCAATATGAAAGTTATTTATAAAAAATATATTATAAAAATTATAAATAAATTCCTAATTTTATTGAAAATCCTTATTTTAGTGATATACATTCTTTTTATAATCTTACAATTATGTCTTATATATTTCTTTTCGTTATTAAATCACAATTTGACAACTTATTAAATATATTTAAGATTGGTCCATTGGCAACACTGCTACCACCGCCTTGTGTCTGATAACCTAACTTTTAACGTGTCAATCTGTCAGTTGTGTTCTTAAAGTGTGTGTTAGGTCCGAGCAAATCGTTTTTAGAAACATGTCGTGAAAAAAATGTTGTGTCTAACACGAGAGGAAAGCTCTTCTTCCACTCTCGTTCGAAATGCCTCACTCGCTGCGCTCATGAGGCAAACTTCGAACTCGAGGGGGAAAAAGAAGCGCTTTCCTCTCTAGTTTGACAAATAACTATTACACAATGCTTTATAAATAACTGTAGAGATCCATTCAGATCTCAACTTTCTGCTAGAAACCCGCAGAAATTATCCGAAATTTTTAATTTAATCACTAATGATTTACAATACATTCACAACCAAAACACACAAGTTCAAAAACCCGTTCCATTCAAGAACCAACTACAATTCAACCACATCCAACAGAAACATCCATCACCCATGCACAAATATCCACAACCTATGCCCTACCAACAAAACAAACCTTTTGCACCCAGTACAAACACTTGAAACCAACAGTCACACCTATGAGCATTTCAACCTACCAAACTACTATACGCAATCAACCACGAACAGGACGATTATTCAACAAGAACTAGACGCAGACAATAATGTAAATCAAGAAAACTCTGAATTTGAAGATGTAAATAAATATATATCATCATCACGCCTTTTACCCATTACGGGTGTGGCACTCTGCTTACGCAGATCTCGGTAAGTGATATATTTTTTCGTATGAAGTGCGGTTACCAGCCGTCAAATCATAGCCCCCAAGGATGTTAGTGGAGGGGAACCACAGGGGTAAATTTAAATTTGTAACTGTCGGCAGTGGGATTCGAACTGAGGATCTCACGATCCACAGTCCGACACGTTACCACGGAGCTATTTACCCCATAAACAAGAAAATGAAATTTTTAATGAGAATAATTTTTTAGACGTAGACAGCCAACTAGAATCGAATCACTAACAAATAATTTTACTAAATTACCATTTATTAAAATTTTTGACTTCAAAATTTTGTTGGACACCGGATCAACACAAAATTACATCAACTCAAAATTAATTAAATCTAATATTACTAAATTCCCCGAACCATTCACCGTGCGCACCTGTAACGGCAAGTCATCAGGAAACGAATTCACCTATTTTAAATTTAAAAATAATAATATAAAAAGTTACCTCTTTGATTTTCATAAAGACTTTGACATTCTGCTAGGATTACATTGCATAAAAATGCTTAAAACTAAATTTGATTTTGTAAGAGAAAAAATTAAATTCTTAAATAAATATAAGTATAAACTTCAATATTTTAATTCAGACGAAGCGGAACACTTTAACATTGAAATTTAAAATAAAAAATACGGGATGAACATTTAAATACAGAAGAAAAACGAAATCTGCATATGGTTTTTAATAAATTTAAATCACCAATATTAAAAGAAGATAAAAAAACTTTCATCTAAAAATAAAATTAAATATAAAATCAAAATTACTGAAAACATTCCAATCAATGTCAAAAAATATAAATACCCCAAAATTTATAAGCCCGAATTTAAAATTGGATATAAAAATTCAAATATCTTTGACTCAAATAAACCATTAATTCATTGTATTTCTAATGACATGAAAATGGATGAAGGATTTGCGAAGCACGTAAAACAAAATTACCCCTGTGAACTGACTAATCTGTCATTTAATAACCAAACAAAATCACTTTGACAAACTTACCTACTTATAGAAGTATAAAAAATTGTTTAGAAAAATTATTAGAATTCTGTACTCAAAATAAAATAAACGAATTTGATATGCCCAAAATATGTTCTGGTTTAGACATTCAAAATTGGAATAAAATAGAAAATTTGATTATAAAAATATTTCGAAATTTTAATATCAAAATGAATATTTATGAAAATCCTAATGACGAGGAATTAGACTTAAACACAGATACAGACTCAGTTATTGTAGAAACAACTGATCCAGCACATTCCGACGACGAGAGCCCCATAAACAGTTTAACATATCTTGACACACCGACAAACACTTGTAAAAACCAGATAGTAATTTAAGAAACAATTAATAAAAAATGAAGTTAAAATTAATAATTTTTTTAATAATAAAATACAACGCATTTATTAGTATCTTAATAAAATTAACAATAATAATGCAATTATGAAATATACAAAAGAATACCTACAACCCGGTATAACTTATTACTGCTTAATACCAGAGAACTGCAAACCAAACGTTAACGCCGTATTACAAACATATTTCGACGTGAGTAGCTATAAATTAGTAGCATGTAAAATTACAGTACAGCTTTCTTGTGGTGCGGTTCACGTCACTATCTTCTTTCTCACTTTCTCACGTATGAATCAAATCAACTATAGTGGGAGAAAGTGAGAAAGAAGATAGTGGCGTGAACCGCACCACAAGAAAGCTGTACTCTACGAATAAGGATGTAGAAAATAAAGAAAAACAACAGATTATAATTGGAAATTATCACAAGGTAAAACGAACCACAAAGGTATAACAGAAACATATAACAGATGAGAACAATTATATTATTGGCCGAATATGCAAAAAGATATTCAAAATTTCATTAATAAATGTACTGCATGCTTAACAACTATATATGAAAGAAACCCGATCGAAGTCCCGAATATTCGAACACCAACAGCAGACAAACCATTTAAAAAAATTCACATAGACCTTCTGTCATTAGAACAAATTAAAATTGTAGATTCTTTTTCAAAATTCGCTGTTGCTCACATTGTGCGAGATAAAAATGCGATTCCACAGTTAACGAAACTACCTGTCAGCGGTAACACCGGCCAGCGAGCCGTTCGCAGTTATCATTGTGAAAAAAATGTTTTTTTTTTTTCGTAAAATAATTTACGAATTTAGTGTAAAGTGCTTTATAGCAGTGCTGTGAAAAAGTACAGTGTAAATTTTTTCAAGATCAGGTCTGTTTTTCCTTATTTTTTGAACTTTGACTAATTTTTTCACTGACTGGCCACGCCCACCAGCTGTGCGTTTTTTTGTTTTCATTTACTTTTTTATTTTTTTAATTTATTTTAATGAATTAAATAAAGATTTCTGAGCTTTATTTCATTTCTTTTCTGGCATTTAGTGCTGAAATTTATTTTATTTAAATTTTTTAATTAAAATAAAAATACTTATTTTTATTTTTTGTTTTTTTGGTATCGTCTGGAGGCTTCGGCCCACCAGACATTAATAATGGCCCCGGAGACGGTTCCAGGGCCCAGAGAGAAGCGAGCTGGCGTCAATTCTGACGATGAGGACCCAGCACCAATGTTCCTGTTGATAAGAAAAGCTACTGGAGACTTCAGTAAAGTAAGCCCCTTCCTTATTTCGTGGTTAGTCAAAACTATTGCCGGAGACGTTAGTTAACCGGAAAATTAAAGACGGTCTTATTGAAGCAAAAAATGCTGATCAGTCACGAAAATTACTTGCAGCCAAGACCCTAGGTGATTATGTTGTTACTGTGACGCCACATAACACCCATAATTTTTCTAAGGGTGTTATCTACTGTAGGGATCTGCAGAATTGTACGACCGATGAAATTTTGAGTGAATTGAAAAAGGAAGATGTGGTTGAAGTGCGAAGGATCATAAGTAGGAAAAACGGTCATGAGGAAAATACCTCATTCCTTGTGCTAACCTTTAATTGTTGTGACGTCCCCCTCAAAACCATGACGATTATGATTCGGCATACTTTTCGGTAAAATTCTTTCATTTCGAGATATTCAAGGATATAATGTAAAATGGGACACCATATATATATATATATATATATATATATATATATATATATATATATATATATATATATATATATAGATATATATATATATATAATAATAATAATTACAATAATATGTATAATTGTATTTATAATTATAGGAAAGTTTAAATGTAAAATTAAAAGACCAATAAAAATTGTAAATGAAAAAATAAAATTAGATATACCAAAACAAATGAATAAAGTCCCATTTTAAGGACGGAGGAGTTATATACATCTGTAAACATATGTATGTAAACATATGTTACCTTATTCCTTTGTTATCTAATTATGATTCACACAGATAAGGAAATTATATAAAAGTCTGTGTGGAAAATAATATAAGCAAGTTTGTTGTTACCTGAAACTTGCTCACAAAACGATTATATAGAATAAAAGTTGTTTATAGTAAAAATATAATTTGTTTTTTTATTTAATAAAAGTTTATTTCAATTATTATGTTTCAATAATCATAGTTGGTATGAGGATAAACATTGAACTGCAAAACATTTTGTTGCTAGTTATTTATACATATTAGAAAGTTGTGTGGGGCCAGAGCAGATTTCTAATTTTTTTTTACACAGATAAAATTGAATATAAGTTAAAAATTTAAATGCATTTAAGATGAACTGTAAAGTTATAAAAAAAGGTACACTATATCTTAAAATTCAAATTTGTTTTATGTAAATGATTTTCAATTATGCAAAATATTATGAATATTTTCTTAAAATTTGACATTTTAACACGTAGACCGCCACGTGGCACGACTTATGTGCCACTGGTATATTTGCTATGGGTGCCGTGAGGCACACGAGTTGTGCCACGAAGGCGACGTTAAACACTTCGTAGTTTCACGAAGTTCACACGCGTTGTGATGTCGCAATTCGGAAGAAGAGATGGCAGGGTATATGTACCATGCGGCGTGAATGAAAAAAAGACCGTAATATGCCACGTGACAAAGATATTGTGCCATTTTATTAAATAATTTTTGAAAATAAAAGTAACATATGTTGTCTTAGAAACATGCCACTGAGATGTTTTTCATAAAATATGGTTGTGGCCCCAGGGGCCAAAATTTTCACAAAGCGTGGCGGCCAACGTGTTAAATATTTTTCAACAGCAACCTGTTTCATAGTTATGGTAAGTGGCACATTTTCAAGTAATAGAATAATTGAATAGCTATAGTATTTCTCGTAAGATTTTAAGCATTATTTTAGGGTCTCTTAGCTATACTTTGAATCTCCTTCATATTTACTTTATGAATCTATATAAATACATAAAATAAAAATAAATATAGCACGACATCCCATCTTGATGTTTTCCCAGATTTAGGTAAATGATATATTTTTGCATATGAAGTACGGTTAGCAGCAGTCTAGTCAAGTTCCCAAATATATAAGTAGGGAATAATATTTTTCTACGATCACTATTGAAAATTACACTTTCTCAACGCTAAACGAAACTTGAAAGTTTTATATTTCGTAGAGTCGTATGATATAGCGTGCGCAATTATTCTACACCCAAGTGTGACCTATTAATAATGTATGATATTAATATGACAAGTGTAATTATTTCAAAATTTATATAAATCTTCGTTTGCAATACTGAGATCACAAAGAAAATACATCAATTTTTTAATCAAATATGTCATTACATTACAATCTATAGATTTATAGTTGGTAACACTGCACATATCTGCGCTTGCGCCGCCTTCATTCTGTAATTATAAATGTCAAATTGTTTGAGGTTGAGATGTCATTTCTTGTTTCTGAAGAGTAAGACTTATTATTGTTAAATCTTTACAAAAGTGTGATGGTAGAAACAGTATAGTGTGCAACTCGTACAGAATTTACTTTCTGTACTTGTTACACAATATACTATTACATACTAAAAATTTGTACAAAAATTGTTCGGGTGTGAGATATGAACTGAGGTTCTCATAATTCACATTCCGTTGCGTTACTATTATTTAGAAATTCATGTCGATATAAAATATTTAAGTACTGTCACTTACCATAATACGGCTTCACTCTAGAGAGCGCACTAGTCCATTCTTTGTATCTTCTTACAATTTCTCCAATATCACATACGATGAACCCTTTTTCTTCATCACTGATATTAGCCATTCCACGGATAAATGAACAAACATTTGTCTTTCCTTTCAAAACATGGATTCGTTGCTTTGTATTTACAAGTGACATTTTACTTCCTTTCTGTTAAATTTATTAAACCAAATAAAAAACTAGCATATACATTAATAAAATTAGTGAACAGTCAGTGATAGAAGGTATTTGGAATTGCATACATGAAAAAAAAATTGATTGTTACAATAGCATAAATATACATTACGTATAATGACAGTAATGTAGATATTTACAATAACAATATTACTTATATAAATGTTACAACTCCAAAGATAAGGCAAAAATTACCATTCTTCAACCCAACGTTATAAATTAGTATAATAATTTTATGTGTGGGGTTGATCAGTTGGACAATAATGTGTGTAATTACAGAATATCACTAAGGGGTAAGAAATGGTACACGACTATTCTTTCTTGGATGTTTGATGTATGCTGGGCAAACAAATTGATAACTTGCAATTTCGTCGTGAAATAGTGTAGTCAATTGTACTAAAATATGGAAAAAAACTCTATGCCAGGACCAAGACGACAAACAATAGTAAATCCTCGAATATCGGCTGGAAGACATATCATTATTACTCAATAGTCGAGACGTTGTAATACTTTATGTAAAAATAAAACAACAAAATATGTCCGTAATTTCAGTTGCAAAATATACCCATTTTATATATCTGAGTGCCCATAGTTCTCTAACGGACCACGTCATAAATCATAAACCATGTGTTATAAATAATCTTTCTCTAAAATACTGCTTTCTTTGAAATCGGAGAGAAAAATAGTTCCGGGCAGTACGTAAGTAAACTTGGTGCAACCCATTTTCAAACAAACAATAATTAATACATACATTAGTTTATTTGAATGTGTTTTCCAATGTTTGCAAAATTTTACTGTTTGTTTGTCTTTCGTTCCCTTTATTTTAAAAAAATGTCAGGGTCGGGTCATCTTCACATTTACCCGCCCTTTGAAATGTAATGTGGGTTTAAATACTTTAGTATATTGATTATCGTTTGTTCAGCAATGTTTTATAATAATTTTGTTTATTTAACTGTTGTATTTAGTTTTATTTAATTTTAAATTTTGGTGCGGGTACGTTCACATTTCCGCAACCAATTGACCTATCGTTTGTTTGACGTTCAGAATATGTTTCATAGTGTTAGTTTAGTATTGTTTCCATCTTGTTATTGATTGTTTACATATCGTAATTACCTTTTTTAAAAAATATGTGGGTGCGGCTAAGTTCCCCTCTCTCCGCACCCAATTGAACCATCGTTTGTTTGACTTTCATAATTTGTTTATAAGTATTAATTTAGTATTATTTAAACCTTTTAATTTTTTGTTTGGATATTTCAATTAACTATTCTTAAAAATGTATGCGGGTGCGGCTAGGTTCTCCCTTTCCGCACCCCATGGACTCATGGTTTGTTTGACTTTCATAATATATTTCAAAGTATTAGTTTCATATTGTTTAAACCTTTATATTGATTGTTTGCATTTTGTAATTAACTATTTTTAAAGTATATGTGGGTGCAGTTCTCAACTTCCACACCCATTTGACTAATCGTTTGTTTGACTTTCATAATATGTTTCAAAATATTAGTTTAGTATTGTTTAAATTTTTTTATTGAGTATCTTCAGAGATTTCTAGCATTGCTGCTATGACATACCCAGGATTATATGGAATACTTGGCAGTTGTTTTTAAAATACACGCCAAACTTTTATTTTTGCATCTATCTTCATATCATTTTATTGTCAATGTCATCTATTCTATAGTGTTCATCAAATACGTAGAAGTGGTTGACAGTGAAATCCTTAGAAATACTAATTAGAAATTTTATGGTGAACCATGCGGACTGAAGATAATTCAAGATGAACATGACTTTTTTGAAACAAAATACCATTATAATAATAAATGAAACATATAGGTAATGTATTTATATATAAAAATCAAAAGTTTTACAAATATTTTTAAAAATCATGTTTTGTTTCCAAATTATACGAGAAAATAATTTTCAAATAATAATATGAAAGCTTCTTGACAAGGATTTGTATATAAAAAAAACTATTTCTGAATTGCAGACAAAATTTAAAATTTTATTTCAACCTCAACCGATTTCTAACCCACATGGATATTCTTCAGAAGCTGCAAATTTTTTTTTTGAAAATTAATTATAGAAAACAACAACATACTTATTTAATATTTAACAATTACTTAGGTGAAAGTTAAAAAATAAAATTTTACTTAAACTAAGGTCAATTTTTTTTCTGTATACAAAATTTTTGTATTTTCGAAATCAAAATTGTGTTTCAATTTTTTGCTATGCTCAACTAATGCGCAATTTCCTACAGCTTTTTTTATTACTGTTACAATTTCTTTTAGGTTCATCTATTAGCGTTTTAAATATCTTGTCGAATGTCCGGTATATTGTGCTATGCAGTTCTTATATGGTATTTTATATGTAACATTCGTCCTAATACATTTCGGTACTTTATTTTTTAACGTTGTAAAAGATTTCTATAGTTATATATTATTGCTGTCTTTTTATTTCTATTGTTGCCTTTATTCATTTCATTCATTTTATTTCCAATCCTTTGCCACGGAGTAATTTCTTTTAGGTGTGATTTTACTATACTACTACTACTGTTACCCAATAGTCGATTTGCATCACATGTTCTCAGCCTTCTTCATTCTGTAATGACTTAAATTATTCAGTAAGTTTCCTTGTTCGATACACTCATTCGAATTTTTTATTGTAACTCGTAACTAAAAACGTAATAAATAATACTTTGTAAATACATCACGGGTACACATATAGGGACATAGGTACTGTATATTTTTAGGCAAGTTAGTAATATTGTACTTATAACATATATATCTACAGTACAGCTTTCTTGTGGTGCGGTTCACGTAACTGTCTTCTTTCTCACTTTCTCCCTCTATAGTATATATATATATATATATATATATATAGCAATAGTGGGAGAAAGTGAGAAAGAAGATAGTGACGTGAACCGCACCACATTTTGAATATCTTTTTGCATATTCGGCCAATAATATAATTGTTCTCATCTGTTATACCTTTGTGGTTCGTTTTACCTTGTGATAATTTCCAATTATAATCTGTTGTTTTTCTTTATTTTCTACATCCTTATTCGTACAGTACAGCTTTCTTGTGGTGCGGTTCACGTCACTATCTTCTTTCTCACTTTCTCCCACTATAGTTGGTTTCATTCATACGTGAGAAAGTGAGAAAGAAGATAGTGACGTGAACCGCACCACAAAAAAGCTGTACTATGTCATGTGCTTAGAATAATATGTAATGTACAGGTATGTCGTAGTGTACACTGTTATCTGTTTCGTATAATGTACTCGTATTAAAAAAAAAAATATGCAATACATAATATACCTGACTCATAGTTTTATAAATTGTATATACGGAAAATATAGTTAAAGGAGCTCAAGATAAGGTCTTTTGCTTAATCCATTAACGCCAACGTTGCGTTTTCGCAACACTGTCTTTGAATTTTTTAGGGTAGGTACTTAATAAAAACAAAAACATGTATTATTCTAAGTGGTACAATGTAAAGTTATTAAAATATGTGATTATTTGTTCACGTCACGTGTAGAAAATTTAGAATTTTATTAAAATTGGGTGATATTTTTGTACATTTCAAATTATTTTATATTTATTAACTCTGTTGTTTTATCGCCATTTATTAAAAAATGATTATGATTATTGAAATATTTTCTTTTAATATATTACAATGTATCGAGATATGTTAATAAAAACTTGACTGTTTCGTTTTCGCAACGTTGGCCATTAGCCGTATGTAACTAATTGAAGTTGTAGAGTGAACTTTATTTTAATATTCACGAAATAAAATACGATGTTTTGAGTATAATTATATAAATTTTATAATTTGGACATTATTATATAAGAAAAGGTATGAAGAAATCTCGGTTGATGCACAGATAATATAATTTGTCAATTTTTATCTAAAGATGACGTACAATCTCAAAAGATGCAGAATTATTAGCAATTTTGCATGAACATTCTGATTTAGAAGATATTAATCTTATTGATGTCATGTACTTTCCACTCCAGATCGACGAAATTACAA
Organism: Poecilus cupreus; assembly: GCA_963942605.1. Taxonomy (NCBI): domain Eukaryota; kingdom Metazoa; phylum Arthropoda; class Insecta; order Coleoptera; family Carabidae; genus Poecilus; species Poecilus cupreus. Next base: position 34,572,283 of record OZ012718.1, read on the forward strand.
ATGAGGAACACGAAATATAATTCATTGGAGTGACAATAATTACCAATTTCGATAAAACGGAACTTTCAGCAGAAAGGAGAAAATAGAAATTATTATTTCACAACCCGATTTGTTAAATACAATATATATATGATCGGAGTAGACTTACATGACAAAGGCATAGTTTATTATAGAATCAGAAATAGAGGAGAAAAATGGTGGTGCCCGCTGTTCATAAACAACAAATTTAAAATACTGCAAATAAAAATTTAATTTACCAACTTGATTTCCGTTCTTACCTTGTCGTAGTTCTGCTAATATTTGATAATCAGTATGACAAAAATCTCAGAAATTTTTCAAGAGCAAGTTGGCCGCAAGAAGTAGTTAGAAAGAAATTCAACGGCACAACATAGAAAAATATATAGAAATTGCTAAAAGATGCTGACGAGTATACAGGAGCACTACAGTATTCGTGTGCAACAAATGTAGGGTGCATATACATACTAAATTTCATTTCATTCTCAATAAATGTATACTTGGATAAAAATGACCACCAAAGAGGCGAACTTTGCGAAAACGCAACCCCATTTTTCAAATATGGGTCATAATATAATTTTTTTTAAAGACAGTTTTACAATATTATTTACAAATGTAAATAAATACTATGAACAGATTGACTCTTTTTTTCTTAATTGCTACTATGGCCGTTAATGGGTTAATAAACTTTTGGCAAAACTGAACAACCAAAAATTACAGCTCATTAAATTTGAATCAATTAATGAGCAGTCGTTACGAACTACGGAAGTTAATTATGATTAAATAAAAATTGGGAATATTTTACAGTTAGTTGAACAATGTTTAGTTAGAAAAAATTAATACTAATATATTATCATGAAAGTTAGGGTTATATTTTTTTATTGTTTAAAAATTGCTTGTAACAAGTTGGCATTGAAATTAATTTAAATGTAAATTTTTAAAACGTCAAAGTATAATATAATATAGTTAAGTGCAAAATTGTTAATACTTCCAGTAACGAGGAATAAGTAAACATGATTAGGATTTATGGAATAAGTTTCATTAATTAAAAATATTTTGCCAATATTTTTTGTTAGGTGCATAATTTAAAATAAAAATTACGATAAATTGTTAGATATAAAAGAAATATATTTCCATGGAAACGAAAAAATATTGATTCTTCCCAATAGGGGACACGCATAATTTTAAAGTGAACTTTATATTCCCTGTATCTATAGAAAAATAGTTTAAAATTTATTTGTTTATCCTAAATTATATATTCTTATTTTGAACACTAGTTTTAAAGAACGCACAAAAACGATCGTAGAATGTGCCGTTGTTTATCGTGACGTCACATTCCTAATTGGCATAGAACATGTGCTTGTAGACCATGCTGTTTTCGCGTGTTTTTAAAGGTCTATTTGAATGCGAATGTGATATAATATATCAGGATTGATAAATAATATAACTAAAAAGTGGAATATTGAGGCTGAAAGCAATAAAATGATATAAAAACGATATCTCTCAGCAATCAGAAGGTCAATGTGTGTGAAGTTTTTCTATTCTCTATCTTCTACCATTTTACTATTAGAAGCGCAACAATCTCCGACAACCCATGCTGCAACAGGGTGATAATAATTATAGACATGATTAAAACATTGAATAATGCTTTATAGTTGATTTATTAGTAAAGAAAAACTATATTTGAAAACAAAAATTTAATTGTTTAATGAAAAGAACTTAAGTAAAATTTTTGCAAGTGTTTCACTACAAACTATTGTGAAGGAAAATTTTGAGGTTCTTCATTATGTTAAATCATAAAAGATGTATTTCAAACAACGAGCAAAAATAGTGTCTCGGATGACCGATACAGCAAGTTATACGTTTTTTTATACAGTGCGCTAAAGGTCTCTAGGGATTGAAATGATTATCTGGGTATTTAGCATTAAAAATTAATATTAGGCGTGTTTCTTTGGACTATGATTCGTAATCAAAGTGAACAAAATCAAGAAGAATCATGTTTCTTCGTTCGTTATTCATTATCCCCACTCTTTCATTTTTGTGATCAGGCACTGCATTCCCCCTTCCCTTCTGAATCATACTTTCTTCGTGATTACTATGATTCGTATCACAAATAAAATGGTGGGAAATAGTGCATTATGCTCAATTCAAGGAGATATACATTTTATTATGCATGATTCATTTTTACTTATTTCTTTGGTATTACAATTTAATCATGATTCAAATTAATCATGTTCAAGCGAATAATGATTTAGAAAACAACAATCATAAGACGAAGAAACACGCCTATTGTTACTTTAAAAAAAAAGTGTTACATCGGTCTCCAGAGACCGATAACGCAGGAAACGTGTTAATATAATTATTATACTTACAACTGCGCTATAACACCAAGAATTTCTTCCACACTAAAAAATGTTTAACTTTTTTGCAATACCTCATTCAAGTTTTTTGACCTCCTAACCCTTGTGCGTTCGAAGTGGCGCACCTGTTCTGACAAAATGACGTCCGTTATTTGATTATCGTCGATTATCTTTAAAATGGTTAATATTACGTAAAATACTGTTATATACGAAACCGTAGATCATAAAATTCTCTACAGAGAAAAGAAAAGAGTATTATGTAAGTGCAGTCTATTGAAATCAAGTCATAAATTTGAGTCATTGCACAAAAACGGTTGTCACTTTTTAACGGACTCAAATATCGACTTCCCGTTTTCGGAATTCGATTGCTGGAATATTTTTATATGTTTTAAAATAGTTAATGAAAATATGCAAACAATCAATAAAAAGAATTAAACAATACTAAACTAATACTTTGAAATATATTCTGAAAGTCAAGCAAACCATGAGTCCATGGAGTGCGGAAAGGGAGAACCTAGCCGCACCAACATATATTTTTAAAAATAGTTAATTTAAATCTCCAAACAATCAATAAAAAGGTTTAAACAATACTAAACTAATTCTTTGAAACATATTCTGAAAGTTAAACAAACCATAGGTCAATTGGGTGCGGAAGTGTGAACTTACCCACACCATAATTTAAAATTAAATAAAACTAAATACAGCAGTCAAACAAAATTATTATAAAACATTTCAGAACAAACGATAATCAATATATTAACGTAGTTAAACAAACATTTCATTTCAAAGGGCGGGTGAAGGTGAACATGGCCTCATCCAGACATTTTTTTAAAATAAAGTGAACGAAAGACAAACAAACACTAGAATATTGCAAACATTGGAAAACACATCCAATTACACAAATTAATGTATTAATTATTGTTTGTTTGAATATGGGTTGCACCAAGTTCACTGACGTCCGGGCAGTAATAGTTTACTGATCGTAGAAAATATATGAAAGTATATACTCTGTTTCTACTATACGACTCTTTAGGAGTTTATTTAAAAAAACTTATCGGCAAAAAAATGTTTTTTTTTTCGCTTTTATCTAGTTAGCTTTTATAATTTTTAAGAACCTCGGGCGAATGGCTATGATGGCCTGTTAATATCAAGATAGATAGACTCATTGAAATTGGAAAATAATTTACAGCTTTTTATATAAAATATATAACAGTCAGTGTTAAAAAAATTCTCGCTTGATAATAAACACAGGAGTAAACAGATATGCAATGACAGAAAAAAATAACGTCAAGTATGTAAATCGAAATAAATAAGTGTATTATTCCTTTTGGTATTACTGAATTGAATATTGTGTATAGGGTACAATGTTATCATTGAATTAGTATTTACTTGTCAGTATAAAAAAAGGAATATAATTATTATCATAATTTACTGCTTATTAGTTTTTAAGTACGAATAATAAATAAAGTATTTAAACACCAACTATGTTTAATACTGGGAATAAAATAAATAATAAAAAACCGTAACTCAGAACTTTACTGACGAGCACAGTAATTAAGAGCATACAAAACTGTGTTGTGGCTCAGCATTGAACAATATTTTTTGATATACTAAATCGTAAATAGTTTTAAAAATCTTAAATTTATTCGAGCGCGTAGCAGAACACATTAAATTATTCGATCGAAATAGTCTTAGAAAGTACACAATAAATATGTGTGGTGCTATAGTTCTAAGCTTATAATCCGTAAAATCTTTTTATGTGCAGAGCCTGAATTGTTTATCACTAGAGAAAAAGCTCAGTAATATTACGTGTAAGATTCGGTATACAGTGTGTCCCATTTAAGGTACGAATGCATTGGGATCTCGAGAACCGTAAGAGATACGAGGTTGGTTAAATTAGACGAAAGTTGCCTGATTAGTAGGGTAGTTTGAACATGTTTTTGTTTTTCCAATTGAATGCGTAGGACGCTAGATATTGTCTAAAATGTAAATTTTGCAATTTTCCTTTTTTGCTGATAACTTCGTTGTATAACATAATGCGAGATTTTGGTTTGCACTTTCTTATGACACTTTTTTAAGGTGAATTTGCAGAAGTTCTCAAAATTTTTTTATATCTATACATTTTCGAGTTACTGGTATCAGCTTTTATTTTTCATATGGAGGTCATAGTAAGCCATGACATTTTTTAATAGAGATTTTTTTTTTTGCTTTACAACGTAATAAAATACTAATAAAATATATTTATAATTAATAGAAAAATTAACGAATATTGTTATTGATAGTAATATTGAATTGAAAAAAGTGAATAATAGGTTGCTATGGAAGAAAATAACAATTTTAGACAATTCAAATATTATTTACGAAAACTTTGCCATAAATATTCTATTAATTGGCCATTTCGATTCAAGCACTTCTGCGCCTCTCATTCTGTTTTTTCTACAACTTACTCAACATTCTTGGATTATTCTGATTTCGAATTCTTACTGTGGCATTTCGTAGTACATTTTCATTCTAATATTCAAGAATAAAGTGTTTATTTTCTCAGTAACTCTATACAAAAATCTAATTGTGTTAAATCCCTATCTATTGTCTTCCAAATCGAACATTTAATTACTGTACTATGACTTGTGAATTGTGAGCAGAAGCTCCGCACTAACAAAATCACATATTTTGTATTTGATGAAGTGGCAATGTATCTAAAATATCTGCAATATCATTTTGTTACATATTTAAATATCTATGGCTATTTAAATTTTCCTTAATTATGATTGGGCCAATTAGTTGAATACCACACCGTACAATGAAACTAAATTTAACTGAATAGCGAGATTCTATTATTTATTATTAAATTTTTTCCATAGCAGCTTACGATTCAATTTTTTATATTCAATTTTACTATAAATAACAAATTTCGTTAATTTTTCAATTAATTATAAAAATTTATTATTAGTGTTTTATATCGTTGTAAAGCAAAAAAAAATCTCTATTCAAAAATGTCATGGCTTACTATGACTTTCATATGAAAAATAAAAGTTAATACCAGTAACTCGTAAATGTTAAGATATAAAAAAATTTTGAGAAAAAATTCACCATTAAAAAGTGTCATAAGAAAGTGCAAACCAAAATCTCGTATTATGTTATACAATGAAGTTATCAGCAAAAAAAGAAAATAGCAAAATTTACATTTTAGCCAATTTCTAGTGACCTATACATTCAATTGGAAAAACAAAAACATCTTCAGACTACCCTACTAATCAGGCAACTTTCGTCTAATTTAACCAACCTCGTATCTCTTACGGTTCTCGAGATCCCAATGCATTCATAGCTTAATTGGGACACACTGTATATTAAAAATATATTACATATTTAGAATAAACTTGTTTGCAATACTTACATTTAATCAAACATAGAATATATTAATAAATGTGTATTCGACGTACTACTTGCTGTAAAAGCTGTAAGCATATTTTACTTTATATATGAAAAGATACTGTCAAATATGCGTTGAATTTTTTAAATGCATGTTATTTTTTTTTGTTTGTTTATTTATATACATGTTATTTTAATCGAAAATGGGCAAGTTATCAGTAAAAATATTACTTTACTTTTTGCTAGTGTAACCACTACACATGCATTCATCACAAGATAGTATATTTTACTATAGGTGGAATTTAACTTACATAACTCATCAAATTTATCGATCGAAAGCTAATACACTTATTTGACTGTATTTGCTTTTAAATAGTCATTATGAACTACATATTTGTTCAAAAGTAATCTGAGCAAATATACTAACCAATTAATAGTTATTTATATTACTAGTGAAGTAGAGGCCTTTCCATTATAACACATGACGAACGATAGCGAGTTTTGCATGCACACGAATGGGCTATGCCTCATATGTGGCTTGCTTAGCGAAATACTCTCTTATTACTTACTACGTGACATAAAAACGCAGCAATCTTAAAGTTATACTAAAACGTTATAGAAAGCATTATAAAGAATGTCTCAATCTCACAAAAAAAAGCTATTACAATAAATACGAGTATATAACTGACGCAGATAATTTCTCAACAGCAGCGTGGAAAATAATTAATAGTGCAAAGGGAAATATTAAATATAATAAAAAATGATTCATTAATGAACATTCTCCTTCTGTATATGAATTCAACGTTTATTTTAAATCCATCGCAATAAGACTTAGGTCTGCTTGCCACCTTGCTCAATGAAATCCATACATTTCTTAAATATAATAATATCAATAACTTAAAATTACTATACTTAAGTCCAGTAACTGAGAACGAAGTTGTCAATATTATATCATGTTTAAGTAAAACAATAGATACATATGAAATAATTACCTATCTTGTTAAAATCGTAGATAGTATTATATTAAAACAATTAACTTTGAACATAAACCTAGTATTTTGATCTAGACGTTTCCAGAACTATTAAATGTCACAAATGTTACATATATATATATATATATATATATATATATATATATATATATATATATATATATATATATATATATATATATATATATATATATATATGTATAAAGTGGAGATCGAGGGGGTACTCAATATACAAAAAAGTGTACAACTGTGTATACTGTTAGTACTGACACGTACTGCACTGACTGTACGGACTGACTGCAGTACTGACAAGACTGTTACGGACTGACTGCAGTACTGACAAGACTGTTAAGGACTGACTGCAGTACTGACAAGACTGTTACGGACTGACTGCAGTACTGACAAGACTGTACGGAGTGACTGCAGTACTGACAAGACTGTTACGGACTGACTGCAGTACTGACAAGACTGTTAAGGACTGACTGCAGTACTGACAAGACTGTTAAGGACTGACTGCAGTACTGACAAGACTGTTACGGACTGACTGCAGTACTGACAAGACTGTTACGGACTGACTGCAGTACTGAGAAGACTGTTAAGGACTGACTGCAGTACTGACAAGACTGTTAAGGACTGACTGCAGTACTGACAAGACTGTTAAGGACTGACTGCAGTACTGACAAGACTGTTACGGACTGACTGCAGTACTGACAAGACTGTTAAGGACTGACTGCAGTACTGACAAGACTGTTACGGACTGACTGCAGTACTGACAAGACTGTTAAGGACTGACTGCAGTACTGACAAGACTGTTACGGACTGACTGCAGTACTGACAAGACTGTACGGAGTGACTGCAGTACTGACAAGACTGTTACGGACTGACTGCAGTACTGACAAGACTGTTACGGACTGACTGCAGTACTGACAAGACTGTTACGGACTGACTGCAGTACTGACAAGACTGTTAAGGACTGACTGCAGTACTGACAAGACTGTTACGGACTGACTGCAGTACTGACAAGACTGTACGGAGTGACTGCAGTACTGACAAGACTGTTACAGACTGACTGCAGTACTGACAAGACTGTTACGGACTGACTGCAGTACTGACAAGACTGTTACGGACTGACTGCAGTACTGACAAGACTGTTAAGGACTGACTGCAGTACTGACAAGACTGTTACGGACTGACTGCAGTACTGACAAGACTGTACGGAGTGACTGCAGTACTGACAAGACTGTTACGGACTGACTGCAGTACTGACAAGACTGTTAAGGACTGACTGCAGTACTGAGAAGACTGTTACGGACTGACTGCAGTACTGACAAGACTGTTAAGGACTGACTGCAGTACTGACAAGACTGTTACGGACTGACTGCAGTACTGACAAGACTGTTAAGGACTGACTGCAGTACTGACAAGACTGTTACGGACTGACTGCAGTACTGACAAGACTGTTAAGGACTGACTGCAGTACTGACAAGACTGTTAAGGACTGACTGCAGTACTGACAAGACTGTTACGGACTGACTGCAGTACTGACAAGACTATTACGGACTGACTGCAGTACTGACAAGACTGTTAAGGACTGACTGCAGTACTGACAAGACTGTTACGGACTGACTGCAGTACTGACAAGACTGTTACGGACTGACTGCAGTACTGACAAGACTGTTAAGGACTGACTGCAGTACTGACAAGACTGTTACGGACTGACTGCAGTACTGACAAGACTGTTAAGGACTGACTGCAGTACTGAGAAGACTGTTACGGACTGACTGCAGTACTGACAAGACTGTTAAGGACTGACTGCAGTACTGAGAAGACTGTTAAGGACTGACTGCAGTACTGACAAGACTGTTACGGACTGACTGCAGTACTGACAAGACTGTTACGGACTGACTGCAGTACTGACAAGACTATTACGGACTGACTGCAGTACTGACAAGACTGTTAAGGACTGACTGCAGTACTGACAAGACTGTTAAGGACTGACTGCAGTACTGAGAAGACTGTTACGGACTGACTGCAGTACTGACAAGACTGTTACGGACTGACTGCAGTACTGACAAGACTATTACGGACTGACTGCAGTACTGACAAGACTGTTAAGGACTGACTGCAGTACTGACAAGACTGTTAAGGACTGACTGCAGTACTGAGAAGACTGTTACGGACTGACTGCAGTACTGACAAGACTGTTAAGGACTGACTGCAGTACTGACAAGACTGTTAAGGACTGACTGCAGTACTGAGAAGACTGTTACGGACTGACTGCAGTACTGACAAGACTGTTAAGGACTGACTGCAGTACTGACAAGACTGTTAAGGACTGACTGCAGTACTGAGAAGACTGTTACGGACTGACTGCAGTACTGACAAGACTGTTAAGGACTGACTGCAGTACTGACAAGACTGTTACGGACTGACTGCAGTACTGACAAGACTGTTAAGGACTGACTGCAGTACTGAGAAGACTGTTACGGACTGACTGCAGTACTGACAAGACTGTTAAGGACTGACTGCAGTACTGAGAAGACTGTTAAGGACTGACTGCAGTACTGACAAGACTGTTACGGACTGACTGCAGTACTGACAAGACTGTTACGGACTGACTGCAGTACTGACAAGACTATTACGGACTGACTGCAGTACTGACAAGACTGTTAAGGACTGACTGCAGTACTGACAAGACTGTTACGGACTGACTGCAGTACTGACAAGACTGTTACGGACTGACTGCAGTACTGACAAGACTGTTAAGGACTGACTGCAGTACTGACAAGACTGTTACGGACTGACTGCAGTACTGACAAGACTGTTAAGGACTGACTGCAGTACTGAGAAGACTGTTACGGACTGACTGCAGTACTGACAAGACTGTTAAGGACTGACTGCAGTACTGAGAAGACTGTTACGGACTGACAACTGTACTGGCAAGATTGTTACGGAATGACCTTCACATCTATGTTCTAGATCAAATCGAAGAACAATTTTCATTATTACGGCTAAATTATTTTTCAAAATTAGAATCAATAAATAAACAAAAATATGTTGTACATTCCATTAAAACATTACAAAAGAATGCAGCTAAATAATAATAAATTTTGTAACCAAAATTTAATATTTAAACAAATGAAACTGATGACATGTAAACTTGTTCACGATATTATAAATGAAAAAAAAAATAATAATAATAATATATAATTTTAAAAAATCAACTTCCAAATTCAATATTTACATTATCATATTCTAAAATATTGATATTTAAAAGGCTCATCGGAATCGTTTTGAATATTAAAAAAATATTTGTAGTAAGTGTTTTTATCAACTTTAAATCATTTATAATATTTATTTAATATGATTATTTTTTATTCTAATTCTATAAAAAATGACATAATTTAAGCCCTGCATATTTACTGAGAATTGGTAAGTAGAAAGGTATATAAAATACGAGATGAAAAATAGTAATGCCTTCTTTAGCGTTCTCTATTTATCTGATCAGAGTTTTACACTAACAACAATGTAACATGGAACATTTCGCGCTAGTGGTTCTAGGAATAACAAAAGACGTTAAAACTTACGCATACAAATTACAACTATTATAAAAAAAATAAGTTATATATTAATTATTTTTTTAATATATTACATTTTTGAAAATGGAAAAACAATAAACATTGCATTATAGGTGATTAAAACGAGCAATAATGCTTTAAAGATTTTAAAAATATTTCAAATATTGTAGGAAATTAAATGTTGTGTCCAAATTATTTTGCCAATACCTATAATAATAAATTTACCTATTTTTGTTTTAAATACAGAATTTATTTTATAATATATACTCATGCCGAATCTTAGAACACTTTTTCAGTAATAAATTACAATTTAAGTTATTAGCTGCTAATTGTTTAATGTTTATATTCGCAAAATGCGCGAAATCAAGAACACTGCACTAGCATTGTTGCTATTTAGTGTTCAATGCGGCCTGTTAATGGAGCAGTATTTAACGAAGAATTTTCAGTTACCAGAATTTATATCACAAATTAATTTTAACTTAAAATACCTGTCAATGCTTTATTTTGATTTATTATACTCAATATCACTTTATAGTTATTTATGTGTCTAGAACGAAAAGTGAAACTTTAAGGTAGGTACCTACCTACTAGCAAATTGTTGCAAAAACTTTAAAGTCACTTTTCGATCAAAGTACATACAAAATTTTATTTCATACTGGTTACTAAAGTTGTTAAATTATAGTGTTGATTAACAGAAATTATCAAAAATTAGTTGAAATATAATTTAATAGAAGTTGGCTAAATAACAATTTCTATAGGAACAAGTAACAGTAATTAACAGTCAAATTTTACTTTAAAGTCCTAGGAGTTTAAAGTTTTACTTTTTATGCGATAAATTGTTCGAAAAATGTAACCTAGTAACCAGTATGAAATAAAATAATTTATAAACACTCATATACTAAGACTCGTATTACTGTGAGAACTAGATTTTATATCTTATGCAGATTTGGCATATAATTATCGAATTTTCTGATATAGTATTGCACTGACACGAGATCGTCGCGCTGACACGGGACTGAATCGTACTACCAAGGGACTGAATTGTTCTGGCAAAGACTGACTTGTGACTGAGCCGTACTGACTCGGGACTGTGACATACTGACACGAGACTGGGTGGTACTGACACGGGACTGGGTTGTACTGACAAGGACTGACAAGGGACTGACAATGACTGACAAGGAACTGAGTCGTACTGACAAGAGACTGACTTTGGTACTGTGTAACAAGTGTACACCGGACTGTCGGATTGACTACCCCCTCGGTGGAGATATAGAAGATTGCTCAAACTATCGACCAATCTCCGTAATACCTGCTTCATCTAAAATCATTGAAGTCGTATTAAATAACAGAATAACTTCTTTGTTAGTAACGAACAAATTATTATCATCATTGCAATATGGATACGAGCTTTGCTAGAATATGATGAGCCCAGCACATAACCCCCCGCCCACTACTACTGTTAAACGAAACAAAATAGTATTTAATATTTTATTTTAATATTAATTTGACTTTTTCAATATCGATGTATTTTGGTCACGAAATAAAATATATTATTATTATTATTATTATTTGATGATACTGAAACATACCTTCTTATTTATTTATTTTCTATTTATATTTGCGAAATGTAATTTTATTTCGTATTTTTATTTAATTTTTTGACATATTTCACTAAGAAAACAGTTTCAAAATCAAAATGACATGTGTCACATTTCGTAAAAATTTTTTTAGTGTTTCCATGGTGTACAAGGAGTGCAAGACTTATGAAATCTAATTTCTTTATAATTTATTATCTCTAAATCTATGAAAATTAATTAAAATTAAAGTAATCAAAACACATAAAATTAAATATTCTACAACTTTTAAATTACTATAAATTGTTGAAAAAGGAAATTTAAACGCGTTTTTCACGAAAAACTGTTAAGGTCTTCAAGAAAACTGCTACTTCCAGTTGACAAATTTTATACAAAATCTAATCAGCTCTGCATTTAAATATAAGAAGCAAAAATTCACAAAGTTATATTTTTTGGTATTATAGTATTTGAGTTATGCGAGACGAAAAAATTACCACAGACTACACATACATACACACACATACATACAGACATCATTACTCATTTTTCTGACCAAAAACAATACCTCCCTTACTTAAAGGTATGCGGGAGGTAAAAAAATAATCACAATGATCAAATTTTGAAACTTGTAAAATAACATAAGCCAGATTGTTAGATCTTAGTAAAGTAAACTATACAGTTCAAAATAACTAAATACACCAGCACATTTATTTGCATAATATATAACATATATGTTGAATTAATAAATAAATATTAAATATAATAATGAATTAAATGTAGAAACGTAATTTTATGTATTATTATGCAGTGAAATTTCAATTTTTTTAAAACCATAATAAGTTAATTTATACTTAAATAATTATTAATCCAGAGGCAGCTTATATCACCGCAACCCTAATTTCGCTTATTTATTTAACAATTAATTGGTGGAAACTTTGTATAATATGTATTATAGATATTTACTAAATTTAAGTAATTAAGAATAGAATAACTATTAGGTACCTATATAGTTGAAAAATTATACTAATGCAAGTAGATAAATTATGCTCTCTATTTGAATATTGAATACGACAAAAATATATGAATTAGAATTGTGACTAAAAATTAAAGTATAGAAATAATACATTGTACCTAATTATAAAAATAATACAAATAACAACAATTTTCATTAGGGTACTATAAGTTAATAAATGCGTTTTTTTTTTATTTGTGTTACTAAGTTCGAAATTATTTAATTTTTTCATAAAATATATTTGTATTGGAATCTTAGGCATAGTTCTACGTGCCTGTGCTTTTCATTGCCTATTTAATTTCAACTGTTCTTCAGTATCCATTCCTATTATTTATATTATTATTGCTGACGCAAGCAATCAATGATAACAATTCGATAAATGATGAATTGTATTATAAGGATCTGCATGTGTTGGCTGCGTAAAATATTACCTACAAGAATATTTTCATCTAGTTTAATTTGATTATTTTATTTCTTCCCACACTTACTACTTATAGAGCCATTATTATAGTCATTTCAAACGGATGCCAGAAAGTATACCGAACACAAATGACTAAACATTTCAAGGAAGACACAATAGACTGTAGTAAAATTTACTGAAATATATATTTTCCGAGAGATATTTTACCGAAATACAAATCACCAAATAGTAATAAAATTTTATAATATTGTTGCGAGAGTTCGAGTATGTTGGGTGCACTAACGTGATGAAAAATGGAGGAAAAACAAAAGGAAGTCGAAGGTTGTCAATTTTGTCAATGTCATATCAAATATAATATTTTTGATATCGTTGATGTACTGAATTCATTAATTAAAACGTCCATATTTAAACATTAATGAAGACTTTTATTATAACCCGAATACAAATAAATAAATTCGTTACATTGGTGTCAGTTGTGGGGTACCAAATTAAAGCGATAGTGTTCAAATATATAAAAAAATGAAGTTAAAAGACTTGAAGGTTGGAGAATTCAAGGAGCAACTGGAAGATAGGGACTTGGACATTAGTGGAAAGAAATCAGTATTACAAGATCGACTAAGACAAACACTGATTGATGAAGGAAAAGATCCAGAAAATTTTGAATTTTTGAACTTAGAAGAAAAGTTAATGTCAATTTCCTAGGAAGTTTCTAGAAACTTAGAAGAAAAATTAAAAGAAAGTTCAGAGGAATTTTCTAGAAACTTGAAAGAAGAATTAAAGGAAGGGTACAGTAAACAAGAAGAATTTGCAAGAAACTTAAGAGAAGAATTAAAAATAAGTTTAGAGGAAGTCTCTAGAAACCTTGAAGAAAAAGTAAAATTAATTTACGAAGAAAGTTCTAAAAATTTGGAAGGAAAATTGTAAGAAGTATCCAGTAAACAAGCAGAACTTTCTAGAAATTTGAGAGAAGAATTGAAAAAGTGCCCAGAAAGCAAGACGAATTTTCTAGAAACTTCAGAGAAGAATTTTGTAGAGGCTTACAACAACAGGAAGAAGACATAAAGAAAATTAAAACGAAGATGGAAGCTCAGCGTAATGAATTAATTAGCCTAGTAGAGCAAAAATTAAAAGAAAAATACCAAGATTAGAAGAATAAATTTATCAGAAAATGAAGTGAGTGGCTGCCAACCATCTAAAATAAAACTACCCAAGTACGACGGCAAAACTCCTTGGCCATTTTATCAGCAGCAATTTGACGTAATTGCTAATCATAATGGATGGACAGAAGAAGACATGTTAGCTAAATTGACTCTTCAAAGTGAGGCTTCGTTGGTGTGGTACAACATCAAGGGCATCAAGAACTATGATAGTTTAATTAATGCGCTGGAAGCAAGATTTGAGATGCCCATATGACACCTGTATGAGCCCAGTTATTCAACAGGAAGCGAAAACCTAAAAAGAGTATCCAAGAATTTGCTGCAGACATAGAGAGATTGACGAGATTGACCTATGAAGACTTACAACAAACTGCAGTTGATGTTATTGCAATTCAACACTTTATCACTGACTTAGAAAAATAGTGGGACATAGTTGGAGCTGCTCTTCGCTTCGAAGCTTTACAAGTAACAACCCGACAATCCGCCAAGATCCGAGAAGTCCACCTGGAGGAAAAAGATAAGAGAAAAAGTTTAGAGAATGGGAGAGCAATATATCAGTCCAAGAGACCGGTGAGGTGCTACCAGTGCGGGAAGTTGGGGCATATCAAAGCAAGTTGCCCCAGAAGTAAAAAGGATAACGAAAATAATGAAATACAGGAAAACTAATTCCCGCCAACAATAAGGGGCCTACGTTGGTGGTTGATGGAAACTGACCCTTAATAGCAAGACTTCAACATCAGGACAACAGCCTACTTATCCAAGGAGAGATTGGAGGAAGGACCTGCTACTTTACTGTCGATACCGGGGCTAATGTTTCTGTTGTCAGACCAGACTTGATAGCTCTGTTCAAATGCCAGATGTTTTCCAATCTTAGTTTGAAGACAGCCACTGGGGAAAAGGTGAAGGTCGAAAGTAAAGCTAAAGTTAAAATGACCTTGGGTACCTGGTCCATATAACACATCATGATTGTGGCACCTATTGTGGATGAAGTTATTTTAGGAAATGATTTCCTAATCAGTTATGGTGCCAAAATAGACTTGAACTGCGGTGTTCTTAAACTTCGAAACGAAGAAATAAGTCTGGTACTTCCTGTCAACCACTCTGATGCCCACCTTTTTATTCAAGATGATACCCAAATACCGGCCAAGACTAAACAAATAATAATGAGCGAACTTAAGGATCCTTCGGTAGATCGCCGCATTGGAGTTGTTGAACCGGAGGTAGACAAAATTCTAAGCAAGGGAGCGTTTTTAGGCAGATGACTAGTTATACTATCTAAATCCATTCCAGTACGCATTTTCAATGACAACAATTTCCCGCTTGTATGGAAGAAAGGAAAGACCATTGGTACCGTACAGCCAGTAGCATGGTTAACTTCTTTCCTTTTAATAATGAGTACCTAATGTATTTCATATTTCGGAGCAAAATAGTTTTATTATAAATGAGCAAGTATGTATGATTAAACCAATATTAAAAGAAAAAAAATATATTTAATTAATGTGATATTTTTAAGTTTGGATTACATTCAAAACAATGTGTAATTGTATAGCTAAAATATATTCCTGGAAAGTTTGGAACCCCAAAATATGAAAGTACTTAAGTAATTTTAAGAGTACTTGTACTTAAGAATGAGTACTTTCATTCAATGGTATTTAGTACTTGATTTCAACTACTCGCGAATAGAGTGTCTTATTCTGTGTAGATTAACAAGACAAATATTTATTAAGCGTTTACTTTCTTCATATTTTTCGTTTTCCAATAAACGCCCAATATGTCATGTTTGCTGACTTAGCGTCGACAGAATCATGAATTATTGAGTAATTAGGTTACATTGTTTGAATAATATTATTTAGTTAGCATTTATTTTGTTTATGTAGAATTTGTAGAAATACATATAAATATTAGGATGTAAGACAGAGTACACAGTACAGTACAGTAGACAGTAGGTAGAGACAGTACAAAGTAAGTTGTAGAGTACGTTCATCATTGATTACGAGTTAAATAAAGAATGTAATTTAGTCGACGGATTAAAGTCTTTTATTTCTGCTGACTCCCAGTCTCGACAGGACCCCTCTTTCATTTTCTACCCTCTTGGGGGGTGTTAGACACTTCAAAATTCATAAACGTAATTCCGGTAAAATAGAGAAACAAAAATTACACAAATAAACGTAAAAGCAGTAATACACGAAAGAGGCCAAATATTAGACGATCAGAACAAGATACATAAACTGTCACAACATAAAAAACCCCGTATTGTTCCAGATTAATTTCACTAGGATACTCCCAAATAATACGTGATGAAAGAAATCCCGGCATCAATATACTCGAACTCGGAACTGCCCATATTCAGGTAAATACCCAAATAATCACTCTTAAAACATCGCTTGAAAAACAGAATATATTAGAAAGTAGTATGGGTATGTTATACCAAAATTTAGAAAAGTATAAATTTAATAATAAATTGACAAATTATAAGAACATTTTAAATTCTCTTGTAAATTATATTTAAGAAAAGACTAAATTATTAATATTAAAAGAATTAAACGTGGTTTAATAAATGGAATAGGATCAATTATAAAAAGTATTACAGGTAATCTCGATTCAGAAGATAAAGAGAAATATAATCAAATAATACAAAATTTAAACAATAATGAAAAAATAATTTCAAATAAAGTTCATACCCTAATAAAAATTAATAATAATATTACGGATCAGTTTAATGATAAAATTAATAATATTAATTAAAATAATAATTTATTAAATGTGAAATTAAATAATATTCAAAAAGATATTGGTAAAATATTAGATGAAATAGATGCTATTAAAGCACAAAATTTAATAAATGAATTTATACAAGTTGGCCAAGACTTATATTTTTCAATGATTCAGTTAGAGGAAACACTGACCTTTTGTAAATTAAATACTTTACACTTTGGAATAATAAATTATGAACAACTCCTGTATGAGCTGAATAAAATAGATGATAAATACTTGCGATCAATTATAATAAATAACAAACAAAATAACGACATCCTAAAATGTACTGTTCTTACGAAAACCCAAACTTAATAATCCCCATTGAATCCCCATCCAACACACGGGTGGAAGAATTAGTTCAAGTAACTTCAATTCCCACCAAAAAACACAAAGTTTATGAAACAATAAATATAGTAAATGGACTATATTCAAAAAACAACTGTAAAATCAGATTGTTAAATAAATGTACTCAGCTTAGTAAAGCTGAATATTATTTATTTATTATTATTTTTATACTGTACGTTAGAAAATGAGGATTCTGATAAGTGTTTAGATAATGTTGTATGTTATAAAGACTTCCAATTCAGTGATTATAATGAAATATCACCAGTAAACTCTATTGTTAAAATAAAATATTCAAAATTAAATTACTTGTTCTTCCCAAATAAAGTTTAAATGAAATATAATTGTAATAATAATATAAAGATACAAGAATTAGAAGGAATTTATTATACAGAAAATTACATTGTTAATAACGAAATTGAATTAATAAATAATTTCGGAAAATTGATACAATTGAAAAATAATGTTTTTTTTTTTGTTTGAGGTTAGGCGGATCGACTTCCAGGGTCATTACCGCTAAAAGGTGAACATTATAAAAGGGCATGTTCTTAGAACCAGTAAAAAATAAAAGTAAAAATAATGTTATTAATGTGCAAATTATTCATTTGGGTAATAAAATAAAAAATATATCTGAATTTAAAATTAAAGAAATTAATGGTGTTGAATTGGAGTCTATTTATAATAATGTTAGATTTTAATTATATTAATTATGTAATAATTTATTGTATAATAATACTGGTAATATTGGGGTCATACACTTTTTAAAAAAAGTTGTGTTTTTTTACAAATTATAAAAATTTAGATCATTACAGTCACATATTATTCAATATTTCTTATAATTTTTCAACTTTTCATTCATAATTTCCTTTCTGAAGTATCGCGGTTGCAAAATCGTGATGTCATCTTGTATTAGAATGTAAAGCATGGCAAGGCGAAAGAGGTGTTGATTACAAATAAAAACTTGCTTTTCAGTATTGTAATAATTACTTATCATTATTAAAATGAATACTCTGATAAATTAAATTAGATATTCGTTAATTATAACATTTTTAGTCAAAGAGTTTAGGACGTGTTAAAACAAAATGCTTTGTTGTACTATATCTTGTCGCTTGTCGGTAATGTTGGTAGTCTCATTATCACACCTGTCATCTCAAGTCATATGTTGCAGTTAACAACGATTTTCAAATTAAACTTACGTTTAGTATATTTGTTATATTATTTTGCCCAGGTATTGTGAATAAACTATATTTGTAAAAACCTCTCAGTAAATAACGACAGATAACAGTCAATTTGACAGTTGGTGTAGTTCCTCGCTCTCCGCAAGAGCGTATTTCGTAGAATAACAAGATGACGCAGGTGCTGACGTCACAGGCGAAAACTTTGAAATAGGATGCCAATTTCAAAAAATCGTATCTTAATAACTAAATGCCTTTTAATATTAAAATTAGTATCTATATCTATAATTTTACTCAAACTTACAGAAAAAAAAAATAAATAAAATGAAAAAAGATTTATGACCCCATTATTATTATACTATGTAATATTAAGGAATGTAAATGTAAAGATTATCTTAAAAAGAAAAAGTAACCAAAATAAAAAAAGATTTGAAGACATTGAAATGAAGGAAATTTAGTAGTAAAACTTAACTTCTGAAGAGTAAAGTTTCCTCTTAAGGGTGGAGGAGTAATATGGGGACGCCACCCCGTATTTCATAACTAATAGCAAGGATTGCATCAGCCATAAAAAGCAAGTCAGCAAATTACAATCAAATTCCAGGAGAAACGATAATCTTTGCATAAGTTTAGCTTTGAGTTAGAGAAGAATTCATTCTTGTAGCAACCTTTGTACCAACAACGTAATTCTGCATTTATTGTGTTAATAAAATAAATATTTTTTTAAATATATTTTTTTAAATTATTACCTATATCTTACTAAAAGTGTAGATAATAGTAAACAGTGATGGGAATTCGAGTGGCCTTTGAGCCCTCATATACGAGGAGCTAACAATTTCATTGAAGTAAATGTTGGAAATATTCTTATATTATTTATTTTATGCTGTTTTTACATTGCAACATATTCATGTTTAGAAGGTGATGGATACAAAATTCGAACTTTCTTTCAGTTAGGGACATTTTGGTTTTAGTTTTTGTTATAATTATTAACAAACCGTAAGCCTGGAATAAACAGGTATAGTAATCTGGTGTCAAGTAGAGTAACTCTACCCGTAAAACCCCGCAAAAACACTCAGTAGAGTAGAGTATCTAGTAGCTGGTAGAGTAGGGTTCACTTTACTGCATGCTGTAAAGTAGACTCTACTCTACTTACCCCCACTACGACTCCCAGTCTACTAGTCTCCCCACTCTATCTGTGCAAACGCCTTCTTTCTCTTTAATAGCAAGTAAAGTTAAGATGTACAATATTTTTCTTCTGTAATTTTCGAAAAATAATAATTTCACTAGTTGATGTATTTGTTGAGCCAGAGTATCTGTGGAATTTAGTTACTGCAAAGTATAGAAACAGGAATATATGGCTGCTGAAAAAGTAATTATCGAAAAACTTGGAAAATCTGGGTTTTGTTCGTCGGATCTAAAATAAAAAAAAAATTTAAGGTGTACCTACAAACAGGAATGTAGCTTAGAGAGACCACTAGCTTATGTGTAAACGAAAAACAATCAAAATTGGTAGAGTGTACTCTACTCGCTACTCTACTCTCCTAATTACTATACCCATGTAACGCAGAAAGTGTTTCAGTGGATGAAACAGCTCTTGATTGGTTAGTTAGATCTGTATATAATTTTGTAAAAACACTGTTTAAATTAAATAATAGAGCCTTGGCACTACTTCTTCCAGGTCTGCCTGCCACAAAGGTGATTCTATATATGAAATAAATTGAATTGATTAATTTGTGTACGCATTATCTTAGAACTATAGCATTTTGCTACTATATCAAGGGCACACAGACGCAGTCCCACTATTTTAACTAAATATTTTGTTTCTAATAAAAAGATAGGGTTTTATACTTGCCGCCTTTGTTCTTGGCACTAAATGAACATCCACCATTATTGGACCTGTGTACAGTGCGACTTTACTCGTTGACGGACAAGTACAGACGGTAACCTTCAATTTAAACAGCAAAGATAAATTCGTTAAATACTACGACCCTGTACGAGAAGAGGAAGGTGTTGCACCCCAGGGGCTTAATTCTTGAAATCATAAGAAACTAGATTCTCATACGACAATATTCGTACGGTTTGTTTTGTGCACGACTAGCACTATGCGTAGTCGAAGTTTGCGAGTGCGATTTTTACTATCAAAGTATATTACAGGGTTAAATTAAATTCAAATAATCCTAGTTAAACAATCTACATCCAGGCATCGCTTACGTCAAACGTCAGATGTTAGCTGTCAATGAAATGTAAACATGTGATAAATGATCCAAAAAAAAACTAAATCACTCGAACTTGTAAGTTACACATTATAACCAAATGCAAATGTACATAATTTGATATTTCAGGTACACAAGTAATACAAATAATGAAGTATAAATACATATTCAAAAATATACATTTAAAATGCCCACATATCTGCAGTATGTAACTCAAGGAGCACCTTGATCTAACTTTTTAGTGGTGATAATAAATGAATAATAGTTGAACACAAATAAGACTCGCTATATTTCTGAATACGACTTTTAATATAACTTTTTGTATTTTGTGACTAACTACATTGACATTTGTATTTATATTATTCATATTGTCTCTTATTTTATTTTTGCGAATGAATATGTTGTCATTAAATTTTATTAAACAGGTGGAACACCCAATATACTAGTATTTTTTGCAAAATTTTAAAGTTCATTTGTTTCTCTTTAAATTTTGGTCTAAAATGGTCAGTATAGAAACTATTCATGTTTTTATTAGTAAAAAATTGCTCACGGAAAATATGTCCTGAAATATGTTTAAATGTTTCAACATTAGATTAGTCAGATTTTAAATAATTATTATTTGCATCTTTAACTTAGTTTATCAACTTTTTAACAGACGAAAACAGGCAAGAGGTTCTCAAGTCGACGCATACATTTTTTTGTATATAGTTTTTATAATTCTGTTCGCATACACAGTGGCAGTTGCAGTTAAACTTTCGTGCGGGTAAGACGTGCGCGGTTCCTCGCTCGTGCGAGAAGTCGAAATAGTTTACGCAGCAATTTAATTGTGCCGCGAGTTTTCATTGTGAAATTAAACAAAGTGCAATCAGCAATATTAACAATTAACGCAAAGTATCTGCGTTATCATGAAAGATGACCCAATCAAAATTGCAAATGTATTGCAAAGACCAGATGGTAGTATTTATCTAAGTTCTACCAAAGCAAAAGAATTTCCACAAGAAGAAAGAAACGTCAAACAAAAAACACTTACACTGGTATTCATAGTCGCTCGCCAGCGCTGCGCCCGGTGGTATTCCATGTTTTACCATTTCACAGTCGTGCGCCCGCCAGTTCTGTCATGCGCATTCAACGATTCGCCGGCGCATCGCCACGAAATACAGGAGTTGATTAGATGGTTCTCCCAGACGAGCGCCGCTTATAATATAGTAAACTTTTACAACTACAAATAATAAATAAATATGAATGAAATTAATAATATTCGATGTGAATTTCAATTATTGGAGGAACTTAATGAATATGAAGATATTATGCACATACTTAATATTAATAATCATTTACCTCGGCGCTATATACGAGACATGGAAAATCCAATCGAATTTTATTCCAACACACAATTTAAGGAGAGGTACAGATTTTCGAAGCAGACAATAATTACGTTTATTTTGCCACGAATAGCAGATCAACTAACTAAACCCACGAGAAGAGGTCTGCCAGTGCCGCATATTATGTTTATTAATAACTTTGCGATTTTATGCAACAGGAAACTATCAGGTCCTAATATTATTTTTTTATTAATACGTTCCATTTCATTTATTAACTCTTATTGCAGATTGTAACTGGAGATTTGCGTGGAATATCACAGCCTACGGTTTCTCGATGCATTAAAAATGTTTCTCGGCTCATTGCTTCATTTTCCCGACAAGAAATCAAATTTCCTGAGAATCAGGCTTTACGTATAAATATGCAAAAATTTTACGATATTGCTAATTTTCCTCAAGTCACAGGTTGCATAGACTGTACTCATATTTCAATCAAAAGTCCAGGAGGAAATTTGGCAGAAGTATATCGTAACAGGAAACGTAATTTTTCGATTAATGTTCAAGTTGTCGGTGGCCCAAAATTGGAAATTTTTGATATTGTTGCCAGATGGCCAGGCAGGGAGCACGATAGTATGATTTTCAACTTCAGTGCTGTGAAAACAAAGTTTGAGAGAGGAATTTTACCAGGACATTTACTTGGAGATAGTGGATATCCCTGTTTACCGTATTTAATGACACCTTTATTAAATCCTGCTACAGATGCAGAAAATAGATATAATCGATCACATATAAGAACCCGAAACAGCGTTGAAAGATTATTTGGTGTGTGGAAAAGGCGTTTTCCATGTTTAAGCCGATGTTTGAACAATAAACTAGAAACAACAACTGCGATTATTATAGCATGTGCAGTATTATATAATTTAGGCATAAAATATAGAGATGAATTAGAAAATGAAAATGTGATTGAACAAGAAGATGAAATTATTCAACCTGTTCCTCACCCACAAAATAATGGAATCGGTCATGCTTTACGACGAACGTTAATACAGCGATATTTCCAATAAAAAAAATATAAACGAAATACATGATATTTGGATATCCATGCTTAATCCGATGCCTAAATAATAAATTAGAATTAATAACCATCAATATTGTAGTTTGTGTTGTGCTGTACAATTTAGACATAGAATTCAAGACACGAATTTGTACAAAAAAAATAATTCAGGCAGCAGATGAAATACATTTGTATGTTCTAATCCACAAAACAATAATTTGGTTATGCAATTAGATGAATTTAGTAAAAAATAATTTATTATTTAATAAATAAAATAATGTTGACATTAAAGGAAAAACTTTAATAAAATATAACATGTGTAATTACAAAACAAATAAAACTCTACTTATAAAAAAATAATTTAATTTTCCTTACAAATCTAAATATGAAAACTCTGTTCTGGACTGATTCAAATTTGACGTTTCTAAATTGCTCAGTATTTTTTCTTTTATCTTTAAATTTGTTTCTGCTATAAGTCTCTCTGTATAGGCTGTTACATATTTTTCTTGTGCTGTTTTCAACTGTATGTCGTTAATTTTCTTTAAATGTTCTTGTTCTATTTTAGCATTTTCCAGTCGTACTTGCATGAGTTCATCAATGTTACTTATTTTTGGTGTAGCTGAATTTGATTTTTTTGATGCACTAGTGTAACTAGTGGAACGTAATAATAACAGCTCATTTTCCTTGCTTCCTAACTCAAGAGTTTCTTCCTCTCGATTATCTTTAGTCGTGGCTAAAATATAATATTGTTTAATTTAAATTACGATAGTAAAAACAGATTAATTTATTATGTACTTACTTTTAGGTGGATCGGTGATAACTTTTTCGATAATATTTTCAAACATTATTCCGTCACTATCATACGAATTCGGTATTTCAACACTTAAATGAGGAACTGCGGTCTCTATATCCGGTATAACATATTTATCAGGAATAGAAGGTCCTCCACCTGTACCCATACGCTGACGTCGCTCTTGAGCTATGTCTAATTTTCTTTTCCGTTTGATCTTATCCCAGCATCTCTTTAATTGAATTGTAGATCTCTAATATGTAAATAAATCCGAAATATAGGTATAAATACGAGAATATATTTCTTGAAATGAAATTACCGACCTTTTCTGTACTTCTGCAAGCATTATACTCCTTTGTTACATTTTCCCAACATTCATTTTTCTTTTTTATATTTGTCGCATTGGTTTCCTTGCTTTCAATTATTGAATATTTTTTAATAATTTGAACTAAAATTTCTTTGTCCTCTAGTGTGTAGGATACTGCCATTATTATTATTTTGATGATGCGAAATAGAAGACTGCAGACTGGTGATACGTGCTAGCGCTACTATGTTTTTATAATGTGTAGTCCGTGCAATATCTGCATCGGCCGCTCGCTGGCGATTCGCCGGCTATTGTCTATGAAAGTAAAATTGTCGGCGATGCGCCAGCGTAGCGCTGGCGGGCGTCCCGTCAGCGCTCCGCTGGTCGACGGACTATGAATACCAGTGTTAAAGACTATTGGCTCGGAGCACGTACAAAAAATCGCTTTCTAAACATCAACAGAAAATGAAGACGAACCTGAAACAGAAACAGAAAAGAAAGAAATTCGGCCACCACCAATTTTCGTACATGCTATCGAAAATATAAAACCTCTGATTGACATGCTAGAAGAAAATGCCAAAGATGAGTATTCAATAAAATTAGTAAGTAATTCGCAAGCAAAAATTCAACTTAAAACAGGCGAAACTTACAAAAATATTGTCAAAATATTGAAAGAAAAAAAAACTGAGTTTCACTCCTATCAATCCAAATTAGACCGGAAATTCAAAGTCGTAATTCGAGATCTACATCACACAGTAGACTTGAATGACCTAAAACAAGAAATTGACTCATACGGCCATAATGTTATGAATATCTCCAACATAAGACATAGGGTATCTAAAAATCCACTGCCAATGTTTTTTGTTGAAATTCAGTCCAAAGAAAACAACAAAGAGATATACAATATAGAGTTCCTGATGAGAACAAAAATCAAGATCGAACTACCCCGACCAAAAAAAGAAATACCGCAATGCACTACATGCCAGCGGTATGGGCACACAACAAGCTTCTGCTACAGGAGTGCTCGATGCGTCAAATGTGCTGGAGATCATCACACCTCAAAATGCGAATGGACAGAGAACAAGAACGTAAAGTGTGTTTTCGATTTTTGAATTCATTTAATATTTTCACATTTTCCATCCTTAAATGATATGATACAACCTTTCTTTTCTAAGGTATTTATGGAAATTAAATTTTCTGTGATCTCAGGTACACATAACACGTCATAAAGTTCAATAACTTTATACTTACAGTTTATATCGATTAGTTGAATTTTTTTCCCACAAATTTTAATATGTTTGCCATTTGGTAATTTTACAAAATTTGGCTCCAATTTTTCCAAATAAGTAAATTGATTTTTATCATAAATCATATAGCTGGTTGCTTCCGAGTCAAAAAACCATTTTTGATATGTTCTTTCATGTTTGATTTACTCACTTGTGGCCTTAAAGCAAATTTTTGTTCGAATTCACTCTCACAATTTAATTTTGCGTTGTTATTTTTCTTTTTTAGTTCAGGAGTTTTCATTAGTTTAGCTTCTTTCTTTGGTTTAGTATTTCGTGGATTATGGTTGTTTGTCTTTTTAATTTCACATGTTTTGTTTTCTTCTTGTCGGTGCGTAGTGATTAGTTCTTTCACACACATAGCATGCGCAGTTTTACTTGAATTCGTTTTTGTTTGTTTAATTATGCGATCAGCTTTTAATTTTTCTTCTGTCTCTTCTATTTCTAGTTCGTCTTCTTGGGCTTTTAATCCCGAAATAAATTCTTCATTACTTAGTTTTTCTAATCCTGCACTTTCATTTACAGTCTAATCATATTGAATGAATTGGGTAAACCGTTGGATAATAGACCAAACTATTCTTCATTTTCTATTTTTGCACCACATTGTATTAATTGGTCCCTGATAAACTGTACTTTGGCCAAATATTTTTCAATCTGTACATCATTTCGTTTTCTGATAGTGCTTAAATCTAGCCGTTAATCAACTCTTCTTGATGAGACTTTGCCTTCGTGTATTTGTTTCATTTTAAACCATATATCTCTTCCTTCATCAAGATTCAATACCTGCTGAGCTTGCTCAGGTTCCAATGTTGAAAGTAGTATTGAAGCGGCTATAATACTTTTTCTCTTCATAATTCTCGATATCTTTTTTTCTCGTAGCTTTGTATTCGTTAGATGCTTCATTTTTTGATTTTTTTGGTTTAGTGTATTCAATTCCACTCCATACTTTCTTTGTTTTTAATAGTAGTCTTACTTGGTGACTCCAAAGCTGAAAATTTGAAATATTTAATTTTAATATGTTTTGGGTATTAACCATATTTTGTTATTTTTGTTGTTTCTTGTTTCTCAACATAACCACAAAAAATTCATCTACTCACAATATTTTGTTGTTTTTGCATACTTTTTGTTTTATTTTTTTTTTACTCGCAGATCTTTTAACAGGAGGCCTGGGCCCATAACCTGTTAAATTATTATAATTGTATTTATAAAAGTAAATAAAACTCGCTTTTAAATCTAACATAAACTATTTATTACGTCGTAACAAGAATTAGAAAAATACAGTGTGTAAAAATTGCCGGCAACTTATATATCTTCTTACTATTATTCCAACAAAAAAATATCATAGATGAAGTTTGTATTTTAAAATATTCAACAGAAACCTTGGATTGGATTATGGACGTTATAAAAATAATGATTCGATTTAGGAAACATGGGAGCATAACAAATACCTGCGTAACTTGGTTACAAAATTTATAAGTCTGGAAAAACAAACATATATTAATTATAAAATAATACATAACAAGTATATCTTGTGGGATACACTGAATGAGTTCAATATTAATACTAAATCACAAATAGATCTTTCTAACAAAACTTCTGATTTCAACTCTGTTTACAATTATTTTCACGAATCCTGTAATTCAGGAATACGAATGATGAAATTGTAACTGATTCTTATAAGATAGCAACAACGTCACATAGGATTTAAATCTTTCATTCTAAACACTTTGTCGGTCAAAAAATTGGAGTCATTAGTGACTAATATACAGATTATCCAACCATTGCACGGAGTTATATCATATAATATTAAATATATATATATATATATATATATATATATATATATATATATATATATTCGATAATGTTCAGATTATAGATACTGAACTTCATCAAGCGTAACTTCCTGGAGATGATCCACATTTTCAGAATAAAGAATTCCATCAATCACAGAACTGATACAGAAGATCCGAGTAGATGTTACCAATTACTTGTACCAGTCGAAACACATTCCTAGAATTTGAAATGTTTAATGTCAATTAATTTGTTAGTAACTTATGTTAAGTGGGTTTTTAATCTTGAGCTCCAGTGGAATTTAGTTATACTGCAATTGTATGTGCATGTAGTTCGTTATGTTATTTATTGTATTTATTTATTCATTTTATCGTTCGACTTCAACTTCCTTATAAGTTAATTTATTTTAATATGTTATTTATAAATTTTAATCCGTTGTTACGTTTTTCACACTAAGCATTAAGAGAAAATATATCTCGAAACGTTTGCTAATGAGACGGTAAGTTTTTGTCTCCTTTCATCTTACAACATTCCAACAACCAATTCCGACTATCATTTATTATCATTAAATGTTAATTTCTCGATGCGATTATCATCATTCTATTCTTAATTCCTATCCTGATACTCTCTTTGTCTCTTTTTGTAATAACAATCTTTATAATGCAACCAAAAAATTTGCTCTTAACGATGTTAGTATGACCGCTGATTTGTGACGCTGGCTTACGGAATATAAGTTCATTTTTTAGATCGCTTCCTACAACTATATACATTTTATTTTACTGCTATTTAAAGCATATAAAATCATAAATAATATTTTTTTAGCATGTTGCATCATTTCGATCAGGCTAATATCTTGGCTAATTACGAGTATAAAGCTCTTTCAAGGTCTAGCCGATATTAGAATCTTGTAAATCTCTGAATTCCATAATTTAAACATGATTTTTTATTTGAAATTGAAGCCCAAACATTTAAAAGTTGTAAAAATCGATTTTTGTATACCTCAAACTTGCTTTTCAATGCCAAAATCATTTGTGGCAAATGCTACTAAACATTTTTTTTTTAGACTTTTTGTAATTATACGTGTGGATATTTTTACTTTCTTACCCGGATATTAATCCAGCAAAAATCTGCACGAAATAGAGGCCAAATCCAGAAAAATTGATAAAATATATTTTATGGCTGAATTTTATTCCTTGTTGCTCGTACATTAAAAATATTCCATATCTAGCACGCTAATAAAAATTAAATAGTTGGTATTGGTAGCATTTACAAAAAATATTCAGTTGTGACATAATTTCAAAATTAGGCAGTATAAAATTCTTTTTATGACTGAGTGTAAAGTGGGCTTTATAAACTAAAAGTTCTGTTTGAAAGTTTTTGCCCTTTCTGTCACTATTTTGGAATTAAAATTATTTAAAAAATATTGCAGTTTTTTACATTTTTACTTATATCTAGACACCTATTAATTTTTTTTTTTTTGAGTTAACTAAAATACCATGTAATTGGCCGACTGGTGTGGCTACTTTTGTCTAATTTAGCCGAAGTCGTGCTCTTATAGTTTTCAGGATCCCAATGGTGAGCGAGTGAATTTTCAACGTTTTATGGTCCCTAGAACAGGATTTCACTGTTTTCACGCTGACGTCTGCGTTTTATTTTCGATATTTGCGATCGCTGCAATATTATTGTTGTATTTAGTTCGTGTAATTATTTATTTTGAGTTACAGGTGTGTAGTGTTCGTGTTTAGCTTTGTGGTAATTAATTTCTTTCAACATTTTTTTCTCCAAAGTTGTCGGCTTTCATTTCTACGATGGTCAATAATTTTTCTCCTTTAAAATATTTCAGATTTCAAGATCTAGTTCTAAGCGCATGTTTCGCATTTTCTTGATTTTCGGATTCCTTGTGATTAGTGATTTAAAATTGCGTGGTAACCAGGTTATTAGTAAGTACTATTATTAGATTTGTAATTTTTATTTGGAAACCCACCCCGGCTCCACTGCAGCTGCCGGCGCGCTCACGAAGATCGTTATAAATTATGTACATAAAAAAGTAAACCTTAAAAATTAATATCATTTTTTATAAATGTTTCATTCATGAATTTCTGATTGTAAATAAAAATTTTTAATATACGTTTGGTAACCTTGGGGATATACCAATTTACCTCGCCTTTGAACTTTATAAAACTCACATTACAACCGGTTTTTGATTCAGACGAAATTAATTTCACAGATTGCAACTTTGCGTTCTTAGTTTAATAGAAGCGGTAGCATCATGTGTCGTGTTTCGTGGTGTTTAGTGCTGTGTTCATTCATAGTCCCTGCATTGTTTACCAATGATTGCGGAGATCGAATCATAATCGAAAACAAACCAATTGGAAATGTCACTCAAGACATGTTCGCGTTCTTCGACGTTCATAACCTCAAAGACATCCAAATGGAAAATTGTCAAATACAAAATTTGGACGAAGATGCCTTTGAGAACATGTTTAAGGTTACAACACTTTGGTTGTCATATAATAAGTTAGTGCTGCTCCCAGTGGACATTTTCCAAGACATGACCAACTTAGATCTTTTAAATTTAAGTAACAATAAAATCAGAAAACTCGAAAAGGGAGTATTTGCTAATTTATTTTTTTTAAAAAGTTTAATGTTAAACAATAATAACATTGAGATAGTTGGCAGGCATGTATTTGATGATTTAACAGCGTTAACTGAACTGTACATCTACGAGAACCGAGTTACATATCTAGATGGCGACATTTTTCGCTATATGACAAGTTTGAAATATTTAGAAATGAACAATAACAATTTAGCAAATTTAGAGTACGGTTTGTTTTCGAATTTAAGGCAGCTGGAAAGGTTATATTTGCATAGTAACAAGCTTACTTTACTAAACAAACACACATTTGAGACGTTATATGTTCTTCAAAACCTGTCAATTTCTACCAATGCGATTGTTAAGTTAGAAAGAAGTATTTTTGATAATATCAAAGGATTGGAAATTTTATATTTGGACGAAAATAGAATAGAGGAGCTTGAGGACAACTTATTTTCAAAGTTGTTCAGTTTACGAGAGCTACAACTGCAGAGGAATCGCATCAAACGTATTGGCAACAATGTATTTCCGGCCACAAGTAACCTGACTCAACTCGATTTGTACTACAATGAACTTCAAATTGTAAATGCGTCCGAATTCATATATTTAAAAGGACTGAAATACTTGGGACTTCACTACAATCCGTGGTTTTGTGATTGTGAGCTAAAAGATCTGCTGGCCACATTTATGAATTTAAGTTCAAATGAATCGACTCCCGTCTGTTTCCGGCCGGAAGCTCTCAAAGACAGAGCGTGGAAACAGTTGAAAAATGAAGATCTGGTTTGTACGGCAGAAGTAAGTGACGTGTAATTTTTAAATGGAAAAAATATAGAAAAAAAGGTTCAAGTGAAAATTGTATCCAATATTATTCTACATCTTTTTCAGTATAACAAAATTTACCCTAAATAAAGAATTATTTACTGAGATATCATGAAAAAACCGGGAAACAAAACATTTCTCGAAAAAATATTTTACGAAAATACATTTCTCTGATACACAAATGTCGAAAATTAAATTCAGAGATTGTACATTAATCGAAAATAAAATGTAATATCCAAGCGGTTCGACAAATTTATTTTCGAAATTTTTAACATTTGTCATTTCCACTATTTACAAAATTCGACAATTGTATTATCGATAAATGTAGAAACTCTGAATTTAATTTTCGATATTTGTATATTCGAGAAATGTATGTGACAAAACCAGAGAGGTTTTCAAGTAAACTACCAATTAATATTGTAAATTATAATTGTAAAGTATTCGAGCGCGCCGCTGGGCCTTTTGCTGCATTAAATACACGCTAAAAGTATACTACTTTATCTTCTTTTTATGTATTCTTTGGTCACTTGATATCACTTTTTTAAAATAATTTTTTATTCCCAAATTTTACGTATATCTTGGTGTATCCACTTTTTTACAATTTGAATGTTATTTTGGTATAGATTTCATCTTTTTTGTTCATTTATGAGGTACGATGTATTAGAGGAAAGGTGTACAGAGTGAGTACCTCTTTTCATTTAAGAAAATATAACTTTAATGGTCCCCGCTACATCCCCCTAATAATTTTATTTTACCAACCAAATAATTATGTCTCCTTCCTTTCTGTAAAAGCCTATGTATTTTTTTTCTATAATTATTACGTAGCTAGCAAAACGGATTACTTGCTTTATAAAACTCAACCCGTATAGTTCGAGGAGAAGTATACGTTTATGTAAGTTGTCGGCGATGTGCTAGTATTGTTTAGAGGAGGAGAAGAAATGTTCTGCGCAAATATTGGAGGTTTTCTATAATGCAAGTTTTGGTATCGTTTAATTCACTTCTGAAAAAAATATGGAATTTTAGCTTACCCTCCTCTCTGAGACCTTCACTTTAATCCTAGACAAACTAGGATTCAAATTACATATAAAAACGATAGACATTCATTCAAAATAAATTTTTGACACTTTACATTTTTGAATCGTTGTTTTTTTTTTTCAAAAGAACAGGTTATCAGATTTAAACGCAAAAGTAAAAATATAATATTATAACACACAGAATAAAATATAATATTATAACACACAGACATCATCGCAAAACTATTAAAATAGTATTCTAAGTAGTGAAGTATATTGGGACGCATTTCAGACAAAGGTTCAACGTGAAGAACTTCAGGAAGCTCTCTACGCCTCTATCTCCAGATCAGCTGCGGAACAGCGTAAGTAGATCTTGTGATTTTATTACTCATTACCGGCTGATTCATCGCTCTGTCCTTCTTTTTTTACTCTTTAATATTAAATAAGAGAAAAACTTTTCAAATAAAATCAATTTGATATTTCATTATCTATCTAATCTATCTAATCTAATTACCATAAACATTTATATACAGGGTGCTCCATTCAAGTGCAATAATTTGCAAATATTGGTTTAATTATTTTATTTGAAATCGGCACTAAAGAACGCCAAAATCGTCATTAAAACCTTTAAAATTAGCATTAAAGTAATCCTTTATACTACTATTTTGAGCAACGCAGTGTTGACAACCATTGTGTGAAGCTACTCTTCGTCACTGATTTTGTTACACCCAGTATAGTTTTTTTAACATTACCGAGATCTGGCTGTAATTTTGACTGTGATTATTCTATCTACCTCCTGTGAGGTACCTGTAACCATAAAACATGTTTTGTACACTTACTGCTCTAGATAATAATTTTTGCTCAATTTTGATTGTTTATTCCAAATAACCGCGCTACCGGTTATACGATCAACTTAAATTTATATTTGCCGTACTCTGTTTTTAGAGGGCTCGCGAATAAAATTAGTGTCGACCGCGTTAATACATTCGCAACCCCTTTTCCATTTTCAACCACCACTGCCCTTTTAAAATACACAGTAGCGACCGCGAGTATATAAACCGAGGTAGAATCACGATTGACACACTCGATTTCCGATCATCAGCTCTAGGCGTTGACTCGTTTTCAAAGAGTTGCTTTTTGAGCATCCGTTCCGTTACCGTTTTAGCCGTTTCGATTCTGTGGTGAGTGTCCGTTTTATTTTTATCCTTGTCCGTCTTGCAAAATAGCGCGACTCGTGGAGTTGGCTCTTAGCACCCTCGGCGAGTATACCTATTTCGCCCGCTCGTTAAAGCCCTTCAGGCTACCGTTTTCGCCCCGTCATCTTGTGTAGTAACGCGACCTGCTGAGTTGGCATTAGCATCCTCAAAGGGTAACACCTAGTGCACGAGCGTGAGTTTCCAGGCGTAGCGTGACGGCACCCGGTGCGACGGTAATCTCCGCATTCAACCGCGTTACGCATTACCAACGCATCCTCCGTGGGAACGGCCTCCGCGGACACCATCAGGCTGGTTCTCCGTGTAATATACTCCAACCCCACCGCCGCTACGCCGGGCGTCGAAGTTGAGTTAGCCCCGGGTATCGATACCAACGACTGTCAGGACGCCGAGCGTCGTTTTTGAGGTAGCGGACGTTTTACTTTTTACTACTCGGGAATCGACTCTGACGGCCATTACCGGGTGTTTGCAGCGACTGACGTCGCGACGCCACGCGTCCTTCTGGTCGAAGACGACTTTTCGCCACAAAAGCACCAGGGACGTGTCAAGGACCTCAGATCACGTCTCCGGACCACCGACGACAGATTTTCGACAAACCGACGCCAGGCGTCGTTTTTTAAAAAAACACCTGTTTCGACGTTAGGGAGACCTGGGGAAGTCGTCTCCAACTATTGACCGATATCTCCGACCGTCACAGACCGAAAACCTAGACACCGTGACCGTAACTGCACCGAAACTTCTCGTTTGCTACGACTGTAGGGAAATTAGGAACCTGTTACGGATCCCTATTGTGATTCGCATCTGTATACAATAAAATACTCATTCAAATAAACTACACCATCACACTTCAACACTATTCTTGTCATTTAAATCCTGGACTATCCCGATCCCGTTTTCGGTCAGTTTGGCGGCCGAGCAACTTAATTAATAAATTCCGATGAAGAAGTTGAAAACAAAACATATAATTTTGCCTGTTATTTACGATTACTTCAATGTCCGAGGTTGGCAACACTGAGTGCAAGTTCCAATGTTTAACTTGAACTGACACATGTGTCATCTTAATAGTAACAATTTTTTAAAGTTATTTTTAAGGAGGGGACCTAGCATAGACGGTTCTAAAAATCGAGTATTTTTTTCCATATGTCGTCTGTAAAACTATTCAAGAATATATCCTACAAATTTTATAACAAAATTCCGATTCGTTTCGATATTATGAGCACTACGCTGAAGGAATAATTATTATATTTTATGAAGTACATCAAGAAATTTTTTCAAGTCATCACGAAGAAGTGTTATTGTATGGTACTGGAATAACTGATTAACCGTTTAGCTGTTTATGTTGTTGAATACAGCTTCGAATTTCTCGTTTTCGGTAACTTTGAGTTTCACGCGTTTTTCTCGAAACGAGTTTTTTTTTTCAATTTGCGGGAACTCGATCTCGAAAAGTTATTGGCCTATCATTCTACAAATTTGCATGAATATTCTTTATTTAATTACGCTCGACATGAACTGAACTCTGGAATAATATTCTTCTCTGCAAAAAAAAAATTGTGTTATATCAAACCAGTTTGATAAAACTCTTAAGAACATGCAATTTTTAACTTTTTCGACTGGAGTTTAATTAATATTCTTAAAAAAATATGTTGTTAATGAAATTACAAAACTGTATTGAATTAATATGGAAATTATGACCACATTTCCTGCAAATGGGGAACCGTGATAGCGACCTTTCATAGGCAACTTCTTATAGCTCGGCTATTTTTCGAGGAAAAAACTTGAAAAATTTATGATATATACTTCAAATCATGATTAAAATCATTTCTCAGTTTGAAAGAACTATTCCTTCCCTGTAAATATAATTTAAAAAAAATTGTTGTGTTTAAATGGAGCAACCTGTATACAAAAGTTTATCATCAATAAATAGGCGATGGTATATTCAATAGATAAATATGATTTGAAGAGTTAGAATATTACTGTATAACTTAAAATAGAAGAGTCAATAAAGAAGAAAACTTTATAATACAGCACAAGTTGTGTAAAAACGTAAACATATTATAGATCATACAAATTGGCATTCTTTAGGTTCACTCAAATTAATTAATTTGCTTGTTACAACGAAGTAAGATTTATTTGACTGAAATTTCTCGTTCAATGTATATATATGTAGAGCTGACACTTTTATTCACTTAAAAATTGCGAAACATAAACTTATTACGTCGTTAAATTTTAGGAAAGTATGCATTGAAAGTAGTTATTTGTATATCAAAGCACTAAAGTAATTTTTTTTATTATGAATATGGAATTTATTATCCGAGGCGATAAATTATTTTATTAAAAAAAATTGTTTTATACACGAACAACTTATTCAATGCAAATAAAATATATACAGGACATTGAATCGCAGGACGCGCCATAGCGTTTTCAATGCTGTTTTTGAAATGTTCAATTATTGGTTTACCTAATTATTTTACATCAATGAAGTTAAATAGTTTATTGTTGAGGTCAAATTTCTGCAAACGATGGGAATGTTTATTGGTAAATCAATTGAAAATTATTTGTTTTATCTGTCATCTACTGGCATTAGCCTTCGATTTCAAGTGTTTTAATTAAAAATGTATAATTTGGAAGAAAAATTAGATATAGTGAAATGGTTTTATGGTCAAAATAGTGCTCAACAAAAATGTGTTAAATTAAATAAACTCTTAATTAATATCACATTTATTTTGTTATTTCATTGCACTAATGATTTACCAAGAAACGCACATGCGTAAATACGGCCCTGGTTATTTAAAACACTTCCAAGAAATAAATCACCTCGCCATTGGCCCATGTCCGGGTATGGCACTCTGTTCAGAGATATACATGGACGAAATTTGCCTCACAGGTTGTTTATTATTAGTGGAATAATGACTTAAATTATGGCCTATTGTCCCCGCTAGCCGGTGCGGTCGGCGGACGTGTTAATACACAACGTGACTACGAAGATGCAACCACACTAAGCGTTAACGAAATACTTATTATCATATTGTGCTCAGTTTGTGCTGCTTTGTGCTTATAATATTTTAATTTGTGCACCAATTTTAATGTACTCTTTAAAAATAATTCACTTGAGATTACAAGTTCGTAGTACAACCACAATTTTTGTGCTGATCAATTTATTTATTGCATTATATTGTGATCGATTTGTACTAAATTGTCCAAAAATATTTTACCACGAAAGTTTAAATATTAACTATTGTGATATGGGGTTACAACTTCGCTTTGTACATAAAATTTTATTGTTATGTATATGTCTAATTATGGTTGTGCATCTTTGTGCTGTTTGAAATATTTTCGAAATCTCAGTATTTTAAAATATAAATGACATTTCATTTGCCGGGTAACAACTATGTAATCACCGTTAGTGTCATTTAGAAAATCAATAATAATTTGTTACTAATATTTATGTGCTCAACTTGTGCTTTCTTGTGCCCAACAAATAATAACAAGGATATCCTTACAACCAATCTGAGTTTTGAGAAATAATAATATTTGATAGACGTGCACGCTATACCGTGTGTCTGTCTTAAAGGTGTACATAGGAGATTAACATGGGAAATCAGTTTTTTGCGTACGCCTATGTACACCTTTAAGACAGACACACGGTATAAGGGATTATGTTTAAATTAATACGGAGAAATATCATAAATATTCCAAATTCAACCGTTAAAGAGATACTCTTGATTTTATATTTTTTTCGAGTAATCATCTATAGATGCTATTTGTGTATATACTGTTTTCTGTGATAATTGTCAACATATTAGAATGTTAAATAGTTACGATTGCTGAATAAAAAAAAGTTGTTAACATTCCCAATTATCACAACGGCAAAATTATATTCTGTCACCGAATACGCCGGTATAATATAAAGGTGTTTTAATACTTCTATAAGTAATAATAATAATAAATGGAAGATACTACATAATATACTGATCACGCATCAAAAAGAACTTTTGCGTTGGACTATCCATCGATCAGGAATACGTTGTGCAGATTTCAATCAAATTGCGATCATATTGAATAAATAAATCTGCTTGATAATTTGAACGAATGGGTTTAACGAAAATTTATTCTACTGTACTCCATTTGAGAATGGGAAATTTCTCAGCTATGCGGCAAATAAATCCACCAGAAAATAAAATATAACTTTTCTAGTATGCTCATAGATGCCGCTCGCTTCATACCTAAAACGAAACTGTCCAACAATAAAAACACCGCTATAAAAACGTACCGATAATCCGTTTTGGATAGCAACGTATAGACGTAGACAGGATTTTCAGAGTGATCTGTATTTATATTATTATATTACATTATCCAATTTAAAAGTGGTGGTGTTTCGCGCTACTTCACCATGTACACTAATTGAGTTCGCAGTGACTGGGCGGTAAACAAAGACCGTATTTCCGCGATCCGCTGCCATATCGGTAAAAACATAATGCACATATGTTAATTTTAAGTAATTTAGCGGTGATCGCCATTAAATTAAGTTTATTTGACTGTCCTTTTGCTACAAATTACTGGCGCGCCATTGCAATATCTTTGACAGACTCATTTATTATTCTCTCACATTCCCAAATGGAATGTAATAATAAACAAAACCTCTGCTGAATTTGTTCGGAAGCACCTAAAACACTTCACGCAGAATATTGTTCATGTTGGCAGTGTTGCCCTTGCCGTACACTGAAGACAGAAGCGCCGCACGGCTCAGACCGACCGTTGATTACGTCGTCCTGCCGTACCCTCCGGATCACTTAGACCGTAAGTATATTTACGGTGAGAATAGAATTCATATGTCCTGTCCTGTATTTCATATTTCTAGTCATACAACAGTAAGAATCTCGTTAGTTACATTTCTATCACAAAGACAATATACACCAGGCGCCGGCCCATTGATTTCCGCAAATAAAAACAATTACCTGTATTATTCCAACACTTAGCAATAATTAATTGTGTTTATACATACCGGGCGTAGAATATAAATGTGGAATATAGGCATTTCAATACAATTTTTTTGATATTGCTGTAAAGACAAAAGATTTTCACAATATTAAAATGCATGCTAATAACTTCCACTTGGTTACCTGAATATTAGTATTACACGATATATCTGTCAAATTAAAATCAATATTTATTAGGAAAACAGTAACACGGTC
Organism: Poecilus cupreus; assembly: GCA_963942605.1. Lineage (NCBI taxonomy): Eukaryota > Metazoa > Arthropoda > Insecta > Coleoptera > Carabidae > Poecilus > Poecilus cupreus. Next base: position 34,610,620 of record OZ012718.1, read on the forward strand.
ATGGAAAATTAAACAAAAACGATAAGTAAAAAATATAGACAATAAAAATTGTACACTGTTTCATAAAATACGGTCTCTGAATAATAACATAGTTATTAATTCACAGAGCGACCAAGCCAATCAATCGGTAACTACAGACGCGTTTCGCTCTTATTGGAGCTCATTAGTGCAGTGTAACCCGCCAACTGCTGTGAGGCAGTTGCACCGATTGACTGACTCAGCGAGATCTAAGATCCCAACAGATTTTGGTAAATGAAACTGAGAACTTCAGCAGAAGTAAATGTTTTCAAAAACGAGAACTGTCTATGAAACATATAAATAAAAAATATAAAGACAATAAAAATTGTCAACTGTTTCATAAAATGCAGTCTCAGAATAGTAACAAAGTTATTAATTCACAGAGACCGGCCAAGCCAATCAATCGGTAACTACAGACGCATTTCGCTCTTATTGGAGCTCATCTCGCTTAGTCAGTCAATCGGTGCCACTGCTTCACAGCAGTTGGCGGGTTACACTACACTGATGAGCTCCAATAAGAACAAAACGCGTCTGTAGTTACCGATTGATTGGCTTGGTCGGTCTCTGTGAATTAATAACTTCGTTATTATTCTGAGACTGTATTTTATGAAACAATTGAATATTTTTATTGTCCTTATATTTTTCATATATATGTTCCATAGACAGTTTTCGTTATTGAAAACGATAAGATAATGCTACACTCTAATAAATAAATCTAAACCTGTTTTCTGAAATGTCAAATATTTTTCATATTTGTTAAATTTTCCATAGTCATATTAAAAATTTTCTAATAAATATTGATTGAAATTTTACGAAATATTAATATTTATGCGACCAAATGGGCCATTTTCAAATACTGGACTTTTGTAATTACACCTTGTTTGAAAAATGAATGGGTAAAAATTTTCTGCAAAATAAAAAAAACGTAGTATTAAAAAACCCATATATTCCACATTTTCAGTTCCACATCCGGTGTATTAATATATAAAAAAGTATAATAAATAGAATTAAATTCTCAAAAAATTTTTCTATGACCCAAAAATTATTCTTATAAGTCACATTTTAATTGATTTTGACTCGAGACCGGAAAAGGTTGCCGACACCTGATATACACGGTGGCGTACTTGCGTAATTATCTGAAAGATCAAATTTCAAAAAATTATTCCAGCATGCAGTTTGCTAACTTAGTTCTGATCGAGTAAACTTCCCGGATATTTTCTCAGTTTACTGTTTTTAACCATTCCCTTGAAGGTTGCAACTGCAAATCGATGAATAATATACCTGTTCTTCATTTCGTGTCGTTTATCTTTTTCAATACACCGACGAGAACGTGTGAGTTGTGGAGGTGTTATGAGGCATAACTTTTAAATAATTCTGTACAAAGATCCTATTGCGATTTCTTGTAATTTTTAAAATAAATATGTGATTTTTTGATAAAAAAAAATGCTGCAACATTGTTGTGTAAAGTTTTGAACAGCTGTGTGGCAACTGAATATGCATTTATTCTTTTTTAGGTATATAATAAATACCTAAAACTTCTGATGTTTGTTTCCCATTATTATCATTAAATTATATATATAAATGCGTTAGTTAGACAATGTGAAACAATGTCATTATTTATTTCTATCTCATTTGAATTTCAGTTCAAGCAAAGTCAGTGGAAAGAGATATTTTTCAATAAGGTCTGCTTATTTTGGATTTTAGCGTTGTTTATGAAATATAAATATTCGCCCTGTGTACGCTTTTTGTTGTAAGCTTCAAAACGATGAGCTACGGTACAAACTTTTTGAACGGACTGTACTGCAAGGATACAGATACCGGTTGATTGCTTTCTCCCTTGAATTTGGCTCGCATTTCCATGTGAATTGTGATCCCATTCTTTTATCTTATAAATTAATATCGAAAAATTATCATTTACCTAAGAGTACAGTGCAATATATAGATGACGTACTAATTTAGAATTGTATAGAGACAATAACAGAATGAAAAAAAAAAATATTAAAACATATTTTTCAGGTGGTACGAATGCATCTGCGGTTGGGCTCGTATGAACATCATAATTCATAATTTTTCTGTATCAGGAACAGAAAAACTAATTATGTGTTATTTGTATTTAATTAACATAAAGCAATCATTGCAAGTAAATACATTTGAGATATTTTATTAATAACATTCATATTAAAGCACAAAATAATAAATATTTTATATTGTACATATTTACATTTGACAATTACAAACACAAAATGTCAAATAACAAAGTAGTTGTCGATTTGTACTTGATTAAAATTTACCTTTTTGATGTTCCGGATAAAGAAAAATCATTATTGAAATATTAACACATGCATAATTAAAATAGAAATGCAATTTTTTATTTATTATTATTATTTTTTTTTTTTTAGGAAAATAGAAACAAAATCAATTTAGAAGAATATTATGAGAATTTGTTGTTATTAAAATATTTTTGTAATTTTTTTACATAATACTGTTATTAATAAATCTACATAATATTTTTAATCCGTTTTTTTTTTAATCTCAACCTGTCATCAAATTGTTGCCTGACATTTGACAACTAAAACATAAAATATCAAATAAAAAAAATACTTGTCGGTTTGCACTTGATTAAAATTAACATTTATTTAATTAATATTTCTTGCTCTGGATAAAAAATCATTATCGAAACGTGCATAATTAAAATAAAAATGCAATCTACAATGTATTATTTTTTTTAGGAAAATAGCTACTAGAAACACAAATTCAATTTTGAAGAATTTTGTATTATAGATGAATTTGTGTTAGTCATTGATGAATGGGCGTGTACTGGAAATAAAAAGTTAAGTTTCTGAAAATAATCATTTATTACCTCACCTACTAATTTACACAAACAAAGTACAATCTAAATATCGCAATCCGTAAACGTAAGTCCTTAAACTAGCCGGGTCGTCCTAATATGTGCTTAATTTCGCGCAAGCTGTAATGAAAAGAGAAATGTATAAGTGAAACACACTCAGCGAGAAAACCAAGCTGAATCATAAATTGAATAGAAAAGTCGTATCAAAAATATCGAGTAATGATCAATCATTCACACTCCGCAATATCAGCAGCTCAAAAGTAGGATATTCATAAATATCACTCAAACACACGCCTCTCACTCCACTGTGTCCTAAGACAGCTTACGTGGCCCCGTAAGAGGAAGTAACCTCGCTCCACACTACTGTGGCATCGCGAGACTTGTCATCTTCAACCGAGTGATCTGCAAGGCACAGGGAGAAAGGGTTGAAAGCCGAGTCTGAAACCACGATCTCCGCCTGCTCACTCGAAGATGCAAGCGAAACGCTGGGCAACTCCTGATACAAGGGCTAAAGATGGCAGGAGGGCACCGCTGGCACCGGACTAGTAACGGTACTTCGCTGGGCGCTACTCGGCTGGTCCCACCGCCGCAGCGGATTCTGGCGACCGCACCATTCCAAGGAATCACACATACCATTCAAGCACGCTCAATCAATGCTGTTATGATCAATGAATGATTAGTCAAGGAAGACTCACCGTAAATGAATATAATTCCTCACCAACACAATACACAAAATAAACACAACTAACCACTCTGAAAGACAAAATCAAACTGAAAGAAATAATATTTAGATAACCAGGGGATGAGGTTGTTACGTTACCATCGTAGGCTGCTTCGGCGAGCTAATTAAATAATAGAATAATTAGGATTACTAAATATTACCTGATTACCTAAAAAACTAAAAAAAAACTACGTAACATTTGTGAGAAATTTTTGTTATTAAAATATTTGTGTATTTTTGTGTATCAAACCAATTAATATACTTGTGAGTAAAACGATGATGAAAGGTTGTGGCGAGGAAAAGGTGGATGGAATATTTTGTTTATGATGGGATATATGTGCGAATAGTAGAGCATGGGCATGGTTGTAAGTGAATGAATGTTGGTATGTATTAGAAATTATGGTTGTATTTCATAGAGAATTTTATGGCACAGATTAAAGGTATGATTTCATAGAATATTCGTTGTGACCGTTTATTTAATTTTGAAATTTGTTAGACAGCGTTCTTAATGCGTGTGATTATGACTAGAAAGTAAATTGTTTGAGGTGATTTGAAAGGCTGTGTGGGTGTAAAGAATAATGTGTCTGGTAGCGTTCTAGGTAAATTTGGTGATACAATAATGAATGAGAATTTCCGATTTTAAGCACAAAGCCTCTTTCACAATACGAAATTAGTGGTTATCGTTAGTAGTTAAGGTTAACGTCAGAAGTATGGCATATGCGTTTGTGCTTGAGCGTTCACAATAACGAAATTAGCCAAGCGTTCGGCTGCGCTAATTTCAGTTGGCGCAAGAGTTTGCATACTCCATATTTTAGTGGATAGTGTTAGCATAGAGAACAGCCAATCAGTGAGCATTGAAAAGATATAGCAAATACTTTGAATTTGACATTTCTTAGTTAACCTGAAAAATGATTAAGTGTTTATAAATTTAATCAAGTGTAAATAATAATAATTATTATTAATTATGGCACTATTTTTACATTTGCGAAAGAAAAATGACTGCGATAATAGAAGATATTGAAACAGAAAACACTAGCCGAACGAGAAAAAAAAAAAGAAATTAAAAACTACTACTTGAAGAATGTCATTATGTAAGAAAACTAAAGAAAATTTAGTAGTAAAGTATCTTTATGTAGTACCGAAGTGTATGAGAAAGAGTCTTACCGTAAAATATCATGATTTACATGGACATTTTGGCGTTGATCGTACGTACAATAGAACGGTGAAATTTTACCATTTTCCGGGGATGCGCCGCTATATTAGACAAAATGTGAAATCTTGTTTAGATTGTATTCTAAATAAAGAAAAGGTTGGACGACAGAGTGGAGAATTACATCCAATACCACCAGGAAGACGGCCGTTTGCAATTGTCCACATCGATCACGTAGGACCTCTAATTAGCAGCACAAAGGGCAAAAAACACATTCTGGTGATAATACAACTTAACAAAGTTTGTATATTTAGAACCAGTAAGAAACACCAATGTAATCCGAAAACTAGAAAGTTTGATATTGGAAATTGGGTCCCCCGAACGAATAATTACTGACAGAGGTACGTGCTATACGACTAAGAATTTTGAAAATTTTTGCAGAAAACATGGAATAAAACACACACTCAATTCTCCACATCATTCGCATGCCAATGGACAAGTGGAACGAGTTATTGCTACTTTAACACCCGTACTTAGAATAACTACAAGGCATGTAGAAAATCGAGATTGGGATAAAAATTTGAAGAAAATTCAATTTGATCTTAACACGTATGTTAACAAGACAACTAAAAAGACTCCATTTGAACTTCTTCATGAGTATTTGCCTAGAATAGAAGAAGGAATGATAAGACAACTAACATTAGAAGAAGAAAATTGGGAAAACCCAGAAAAATTACTTGAATTAGCTAGAACAAGAATAAAAGCAGAAAAATACAAACAACATTATGATTTGAATAGATACAGAATTTATAATTTAGTTTAGGAGAAATTGTTTATATGAAAACAGAGGACCACTGGTTATTACAAAGATTTTACCAAGTGACACATATGCTGTTGCTGACTTACGAGAAAATACAAAAGGTCACCGATATGCAACAACTGCTCATGTCAGTCAGTTAAAGTTGTGGAAACCGTAAATTGAAGAAAAAGAAGATAATTCAACAGATGAAGAAGCAGCGAAGGAAGAAATACAGTTAGGTGTTACGAACCACAAATTTACCCACCAACAGAAGTATATCTAAAAAAAATGACGAAGAATTCATCGGCATTGATGAACGCAAGAACCCGTCAATAACAATAATTGATCTTATCTCGAGGACGAGATAATGTAAAGAATGGCCGAGTGTTATAAATTTATTTTATATTGTAAAGCTGAAGACTTTTCTATCGAGATAACGACATGACCATTAAGCTCTATAGTTTGAAAAAAATTACTGTCGCTGATGTACTTCTCCGAAATTGATTTCGCATAAATTCTATATATATATATATATATATATATATATATATATATATATATATATATATATATATATATATATATAGGGTGTAAATCAAAAAGCGGGCCATAGGCGTTTAACATGGGAAATCAGTTTTTCCGTGCGCAAAAGTTCCCAAATGGTATTGGACCAAAATGGTTCCAATAAAAATTGTAGAGAATTTAATTCTGCATCTAAATCACTAGTCAGATTTTATTTTACACGTCATGTAATCCGTAAAATCGACTTTAAAGTTTTATAAATATTGCTCATTTGTAGTGCCATGGAATTGAAACAAAATTACAAACAATTACATATCACTAGCAATATTTATAAAACTTTAAAATCGGTTATACAGATTACAAGACGTGTTTCGGTGTTTCGGTTCAAAGTTTATATATGTTTGTCATTTCTTTAAAATAAATATTTTACAATTCCTCAGAATATATGAAATTTATAAAATATAGGTACTAGTATAACTTTACTTCTTTCATGATGGACCTTTTACTGAGGCCCTATTTTCACAAGCAAATATTAACAAATAAGTTTTGTTTGTGAAATTAATAATTAAAATAAAATATAATGAATTTTATATTGTGTGCACGATGTATAACTGATGTAAAGGCCGCTTGCAGTCGTTTCAGTTTCAAATAGTATTTTCAGACTTTAAAATTTATACCGTATACAGTCTAATAATAGAATAAAAAATTTTAACTAGATTGTCAGCTACTTATTTATTAAAATAAATAAAATAATTTTTATTACCTAATTAACTTTGCCCAATATAGTCGTAGTAATATTTTTTAACTTAATGTAACTTTATTAACAACACAAAAATATTCAAATCGGTCTGCAATCTTGTAAAATTTCAAAACTTTAGTAATTTTCATCATCTAGGTAAATGAGTGTGTAAATGTTTCCAAGGTTTTAAAATTTCTTGATATTTTTGGCAGCATGTCATTACGAACTCATTATTTAACTAAATATCTATTAGGAAGTGATTCATGTTGCTATGTGTTCAAACTGTCTTATAAAAGAAGCTGGAACAGATATTTCATCATTATACAGTTACCCGTGTATATTTGAACTTGGTGTCATGGCTGCGAAAAATTCAATGGATCGCGTGTCGAAGGATGTTTTTTCAACTGGTAAGTCAGGATTAACTTTAATGTTTATAAAAAAGATAATTGAAAATTTATATGTTCCAGCGGAAGTTTCTTACACTTGGCAGAAAAGGAAACTAAATATTCCCGTAACTGAGGGAGGAAAACACTGAAACGGGAATTGACAACATTGAGAGACACATCTTCAATTTTAAAATATGTTGAGTTAGTTCCGATTGTATACCCCAATGTCATAATACTTGACGACGAAACTGATGACGAGGAAAATGTCCCCAATTCACAAACAGAAACCCAAAAAAGAATAGAAGACGATGATTGTGTGTAGTTATAAGATACATTATTAATTTAAAATTAGATGTAAGTTAATGTTAGGGTTAGCACGATGATTGTGTGTAGTTATAAAGTAGAATATTAATTAATAAAAGTGAATTTAAAATTAGATGTATTATGTTAGGTTAAAATTTGTATAATTTGAAAATACGAATACATGTACATATATTTAAAAATAATTTTGTCAGCTTACTCAAATAACTACCTAGCCAAGAAATATTTCTATTAATTTATGTATATTAAAGTATTTAAAACTTAAAATAATTTGCATTCGTATATTTTAATTTAAATATATTTTAGTTATTATTATCGAATATAATTAAAACTTACTTCTCAACAAAAGAAACGTCTATTAAAAATATTTATATTTGTAAAATAGATTTGTGGTTAAAATTAGAAGTGAAATTTCTCATTATATTCTCGTATTTGGAATTTGTATTAATCATAAATAATGAAGTAGTTTCAAGTTTGAAAAGTGAATAATGAAAGTTGTTATATTACCGCAGTGGCGTAGCGAGGGGGTGCCAGAGGGGTACAAGTGCCCCGGGCGCCGGATGCAGGGGGGGCGCCAAATTTGGAAATGTCTACGTTTATAAAAATCCGTCAGAAAACAATTTCACGGAAAAGAATTCACGATAAAAATTTAGGGCACATAGTTGTCTGAACAGCAGGGTAACATTCTTCCCGTAACGCAAGTCCGCTGTTCAGGGGCGCCACGATTTCGCCCACGGGGACAAGCCCGAATTGCAGGCGCCCGGGCGCCCGGTTTCCCTAATTCAAGGCGCTCACGCATAATAGATACGTTTGCATCAATGAAAGCGCATAAAATACATATGTAGATTTATTGTTCGATGAATATATGTTTATAAGTTTAAAAGAAAGATACTTGAAACTATTAAAAACTGTGGTTTCTTGTTTCTTCCATTAAATAATATTTGGCAATGTTGTATACAAAAATAAATATTGTTAGCTTGGACGTGGGGGGGGGGGGGGGGGCGCAATTATGTTAGCTGCCCCTGGGCGCGCACAGTCCTCGCTACGCCTCTGTATTACCGTAACATTTTCTTATTATAATATCACACCGCTGAAAACTTTTCTATCAAGATAACGCCATGACCATTAAGCAATATAGTTTGAAAAAAATTACTGTCACTGATGTAGTTCTCCGAAATGATTTCGCATGAATTCTATGAAAATTTTTCTAATGCGTTCAGTGAATATTAAAATTTTTAAAAATTTCTACGTCGATGATGTAAACCCTTTCTTATAATACAAATATGGAAAATATTTTTAAGTCACTGATGTAATATCAACCAAATATGTGTTAGTAATTGGTCTTTTACTATAAATATAAAGAATATTAAGTCACTGATGTTATTTTTCAGTAAATATTAAAATTTTGAAAGAGACCAATTACTGATACATATAATTTGGTTGATATTAGGACCGACAATACTGGATTTGAAAGAAAAGAAATTGTTGAATGTGAAAACTTTGTAGTATATCTTCCAAGGCGATTCGACAATTAAACCAATAAAGAAACTACCAAGTTATCGATACTTATTCGAAAAAGTATAACAACTACACCAGATCACGCAGTTATTAGTAAAGTGGGACCAAAGTATAACAAAATAAATTTTAGCCATTTCTTCTACATATTTACATAACATGTCAATAATTCACTAAAATATTATTTCTTTTGTATTATATTACTAAACTTTTGACTCTGAATGTATAAATTAAACATTCAAAATGCAAATTCAAATTAAAAACATTTAAAGTTGCAAATGTTAAATATCAAGTAAGGTTAAAATTTGTTCTTAAATTATACAAAGAATTCAAAAAATTTGTACACAAATAAGTAATAAATTAGCAAATGTCTGAAAAGTACGTACCATTAATCTAAAGTAAATATTAAATATTAAACATTTTTTTTACATAAATTGAAATTACATTTTTACAGGTGGAAGAGACCGGTAAAACTAGTCTAAAACTAAGACTGACAAAAAACCTAAACACAGATAATAGTATATTATTCATTGAGCATGTAATGTATGCCAGGGGTGGGCAACCTTTTGTAAAACAGGGGCCAGATTAAGATGTATGTTTCGTACGCGGGCCGTAGTAGTTAAGTGACACATGTTTGTTACTTATAATTTTTTTCTAAAACTATAGGAAACAATAATAAAACAAAATTAATTAAATACTACATTAATTTCTCTTATCATTTATAATGAATTATAAAGAAATGGCCATTCATTTACTACGAGACTACATGATAATTTAAAAACTTTGTTTTTGGAAATATTTATTTATTATTATTTTTTCTAAAGATCTCGCGGGCCGGATTGGAACTTCACGCGGGCCGGAGATAAGTTTTAGGTAGTAGTAATCACATCAATCATAAATATAATATTGGACAATTGAAAATATAACTAGGCAGATAGTAAAAGATACTCACTGTCACTGATTTATCAGTTGAAGCATTTGTAAAATTGGATAAAAATTACTACAAATTTTACAAATTCAATATTATTTCATTAGCAATAGTAATAAAGGCCATTAGTTGATAAAAAACGGTTGAATTATGGGTATATGATTTGATAGTTGTGGATAAAGTTACTAACAATAACAACTGTCAAAATGTAAGTTATATAGCGACACCACCCCTTTTATATAAATATTGCATCATCTAAATTTAACTTAGTTTGCAAAGACGTGTTTCTCATCCTTGAACAGAGGAATCAAATTCAGAAATACGTACTTTAAGATAATCTTAGCATAAATAGACTAGTGTAGTAACTTAGCGGTAATTCTCATTTTGTATCTACCAGTGTAAAGATCGTAAGTCCTTTGTGCAAATAAAAGTTTTTTAAAAACGTTAAATTGAGTTTCACCAATTTAACTGGCGCAGTCGTTGTAGGATAGCGCAAAAGGTTATCACTTCGAAAATTCGAAAGAATTAAATTCGTTAAAAAGTGAAAATCGTCAGTTTTAACTGTTTAACGCCGCTATTCCGAACCAAAACACAAATTACTGAAGAAGAAACTTAAGCGGGATTTATAATGAAGTAAAGTAAGAAGTAACGCAAGATGCAACGCAGACGGTGACGCAGAAGTAAAGCAAGAAACTTTGGTAGGCTTTATAATGAAGTATCCGTTGCTACTTGCAGCCAATTACAGTGCGTATTTGCTTCTACAGCTGTCAATTCACACTTGACGTTTGTATAATACATAAATATACAGTATTTAAGATTATATGATGATGAAATGACTGTTTTAATAGTATATTAAAATTGAGAAATGAAATATCACTAAAGAATAGGAAACATAGGCGGCGATATTCAATTCGTTCCATCAAACTACGATAAATACAAAATAGGTGTACATAAATATAAGAGCCAGAATACTCAATTTGAACCCCTCGGAATTTATGAATTTTCAGGTATTCGCCCAGACGGTAATTAACAGCTTAGGCGACAAACTGTACAGCACTAAATACAAAGGCAATAAGCCGATTATACAGAAATGAAATATTTTAAAAGTCTTTACGAATATTTGGAAACTTAAATGCTAAACAAATAGATTGCCAAGAGTACAAATTCAAAATCAGAAAAAATATAATGAATACAAGTCGTGCTTCGAAACCAGTACGAGAACATATCGGTAATGTAGCTTTCTATAATGTAGTTTGAAATAGTGCGTTCTGATTGGTCAGAGGTATAAAAGTAACGCAAAAAGTTGAAAGTTGCCAAACTTTTGCGTTGCGTTGCTTCTGCGTCTTTGCGTTACGCTTTGTTATAAAGCGGTAGATGCAGTCCCGTATGTTTATCTTTTGCGTTACTTTACTTCAACCGCGTCGCCGCTTGCGTTACTTCATTATAAATCCCGCTTCAGCATCCAAAAGGCAGACAAGAGAGAAGGATCAACGGGTCGTCGTACCAGTCAGTACCCAGTATCCAGAGAATTCACCACTCCAGAAGTACAACGGGTCGTCGTTCCAGCCAGAACCCAGCGGCTTCACCTAGTCAACTCCACAGCGAGGGCACATCGCCAAGGAGAAGACACCGATCAACTACCCACACCAACCCCCATGTTAATCAAAGAGTACATTTTACTACTGTAAGTTATACTTTATCTTTGTATTAATCTATATTGGATTCATTAATAGAATCTTTGATAAATTTAAACTTAAACTCAAACATGCCTCTCGAAAACGAAGTAAATATTTTTTCAACATTAAATAATGATATAATAAAAATGTTAGACTTAGCACCTAACTTTGACGGAGATGTAAAATCTCTCGCTTACTTTATAAACACCATAGATGATATGATAACTCTGATAAATCAAACAAACCCAACTGAAATTACAAAAAGGATTGTAATTTTAACATTAAAAAATAAAATACGCGGTGTCGCAGCCCAAACTTTAAATACTAGTAGTATAAATTCTTGGAAAAAAATAAAAGAATTTTTACAACAAAATTTTTCTGATACTCGTTCAGAACATACACTAATGTCTGAATTGTCTCACTACAAACAAACGAGAGAAAATATCTTAGATTATTTTAATATTTAACGACACATTTTTAATTTTTAAAAGCAAAATAGAATACAAATATGACGCTGATGACTGCAAAATTATTGTTGATAACGCTATGAAGTATTTTGTACAATGTTTCATTAACAACTGTAGGGATCCGTTCAGAAATCAACTCTCTGCTCGCAACCCACAGAAATCAACAGAAATACTCAACCTCATTACAAACGATTTACAGTACATTCATACACAACAAAAAATACAGAATACTTTCACTCAAAGACCACAACCACCTAAAACACAAGTTCAATTTAACCAACACAAATATCAGTCACCTATGCACAAATTTCCATCAAAACCTCAACCCCAACCCAAACCATTTGCCCCTGAAGCAAATATAAGAAACGCCATGAACAGAAATGTTACGCCCGTGAGCATACAAACACGTGTAGCCCCGTCGCGTTACTCGAATTACCCACGTAATCAGTCACACTTTATCTCGGAAGAGTTATTCAACCAAGAGTTAGAATCTGCAAATGAAATTGATACCGAAATTATGACGAAAATTTTCGCGAAGTCCAGTCACAAGAATCGAATCCCTAATAATAAATAATAGCAAATTACCTTCTATAAAAATTGGAAATTATAAAGTTCTCTTAGACACGGGATCTACTCAAAACTATATCCATCCAAAATTAATAAAGAAAAACATTACAACATTTCCGGAATTTTTTACTGTTTATACTTGTAACGGAATATCAAAAGGTACAGAGTTCACATTTTTTTAATTTAAAAATTAAAAGCTATATATTTAACTTTCACGAAAATTTCGCTATATTATTAGGCTTGTCAGGAATAGAAGCACTAAAATCAAACTTTAATTTTAGTAAAGGAGAATGCACATTTTTACATAAATATAAATTTCAATATTTAAATCAGGAAAATAATAAAAATTATAATATTGAAATAAAAGATCAAATTATTCGTGATGAACATTTAACAGAAGAAAAACGTGGATTATTCAAAATTATAAGTAATTATAAAGATTTAATTATACAAGAGAATGAAAAATTAACATTCATAAATAAAATTAAACATCATATAAAAACCACTGATAACATCCCAGTTCATTGTAAGCAATACAAATATCCCGAAATTTATAAAGAGGAAGTTGAAACACAAATAGACAAAATGCTTAAAGATAATATAATCCAACACTCCTATTCACCGTGGTTAGCCCCTATCTGGGTCGTACCCAAGAAACCTGATGCCTCAGGAAAACAAAAATTTCGCGTTGTTATAGAATACAGAAAATTAAATTCTAAAGCTATAGATGACAAATTTCCGATTCCCGATATCACGGACATACTCGATAAATTAGGAAAATCCACCTATTTTACAACACAAGATTTAACATCCGGGTTTCATCAGATTGAAGTCCACCCTGACGATATACCTAAAACAGCATTTTCAACCAATTCGGGACATTACGAGTTTAAACGTATGCCCTTTGGCCTGAAAAACGCCCCTTCCACATTCCAAAGACTAATGAATTTTATTTTAAAAGATCTTATAAATAAATCGTGCTTCGTATACTTAGATGACATTGCAAGAACATCTTCAAAATTTAGAAAAGTTACGAGGTGCAAACCTAAAAATTCAGTTAAATAAAAGCGAATTCTTGCGTAAAGAAGTTGCGTATTTAGGTCATATTATAACTACAAACGGTGTAAGACCAAACCCTGATAAAATACAAGCGATAAAAAAATTCCCTATTCCAAAAACTACAAAAGAAATTAAATCATTTTTAGGCTTATTGAGATATTACAGAAGATTTATTGATAACTTCTCCAAAATTACTAAACCTTTAACCACTTGTTTAAAAAAAAATCAAACTATTGATATTAATAATAAAGAGTATAAAGAATGTTTCGAGAAATGTAAAACATTATTATCTAATGACCCTATACTTCGTTATCCAGATTTTTCAAAAGAATTTATTTTAACTACCGATACTAGTAACTATGCAATTGGCGCTGTTTTATCACAAAAAGATAAAAATAATAAAGACCTCCCAATAGCATATATCTCCCGTACTCTCAACAACCATGAAATAAATTACAGCACCATTGAAAAAGAATTATAAGCCATTGTCTGGGCCACTAAACAATTTCGTCCATACCTTCTCGGATATAAATTCAAAATTATTACTGATCACAGACCTCTAGTTTGGTTAAATTCATTGAGAGAACCAAATCAAAAATTAATCCGATGGAAATAAAAACTTGAAGAATATAATTATATAATTGAATACAAAAAAGGCAGCCAAAATGTCGTAGCCGACGCACTTTCTAGAATAAAACCAGGATTCGAAATTCGTTATAAAAACTCTGATATATTTGAATCTAAAAATCCACTCGTACATTGCATATCAAAAGATTTAGAAATGTCAAAAGGATTTGCCTCGCAAGTAAAAACTAAATATCCTTGTGATAAATTTTATAATTTAGATAATAAAATTTTTATACAAAATCAACCTCGTTTAATAATGCATCTTATAACAAAAGATTTTTATTATAAAAAAACCCCGTATTGTTACAGGATAATTCCAATCGGATTATCACAAATGATTCGCGACGATCAAAATTCTGGCATAAACATCCTCGATTTAGGCTCCGTACATATTCAGGTAAACACACAAATACTAACACTCAGAGTCTCCCTAAAAAAACTATTTGAACAATATGAAACACTTGAAAAAAATAAAAACGAATTGTATCAAAAATTGGATAAGTATACATTTTACGATAGAATAACGAATAATAAAAATATCTTAGATTCATTAATAAATCGTATAAAGAAAAAACCCAATTCATAAATATAAAAAGAACTAAACGCGGATTAATCAACGGTTTAGGTTCTATTATAAAAAGCATAACCGGAAATCTTGACACCGCAGATAAAGAAAGGTATGATGAAATTATTGAAAATATTGATATTAATCAGAAATTAATATCAAATAAAATAAATAATATTATAAAAGTTAATAATAATATTACGAGTCAATTTAATGATAAAATAAAACTTATAAATGAAAATAATAACTTGTTAAATAATAAAGTTAATAATATTGAAAAAGAATTCGGTCGTACTTTAGATGAAGTAGATATTTTAATATCAAAAGACTTATTAAATGAATTTATACAAGTAGGACAAGACCTATACCTTTTCTTAATACAGTTAGAAGAAACATTTACATTTTGTAGATTAAATACGTTACATTTCGGCATTATAAATTTATTTATTTATTTATTTAATTCCATTTGCCCTACAGGATACATTCCCAATTACAGAACAAGAAAATAAAACATATTCATAATAAGTGTATAGATTACATAATATTTGTCAGCGAGAACTCCAAAAAGTCAATCATCACCATGACGACAATAAGACAAGTAAAAACAAGTTGAAATAATATTGTCAATGTAAATAAAAACATTACATGAAGTGTACCTTTTTCTACTGCTATTGTATTGAATAAATCGTTATATTTGTAATCGGGTATTTATTTCATATCATCGTCACTTCCCAACTCTATCATTATTGTACTCTAGAAAAATAAATCCTCACAAACGAACATAATGAAATATAAAATAAAAAAAGACCTTAATCAAAATAAATTCCTTAGATAAATACCTATTTTAGTTCAGAAGTTCGTTCAATTCTCTTTTAAATACTGATAAACTACTAGAGAGATCTAGTACATCCGAATAATAATTGAAACTGGTGCACATTGAATTAATTGGAGAATTAGAATAATAATTAGTTCTTGAAAAATTACAAAGAAAAATGACTGAACTTCTCGTGTTACAGGGACGTACATAAAAATTGAATTGCGAGAGGATGTTGGCATCGTCTATCAAATTATTTACTATTTTAAATATAAATAATATCTGTTGTTTAGTTCGTCGAGATTTTAATGATTCCAAATTGAACAAATTAAGTAAACAGTTGTAGTCGAGGTCAGGCCAGGTATGATACAAACGATAAAAACAGTGCTTGCAAAACTTTTTTTGAATATTTTCGATATTAATGATCTGATAATTGTAAAAAGGATTCCATACAATGCTACAATACTCTAGTTTACTACGAACTAAAGATATATACAGATTTTGCAAACATTGTTTGTTACGGAAGTCATATGACATACGCAAAATGAAGCCTAAGTTCTTACAAGCAGAGCTACTCACTGCACTGCATTAATATGAAGATTAAATGCAAGTTTATTGTCAAAAAGTATGCCAAGATCTTTCTTATTACTGACTCTTTTGAGAACATTAGTTTGTAACACATAATTAAATTGAATAGTGTCAGTTTTTCTAGGGAATGACAATACTTCACATTTATCCTGATTAAAATATAATTTATTTTTGAATGACCAATCATGAACTTTATTCAAATCTTCTTGCAATTCTACACATTCATCATTGTTAGATATAGCTTTGAACAGTGAAATTACATTGACAATGTCATTAATGAAAAGTAAAGGGCCTAAAATTGAACCTTGTGGTACTCCCGAAGAAGCAATATAAATATCAGATTTAAATCCATTGACGAAAACGTATTGTATTCTGTTTTCCAAGTATGACGAAATTAAACTCAAGAAATTATCTCCAAAACCAATAATTTTTAATTTTTGCAATAAAATTTGATGAGAAACGGTATCAAATGCTTTAGCGAAATCTGTAAAGACACAATCAACTTGATTTCTTTCTGATAAAGCATCTGAAACGTATTGAGTAAACTCTACTAAATTTGTGGAGGTTGATCTCCCCGGGACAAAACCGTGTTGTAAACTACTTATTTTATTTTTAGTTTGACTTTGTATATTTTTAAATAAAATATATTCAAAAATTTTTGCAAATACGCTTAAGCACGATATCGGTCTATAATTACATATTTGTGCTCTGTTGCCAGATTTGAAAATGGGGCAAATTTTAGCTGTTTCCAAATGTCTGGAAAGCTTTTTTCTTTTAAACATAAATTATATAGATCACAGAGAGCCTCCAACAATAATTCTGAGCAGCCTTTAACAATATAAATTGGAATATCATCAGGTCCCACTGATTTAGAATTATTTTGAGCTTTTATTGCTTCTGAAACGTCGCTACAGGTAACTTTAGATAGATAAACGAAATTGTTCTGATTTGGGGCCTCTGAATCTATATAAATTGATCCATTGTCATCTGAAGTAAAAACTAGACTTGCAACGAATAGTGTATTCGGCCATAGGCCGAATACCGAATATTCGGCGGATTCCTTGGCCGAATAGCCGAATATTCGGCGAATAGTATTCGGTTGGTTTTTTCTGTTTATTACTCAGTATTTTTAGTTATTATTGACAAATATCTTGTGTTAAATTAACAATTTGAACAAATATGACAATTTGTTAAATTAAAATTTTGTCATTTCTGAATTATTAACAAGAAAAATTGTTGTTTTTATTTATTTGCAACATTTATAGTATTTAATAAATAGACTTGTCAATAATAAAAAGTAATTTAGCTAATTTATCAGATTGAAATTGTTGTTCGTAACAACTTAATTTGTTATAATAACTATGATTTATTGTTCAGCTTCTATATAATTACTAAAAAATTTTGTCAAAGGTATATAAAAATAAATGTTAATAATTACTATATTCACAAATATATTTTGTTAAGAAATACACAAAAATAAATTGTTACCTGCTAACAAATTTGAAACTTGTTAAATTAACATAAATTAACGGTGGATCGTCTGGGACTAAACATTTTCTTAAAATTTTGTCAATTTTGACTATAAATTTTTTACTGCCTACCTATGTATCTTTATTTATTACCTATGTACTGTATGTATGGGGCCTATTTAAATTAAATAAATATTTTAACTAATAGAAATGCTGCAAATGAAATTTTCAGTTTTTAGTTAGTACCGTCTGTTATCATTGGTTAAAATTTTTAACAGCCCGTTAAAAATTAACATGTAAATTACAGAATAGACACCCTTATGTGTTTTACATTTATTATTTTATTTCAAGCAAAAATTACCGAATGAAATACCCTAAATTTCCACTTTTCTCTATATTCTAAACTATTCGGTATTCGGCCGAATAATGCTTAACTATTCGGTATTCGGCCGAATAGTAAAAATGTGGCCGAATAGGCCGAATACCGAATAGTTGCCGAATATTCGTTGCAAGCCTAGTAAAAACACTTTTAAAAAAGTTAGCGAAACCCTGCGAGACTTGTGCACCGCCCACAAATGTCTCATTATTATCATACATTAAGGTAGGAACCCCCTTATTATTTTTCTTATTATTAACAAAGGCCCAAAAATCACTTGCATCATTATTATTTATTATGTTCTCAATTTGATCAATGTAATTTCTGTACAGTGTGTTACTTAATTTTTTACATTTTATTCTCAAATCTCTAAATTTTGTTAAATATATATCACAATTTGAATTCTTATAAAGTTTTCTACATCGGTCTTTCTCCTTAAGCAACAAAATAAGTTCGTTAGTGAACCAAGTGGGATATTCTGACCTGCTACGTTTAATTTTGGGGACACATAAATCCAAGATGTTATACAATGTATCATAGAACTTATTGACTGCTATATCAACATTATTACAACCTGCTATCCAACTCCAATCAACTTCTGAAAGCAAATTGTATAAAAGTACATAATTACCACGCTTAAATTGATAATATGTTTCGGGTTTACTACAATGTTTGTATTTTTCCTTATTTAAGATTTCAAATTCTATTAACAGTGAAGGATGATGGTTGTCTTCAGTCAATACTGGATCAAAACATTTCTGTACTGTGCAATCAAAACTGGCGAGTACAATATCGAGAATTCGACCATTATTATTTAATATATTATTATATTGATTCATATTAAGTACATTTGTAAAATTAATAAAATTGAAAACATTTGTGCTTAAATTATCATTATGAGATTTTATTAAGTTTGGTAAATTGAATTCTCCCACTATCAATGTTTTCATACTATAAATAAATGGCAAAGATATGAGGGAATCAAAAATATTTTCATATACAGTGACTGAGGCGTCAGGAGGAATATATATTGAAATAAGGTGAAAAACAGATGAACATATTACTACTTTTACGCACAGTAACTCAATATTTGGATCGATACACTTGATGTCAATTTTGGTAGGATTTAGTGAAGTCTTGGCTGCGATCAGCACACCTCCACCTCGCTTCTTGCCTGTAGTCACCAGATCTCTGTCGCTTCTAAAGATGAAATATCGACTGTCCAACAGTTCTGAATCAAAAACAGTGTCCTTCAACCACGTCTCAGTAAACGTTAGCACGTCATAGTTTGTAGTCAACACATTTTGTTAAAGTTGTGTCAGTTTAGTGTTAACACCCCGAACGTTCTGATAGTACACAGTTAAAAGTTGACGATCCGAAATATTAAGATTTAGTTTTTTGACTCAATTAAACGCGGAACACCTTTCACATATTTGATTTTAAAATTTTTACCATTATTATTAAGTGCCTTAAGTTCTTCACGCAGTAAAGCGTAATGCTCTCTTTGGCGCTGAGTTTTATCATTAGTTATAGATATATTTTTAAAATTTGTATTATTTTTTAATTTGTTGATTCCTTGGAACACTTTTTTTACCCAGATGCACTGATTAAACAATACTTTAAGTATTCTAGGTTTGTTATTTAATTTATTAGTTCCCAGACGTTTAAATTCAAAATCCGAGGTAGTAATATTCGGTACAACCGTTTTTAATAGTGAATGTACTTATGAAATATCTTCAGAACTTTCCTCAGGAAATCCAAAGATCAATATATTCAATTCGCGTTGTTTGCGGTCTTCGATTTCGGCAATTATGTTTTCAAAGTCCTCGCATTCTTGAATTTTAGTTTTTTGAATGTTTTGTAGATTAGTTTTTATTCCATTTATGTCAGATTGCAAAGCAAGTATCAATTGCTTAAGTTCTTCGAATTCGCTAGAGGATTTATTCAGATTAGTGACTGGCATAGAACTACATGTGTTGCAGAACCATTTAAAAATTTTTTTAGACCTCAAAGTACTACGTTCAGATTGTGACACTTCCACACATACAGTGTGATGATTAGAATTGCACCCGACACATTTGATTGCAGCTGATAGATCATATAGAGAGTTGAACACACTGCACTTTTGGGAAATTTCTGAGCACCTCTTCAATTTAATGGTAGACTGTATATAATCAACAGACTTGACTTATCTTGCTAAGCAGACTAGGCACTTTTTATTTACAATTAATCCACTTTTCTTAATGTAGCACAGATTTATTTCAAATCTCAAACTTTCATCAAATTATTTATTAATTTCTACACAGTTTGATATGAAGATTGATATATAATATGATCAAATTTCCACTACAAATTTAAAAAAAACCAGCAGATAATGATTCAGACCTTCTATACACTTCAACTACAGAAATATAATTACGCACAATTCGTAAATGAAATAAATTAAACCGTAAATAAACACGTCCAATCAGTCATATTAAATAATATACAAAATAATAATATCCTTAAAACATATTGTTCTTATACAGACACTAACTTAACCATCCTAATTGAAATCCTAGCAAATACAAAAGTAGAAGAGTTGATACAAGTAACGTCAATTCCTACTAAATTACATAACACCTATGAAACAATTAATGTTATAAATCTGCTATATTCTAAAAACAATTGTAAGATAAAATTATTAAATAAATGTACTAAACTAGTAAATAATGAATATTACTGTCTATCGCAAAATAATGAGTATGAAAAATGTTTAGAAAATATAATTTGTTATAAAGACTTTCAGTATTGTGAGTATAATAGTATATAATCTCATACGAACTTAGTTATTGATATTAAAAATTCTAAATTAAATTATTTATTCTTCCCTCAAAAGAAACAGACTAAATATGTTTGTAATAATAAAATTGAAATACAACAATTACATGGAATTTATTACACTAAAAACTGTATCGTTAATAATAAAATTGATTTTATAAATAACTTTGGAAATTTAATGGAATTAAATAATAATATTACAAGCCTACAAATTGAACATATAAAAAATGAAATAAAAAACTTGGATTCTTTATATAAGAATAAATATAATGATAATGTTCATTATATACTCATTTATATTATGATAGTTATAATAATAATTTTGATTAATTTATGTAATGTAAGAAATTGTAAATGCAAAGATTATTTTAAAGGGAATAATTTTAAAAGTACCTAATAAGAAAGTTGAAAATAAAAATTTAGATTTAGAAATCAAATTTTTCCTCTTAAGGGTGGAGGAGTTATATAGCGACACCACCCCTTTTATATAAATATTGCATCATCTAAATTTAACTTAGTTTGCAAATTAAAATTATACATGTAGTATACTACGGATTTATTTTGTATTTCTTACGTATTACGTATAATGTATTGTTTTATAGTGAATTATTTGTATTATCCTTAATTGTTTATTGTTTTTTATATTATATATTTTTTGTATTTTTGTTAGCATTTGTTATTAAATAAATCAATTTCAATTTCAATACGTGTTTCTCATCCTTGAACAGAGGAATCAAATTCAGAAACACGTACTAATAAGATAATCTTAGCATAAATAGACTAGTGTAGTAACTTAGCGATAATTTTCATTTTGTATCTACCAGTGTAAAGATCGTAAGTCCTTTGTGCAAATAAAAGTTTTTTAAAAACGTTAAATTGAGTTTCACCAATTTAACTTGTATATAAACACAAAATACAAGTCACGTAGACGTTACAACTCATTATAAAATATGAACATATATTTTATTTAGTTATTGAAGATGATAATATACTCGAAACGTAAATCATTAAAGTGTCGATGCATATGCTACATAAAATTCACAAGTGATACATTTTGTGAAATGTTTACTTGGCACTTCTTTCTATTATATACTCAACTACGTAAAATAAGTTCTAATATTTTCATTGGGAATATATTACCAATCCTTGGAAATATTCCCAAGAAAAATATGGAAATTTTCCAGAAACTTTATTTCGTGTTTTCAAAGTTATGTCAATGACAAAAATAATAATTGTATTTAAAATAACAACTTTGGAAACCATAACTACCATAATCATAATACACATACCACGCTGTTAGTATTTCTTTTTTAAGTTTTTTTTTCTGCTGATGGAAAAGAATTAAATTTTAATTTTAAAATATGCTAAACAAGAAGTAACAAGAAACATAGGTTAGGTTAAAAAGAAAAATTTTTAAAGTTTCTAAAAGCAAGGAAATATTCCCGATAAATTTCCATTTAGGTAATATTTCATTTTGGAAATTTTCCGATTGGCCAACACTAGTATAAAGAATGTAATTAATATAACAAAATAACTCATAAAAATGTATGTTAAATTTGTATAATATAACAGTGCTTTAAATAAAAAACTATTTGCACAGAACATGTACAAGGATTAATTGATTCATGCTCGAACAAACATATAATGTGGATAATTTATTTACTATGAACATCGTGTGACTAACAGAACATTTAAAATCTGCTTTCTACATGTATTTTCACATGTGTTAAATTAGCCTTTTCTACAAACTTCTTGTCACAAACAGTGCATTTATAATCTCCAAATTTCTCCATGTATTTTCATATGTCGGGTAAAATTACCCTCTTTTACAAACTTCTTATTACAAATAGAACATTTGTGATCTCGAATTCCTGCATGTACTTTCAAGTGATTGGTTAAATGATGTTTTCTTGTAAACTTCTTATCACAAATGGAACATTTGTCATCTGGAATTCCTGCATGTATTTTCATATGTAGGAGTAAATTACCCTTTTTTACAAACTTCTTATCACAAACAATACATTTGTGATCTCGAATTACTCTATGTACTTTTATATGACTGGATAAATTTTGCTTATTCGTAAACTTCCTTTCACAAATGCAGCATTTGTAATTTCGAATTCTTGCATGTATTTTCATATGTAGGATAAAACGAGACTTATAATCAAACTTCTTCTCACAAACAGAACATTTGTAATCTCGGAGTCGTGCATGCATTTTCACATGTGTAATTAATTTAATCTTCTGCACGAAAACCTTGTAACAAATTTGACATTTATAACCTCTTTGCTTGAATTCTTCTCCACCTTTTTTTGTTATATCACAAGTTGCATTCTCATTATCTGTGTCCGTACTGAAGTTGGCTTCATTCACGTTTGTTTGGTTATCATCTTCAGAACTACTCCTTGAAACACTATCTTCTTCATTATTAGGTGCCGATT
Organism: Poecilus cupreus; assembly: GCA_963942605.1. Classification (NCBI taxonomy): domain Eukaryota; kingdom Metazoa; phylum Arthropoda; class Insecta; order Coleoptera; family Carabidae; genus Poecilus; species Poecilus cupreus. Next base: position 34,634,036 of record OZ012718.1, read on the forward strand.
CGTCCTTTACATGTTTCGAGTAATATTCGGGGTCATCGTTGTCTGCTATTAATTCTTTTTTGATGTCGGTGTCAAATGCAATAGATTTCTCCTCATGTTCATCGAATGACTCTAATGAATCTTCGATCTCTTCTTTGACATATTGTGCACTATCCAGGTCCTGCTCTCGCTCCATCATCAAGTCTAGATTGTCTATCGGTATTTGCAACTCATTGAATTTCTGTCCTCGCGGGTTACTGCTGCCTTGTAATATTTGTATGTATTGCAATAAACGATTATAATTCTCCAAACACGTTTGTTTAAATTTGTTGAATGATTGAAGTGTTGTGCGGCAAGAAGAACAAATGAATTGTGGAAGCTTCGATTTTGAAATCGTCTGAAAAAGAGAAAACGTAATGTTACTTGTGTATGTATTCTAGGAGTTCTGAGACGCCAACATAGATAAAGTAGTTAAAATATCTCCTCGGAGGCACTTAGATATTTGTCTCGGTGCAGCACTCACTGCAAAACTGTACGATACTAGCGCCACCAACTACCTAACTTCGAGAATGTCAAAATGTTTTTGTAAATTAGACAAAAAATGAAATTGAGAAAAAATAAAAGTAGCTGACACCTTGCGACAGAAACATAAACTAGAGAAACGAGTGTAGTAATATTGAAAATATGATACAAGACCAGACGTACAGTGAATATGTACAGTTTATTTACAAGTTTACAATTTACATATGAAACAATTTTTCTCTACTACCTCATAAAACACACTATACAAAACAATCTACAAACGCATGCACCCTTAAAAACACCTCTTACCCCTCAATACCGCTCATTCTTACATCTCACATTCGGCGTCACTCAGACCAGAATATGAAACCTTTAATTTAATACCAAACACGGTAGGATTTATAAAACAATTGACCATCGTTAAAAATAATATCTTGACAATTCTACAAATTTAGATTTAAAAAAATTTTCAAATTGATTATAAATATTTAAAACGATCTTGGAAATAATTTTCAACATTTTCGTATTAGATAAATAATTAAATTTTACCGTCAAAAATACGACCAAAGGCATCAGCTATATTTTTTGCGAAGAAAAAAGAAAACATCTATTAGGTGGTAGATGTAGGAGTATTATAAATATATTTAAAAAATCACATTTAAAAAATTTACAAAATAGTAAACATGTATGCTTAATAATTCAAAATGCAAATAAATTTACCAAAATCATCTTGAATCTAAGTGTCAAAAAGCTATTTTGAAAGATCGTCAATTGTTTTTTTTTTTACAAATGTAATTTAAATCCTGCCGAGTTTAATATCAAAAAATCTGATGGGCCAGCACATAACCTCCCGCCCAATATTACTATTAAACGGTACAAAATAGTATTTGAGAATTTTAATTTTCTTTCGTATATTTATTTAATTTTTGACATATAGTTCACCAAGAAAATAGCTTCACAATCACAATGACATGTGTCACATTTCGTAATAAATTGAAAATTTTTAAATGTTTCCATGGTGTACTAGGAATGCAAGATTTGTGAAATCCTATTTCTTTGTATTTTATTATTTCTAAATCTAATGAAAATTCATAAAATTAGTGTAATCAAAACACATGTAAAATTAAATATTCTTCAACTTTCAAAATAACATAAATTGTTGAAAAAGGAAATTTAACCGTGTGTTTCACGAAAAACTGTTAAGGGTTTCAAGAAAACTTCTACTTCCGGTTGACCAATTTTATCCAAAATCTAATCAGATCTTCATTTAAATATAAGAAGCATTTATTCACAAAATTGTATTTTTGGTATTATAGTATTTGAGTTATGCGAGACGAAAAAATTGCCACAGACTACACACACACACACACACACACACACACACACACACACACACGCACACGCACACGCGCACGCGCACGCACACGCACACGCACACGCACACGCACACGCAAGTGTCAAATAGGTTTTGAACGATCGTCAATTGCTTTTTACAAATGATATTTTAATCATAGCTTGTTTGGTATCAAATTAACGGTCTTACGGAGGAGATTTGAACTGCAGTTTATATACAATATACAATATTTAGGATGCCCTGACGACCATCAATTGTTTTTTTACCAATGTTATTTAAATACTGCTGAGTTAAGTATCAAATAAATGTTTCATGGAGAAAACATGAATTCAAGTGTCAAATAGTTATTATTTATAAATATAATTTAACTTCTCAAAATATATACCTTCCTTAAAATACATCGTATCAAATCAGTGATAAAAAAGTGAAATCAACGCCAAGCCTTTTTGCTGCATTAAAATACACACTAAAAGTACACTATTTTATCTTCTTCTCCTTTTTTGTATTCTGGGATCACTTTTTAAATATATTTTTTAGTTCCCACATAATTCTATTTAAGTAATATTTTAATATGTACAAATATATCAGGGTTACTTGATATCATTTTTTTTTTAATTATTATTTATTGGTAAGAAAACTTCTTTCATAAATGGGGGAGATTTTCCTGCGTAAATCTTGGCGTACTTTTTCAATTTTATTGTAATTTTAATGTTAATTATAATTATATGAATTTATAAATAACACTGATTTCAGTTCGTCAATATTTGTAGTTGTACCATCACAAAAAGTTTCCAATAAAAAACTTAAGTTTCTCCATAATTTCACAAAAAAGGAACTAAATTTGTTTACAACTCGACCAATGAATGATCAGACACCATAAAAAGAACAATAATATCGGATTAGAATGGTTAATTAACAGTTGTTTCTTGGATAAACATGTACACGCTGCTATAGCTGGTCAGTTTGTTTTCCTCGCTTCGTTGCCATTTTACCACTGTCCGACCTGCCCTGCCACCTACATTCAAGTTTTTTCCCAATAAATTAAGTGCATTAATTTATTTTTTGCACTTCCGTGTTTAAATTCTCTAATTTATACTTCCTTCTCGTGGATTGAAGTGTCAGTTTTATCTCGGAGGAATTAAATTTCGAAATTTATACCCAAGGGATTAAATTGACAAGTAAACATGTAACCACAGCAACAAGTAAAATATTTTTAATAAATATTATTTTATATAAATTACATTTATTATTCATAGTATTACACAGTTGATAACTAGAGAGTATATTTAAACGGTTTTGATAAAATTAATTGCATCTACCATTAAAAAAACCTTGTCTGGTGCATCTTTTAAGAATTGATCAACTTGTTCTGCTGTAATTTTGACTTTTTGGTCAGTAGCCACTATTTCTTCTTTTAAAGAAAGTAATTAATTTCGGAAAATTGCTTATATCAGTAATATTTCTAACCACCAACATTCCCTTCAACATCGAATATCACTTCGCAATTTTTGATCGCCATAAAGATATACTAGCAGCACAGTTTCCGTGTATTTTTGAACTTCTTTATTGTCACACCACTTGCTGAAAGCTTGGAATTGCCTTTATATATTTTTCTAGATTTTATTGGCAGTATTTCTACTGTGGTTTCTTCAGATTATCCATAACGAAACGTCAATAAAAATAAACACAAATTTTTATTTTGTTTATATACAAGTCAATTTGCGTATCTACTTCTTTTGCTGTTACAAACTTAAATTTTTAAATCTACAAATTCTTAATTGAATATTATATTATTCTTTATAAATTGAAGTATTTAATATTAATTAAAAATTAAAAAAAGTAATAGTTAATCTTTCGGCGTTGACAACACTGTACATTGGATATTTGTGCTTCCTCGACATGTTAATGTGACTGAAATACGCGAACAAAGCGAACTCTCGACTCGCTGTCATTCATTTTAGTTTCTTTGAACTGCTCGGTGCTCGCCTATCAATCGTTACATAAAAATGAAACACGTGTCCACTAAAGGACAAACTTGGATAAACATATTTTTATTTTTTTCCGTATTTTATGATATAGGTATCAACTTATATTTTTTACGCATAGGATGTTTTATTTTATATATTTATATGTGTTAATAAATCATTACTTTTGTATGTAGTGTCTAAATATTTATACCCATTTGAAAAAGAAAATATACTTATTCGAATTTCGAGACGTCTCGCTTCGACTGTCTGGTCTCGACTCGTCTCGACCCATTTTCGACAACTTTTATCTCATCTCGCCTCGTCTCGAAATTCGAGACAAAAATCTGCCGAGACGAGATACGTAATTTGTCGCGTCTCGGGGCATCACTGATCTAAGTAACCTACAAAATTTGAATAGTGCTATCGTTGTTATCAAAGCTATCCATTTTCAACATACGAATATATATTTTAAATCCTTTAAAATTAATCATTATTTATAATGTATTGCTGAAATGAGGGATGGAAGTGCAAAAAATAGTGGGTCCGTGAAGTTAGTGTTTAGTGCCCGATTAGTGCCTTTAGTGCTCTTAATATTTTCCATCAATTGTTTATAATTATAGAATTAACACTTTTTTTATTTTGGTGCAAAGTTCACGCTAGCACCAAAAGTATGACATTTTTTAAAAATTTTTCATATATCTTTAGTGTCCATTAGTGCCCTAAAAATAATTTGTATATTGATTAAAAGAACAGAATTAGTGATACTTTTTTCTTTTTAGTGCCAATTTCACGCTAGCACCAAAAGTATGACATTTTTTAAAACTTTTTTATATATTTTTAGTGTTTCATTAGTGCCCTAAAAATAATTTGTATATGAATATAAGAACAGAATTATTCATACTTTTTTCTTTTTAGTGCCAATTTTACGCTAGCACCACAAGTTTATATTTTTTTAAATATTACTAAACATTCCTTTAGTGCTTTATTTGTGTATATAGATAAAAAAAAATTCCTAGATATACCGTCGTGCCTAATAAGTGCTCATAGTTGCCCCAAAAATATTTTCTAAAATGTTTATATTTACCGATTATTATTTATTTTATTTGTTTTTGTGAATATTTTAGCAAGAATAGTGAATTTACTGCAGCCTTTATTAAAAATAATTGATCGAATAATTTATATTACACATTTCTCAGCTCAGAGGGATGTTTTGGAGACTCGAGATTTTTATTTATCTTAGTATATGTTGTATTCAAAAACTATAATGTTTTTCAACACAAAAAATTCATAATACATTTTTTTTAAATCTGATATTTCCAGCACATAACCTCCCGCCCAATACTACTCTTAAACGGTACAATATAGTATTTGATGATACAGAAACATACCTTCTTATTTGTTTATTTTCTATTCATATTTGCGAATTTTATTTTTCTTTTGTATATTTATTTAATTTTTTGACATATATCACTAAGAATACAGCTTCACAATCACAATGACATTATGTCACATTTCGCAAAAAATTGAAAATTTTTAAATGTTTCTATGGTGTACTAGGAATGCAAGATTTGTGAAATCTAATTTCTTTATAATTTATTATCTCTAAATCTAATGAAAATTAATAAAATTAGTGTAATCAAAACACATGTAAAATTAAATATTCTTCAACTTTCAAAATAACATTAATTGGTGAAAAAGGAAATTTAAGCGTATTTTTCACAAAAAAAATTAAATACCAAAATCTAATCAGCTCTTCATTTAAATATAAGAAGCAATACTTCACAAAATTTTATTTTTTGTATTATAGTATTTGAGTTATGCGAGACGAAAAAATTGTCACAGACCACGCACGCACACTCACACCCCCACTCACGTTCACGCTCACGTTCATACTCACGCTCACACGCACGCACACGCACACTCACACTACACTCACACGCACGCACACTCACACTACACTCACACTCACACGCACGCACACGCTTACGCACACACTCGTGCTCACACCCACAATCACGCTCACACGCACGCACGCCCGCACACGCGCACACACACATACATACATACCGACATCATCGCTAAAATAGTAAAATCATATAGTAGGGACCCAAAAACGTGCTTATTCATTGAAAACTCACTACCCAATTTTTTGACCAAAAACAAAAGCTCTCTTAGCTAGATGTAAAAAAACATAAATTTTATAGTTATTTCATACATAATATATTAAAATAATCCCATGTTTCCAACACGTAAACTCCCCTTTAGACAACTTATAAACAGTACAAAATATAAAAAGTTACAAATAAAAATTGTTGCTCATATTATTTAACATCCTTTGTTTTTTACCTCCCGCACATATACAAGGTCGTGACGTCGTGCCTGACTGACTCATTATATAAAAACAGAATTTTCGATATTTTTGAATGTCTTTTTAGCCTTATGAAATAAATTTGTTCAATGATTTATATGCAGAAAATAAATCTCCAACTTTTATTTTAAATATTTTCCTCTAAAATCATTAGAGAAGCAAGAAATTGCATAAGTATTATTTAACATATAAAACGCCTATGATCGGCTGTCAGTTACCACTCTGTAAGGGAGGTATTGCGACGGGTCGAATTTTCGGTAATGAGTTTTTAACAGTGTGCCGATTGTTTCGTCTCGCATAACTCAAATACTAAAATACTAACAAAATAAAATTTTGTGTAGTTTTGCTTCTTATATTTAAGATGAACAGCTGATTTGATTTTGGATAAAATTTATCAACCGGAAGTAGTAGTTCACTAGAAGCCCTTAACAGTTTTCCGTGAAAAAACACTGTAAAATTTAATTTTTCCACAACTTATGTTGTTTTGAAAATTGTAGAATATTTAATTTTACATGTGTTTGATTACAGTAATGTTATTAATTTTCATAACAGATAATAAAATAAAAAGAAATTAAATTTCATGAATCTTGCATTCCATGTAGATCATGAAACAGTTAAAAATTATGTCAAAAAAATTAAAGAAATATAGGAAAGAAAATTAAATTTCTCAAATATAAATAGAAAATAAACAAATAAGACGGAATTTTTTTTGTATCATGAAATACTATTTTGTACCGTTAAAAGTTGTATTAGGCGGGAGGTTATGTACCATCAATATTTTTTTCTAAATTATACTACTTACCTACTGTTCAGGGCCGGCGGAAGGCATGGGTAGTGTGGGTAGCACTACCCACCTGAAATTTTACTGGGTGGGTAATTACCCACCTGAAATTTTTTTTTTAATTTTGAAAAAATTCTTGGAAAGGTTCAAAAATATTTGGGAATTGAAAAAATGAAATTGAAAATGTGAATAAAATGATTCTAAAATGAATACATAATAAATTCTATTTGGAAACTCCCCCCCCCCCCCCCCCCCCCCCAGATCCACAGAAAACACTAACCACCTGACTTGCACACGTTTCGCCGGCCCTGCTACTGTGTATACATACTCAGTAGTAAATCCCTATTTTATTACAATGTATCGTTTTTTTTTATAATTAATTATTTTTTCGCGGTTAATAAACTAAATTTTTTTTTATTGTCTTATTTGTTATATACTTTCTGTTTCCAATTTTATACAAAAATTCAGTACGATTTTTTTTTTAATACGGTCCATTACCGCGAAGAACCACGACCATACATAAAAGGTTGTAATTTGTAAACCCAGCACGAGTTCATTTGTTAGATGTCATCCTACTACTTTAATGTCTCCAATGAGAACTTCTCAGGTCAATTCTCTATATAGTTGTAGTGATAAGCGATTATGAACCGAAAGAGCTTGAAATAAAACTTATTTTCTATTGCTATAAATGCACCATAAGCAGTTTTCTATATTGCAGTCGAAATTGCTTACATAGCAGAGGTATGAACCATGTATGTATTCTATTTCTCACTAGATGGCGCAACAGGGAGTTTTCCTTCGAATTTTCTAATATTCACGAAAGTTATCGTGCATATTACCTCGCATAATTGCTGTGTTCTGAATTTGTAGTCGTTCCGATTTTAGACAAGTGCAAATAATAGAACATTTATGCACAACACATGGGTGCATATTAGGAAAAACAAACGAAACACTATGTTGCGACATCTAGTGTTTAATAGAATACACATATTGGTTCATACCTTTGCTGAGTCGATTGTTTTAGATCGTTACAATATTTAACAAATAAACATTAGAGAAGTTTGCAAGGAAAAATAAAAATTGGACAACACTAATTAAATATTAGGATATCACAGAGACATCAGAACATGCTGTTTAGTGATGGAAAGGTTATGTTTACTTACAATTTCAGGTAAACAGTACATTAGCATATCTTGCACTGCTATTCCACTTTCATCGTGTATTAATATACTTTGGAGATCGTTGTAATCAAGACACAATAAACAAATTGTTGGTAAATTATACATTTTGCACTAGTTAGCACATAAACAGAAAATAAACCAACCTATCAAAATGGTGCAATGTTGCCAACAATATGTTGTCTGTGAACTACAACATGAAATTATTTTAGCTAATTTGATCATTTGTTAATTTCACTGTTAACTGATGTTACAAAAACATAATTATCTAGTGACAGAATTAATTATAAACAGATGACAAATTGACGGGAATGTCTTCAAAACCCGAATACGCAAAAACAGAATGAAATGTAACCGAATACGCATGCACAGAATATGCAAAAACCGAAAGGTTACAGAATGGCACGAAATATTCAAAAACAGAATGGAATGTTACAGAATATGCATTTCCCGAAAAGGTCTACTTTAGACACTCACCGCTAGATGTTGGTATGAAATTAGTTAGCTACATTCACTAATAGATGTCATTTATTAATATGTCGATAAATTAGAGACGTACGATTTGAATTGTCAAAATGACAGCTAAATTAAATAAAACCAATAATTATTTTTATAATTCAGTTAACTGTATGTAAAAACCATTGATGATCTAGCATTTTTGTGAGCACATTTACGTTCTATCAAATTAGAAAAACATTTAATTTGGTAGTTTAGTTCTGATTTACGTACGAATACTTTGGGATATCGAGAACTGTAAGAGATACGTTGTTACCTGATTAATAGGGTAGTCTGAACATGTATTTGTTTTTCAAATTGAATGCATAGGTCACTAGATATGGCTAAAATGTAAATTTTGCGATTTTATTTTTTTGCTGATAACTTTGTTGAATAACATAATACGAGATTTTGGTTTGCACTCTCTTAAGACACTTTATAATGGTGAATTTGCAGAAGTATTTAAAAAAAAATTATATCTAAACATTTACGAATTTTTGATGGTATCAACTTTTATTTTTCATATGGAGTTCATAGTAAGCCATGACATTTTTGAATACTTATTTTTTTGCTTCATATCTATTTAAAACAGTAACAATATATTTCTATAATTAATAGAAAAATTAACGAAATTAGTTTTTTTTACGAAATTAGTTTGTTTATAATAAAATTGAATTAAAAAAAGTGAATTAAAAATAATTTACGAAAACTTTGCTATCTATATTTTATTAATTGGCCATTTCGAATCAAGCATTTCTGCACCTTTTATTCTGTTTTTTCTACAACTTACTTAACATTTTTGGATTATTCTGATTTCGAATTCTTACTGTGGCATTTCGTAGTACATTTTCATTTTAATATTCCAGAATAACGATTTTATTTTCTCAGTAACTCAATAAAAAATTCTAATTGAGTTAAATCCCTATCTATTGTCCTCCAAATCGAACATTTAATTACTGTACTATGACTTGTGAATTGTGAGCAGAAGCTCTGCCCTACCGAAACCACATATTTTGTATTTGGCGAAGTGGCAATGTATCTAAAATATCTGCAATATCATTTTGTTACATATTTAAATATCTAGGGCTATTTAAATTTTCGTTAATTATGATTGGGTCAATTAGTAGAACTCTTAGTATACCACACCATACAACGAAACTAAATTTAACTCGATGGCGAGATTCTATTATTTATTATTACATTTTTTCCATAGCAGCCTACGATTCACTTTTTTTATTTCACTTTTATTATAAATAACAAATTTCGTTAATTTTTCAATTAATTAAAAAATTTATTATTACTGTTTTATATCGTTGTACAGAAAAAAAAATCGCTATTCAAAAATGTCATGGCTTACTAAGACCTCCATATGAAAAATAAAAGTTGATACCAGTAACTCGTAAATGTTTAGATATAAATTCTTTTTGAGTACTTCTGTAAATTCACCATTAAAAAGTGTCATAAGAAAGTGTAAACAAGAATCTCGTATTATGTCATATAACAAAGTTATTACCAAAAAAAGAAAATTGCTAAATTTTACATTTACAGCCAATATCTAGTGATCTATGCATTTAATTGGAAAAACAAATACATGTTCAGACTATCCTACTAATCAGGCAACTTTCGTCTAATTTAACCAACTTCATATCTCTTACGGTTCTCGAGATCCCAATGCATTCGTACCTTAAATGGGACACACTGTATAAATTAATAATGTCTCATTGTTTTTAGATATACAGTTGTCAATATTAGTGTGGTGATCTATAACATTGTGCTTGTCAGCATACCATGCCTTATAGCTGATTTTATATAAACATAAATTTTTCTGATTTTTGTAAAATAATCTTTATATCAATTATATAATTATTTAAAAATGTATCAATTGTAAAATTAAATAGAATTTATTGAAATATGAAGCGTTCGAAAACACCCAATTTTTTGGATAATTACTTTTTAGATATTCTAAGTAAGAAAGTCGTATCAAAATGTAATTTTTATTATATTACAAATATTAACAATAATTAATAATTCATTATAAGAACCATGTTGATATTGTTGATTTATATAAATCTTTCGATAATTTTAAATTATAGGAAATTTGAAGTTTATATACGCAAGTCGAAAAGCTAAGGCAAAGTCGAAGAATAAACTATGAATTTATTATTGACAATATATAAAACTCATTAAATCCATTTGAGAGATGAAAGTAAAAATGAAGAATTAATGAAATAATTATTTCTATTTGATAATATTATCTACTGATCGACTTTATTACGGTCAACCATACGGGATTAAGATTGCTCAACATGAACATGACTTTTTTGAAACAATATATCATTTATTATTATAATAAATGAAACATATAATGTTTTATACCTATATTTGTAGATAAAAGTCCAAAGTTTTGTAATAAATTTTAAAAAGCTAATTTTGTTTGCAAATTATATATGAACATAATTTTCACAGTAGTAAAATTTATGTCACATGTTCCTATAAATGACTACAGTAATGCAAATAATTTGTATATTTATAAATATGATCGTCTATAACATACTAAGATTATTTTTCATTTGAATTGACAGTTTCTGAGAAACAAATAACCAAAAAGTGTGTTTTTTTATGTATTTTTATTTGTTTCTCAAAAACTGTAAATTCAAATTGAAAATAAACTTAGTATGTTATAGATGACAATATTTATAAATATATGAACTATTTGCATTACTGTAGTCGTTCATTGGAATGAGAGACACAGTATCCAAGTTTTGAATTTTTGACCAACTATACTTCAACGAATATTTTATTATAGTTTAATGTTACAGCTATCATTTTCATCCACATATATAAATACTAGAATGTTCAAAGACCTCACTGTGATAAATGTTTTGTTTTTCGATAAGAATAATTGTAAGAAATAATTTATTCAAATTTGAATTTGCAAAACTAAATTCATGGGAGTGAACGAACCAAGCCTGTGAAATAAACTTCATCTGATATTACAATGTCTAAGTCACTGTAAAAAATCCATGAAATTTTGACGGATGGAGGTCGTTGGACCATAAAGAACATAAAAATAAATGAAGAATACAGAATTTGCAATTTAAAAAAAATAAAGGATTAGTTCTTTGAAGTGAATGTTTGACCTTAAGACAAACTTTTGTTATACGTTTTATTTATATCATTTCAAAATACTATTCAATATGAAAGAAGTGCTGAAAAATATTAAAGAAATTGTGACAATAGCAAAAGAACCTCTTTTAACGGTAAAATCGAAAGATTTATATAAATCAACAATATCAACATAGTTCTTATAATGAATTATTAATTATTGTTAATATTTGTAATATAATAAAAATTACATTTTGATACGACTTTCTTACTTAGAATATCTAAAAAGTAATTATCCAAAAAATTGGGTGTTTTCGAACGCTTCATATTTCAATAAATTCTATTTAATTTTACAATTGATACATTTTTAAAAAAATATATAATTAATATATAGATTATTTTACAAAAATCAGAAAAATGTATGTTTATATAAAATCAGCTATAAGGCATGGTATGCTGACAAGCACAAAGTTATAGATCAACACACTAATAGTGACAACTGTATATCTAAGAAAAATGAGACATTATTAATTTATATATTTGAAGGAAAATCAGAACTAATCTACCAAATTAAATATTTTTCTAATTTGATACAACGTAAATGTGCTCACAAAAATGCTAGATCATCAATGGTTTTTACATACAGTTAACTGAATTATAAAAATAATTATTGGTTTTATTTAATTTAGCTGTCATTTTGACAATTCAAATCGTACGTCTCTAATTTATCGACATATTAATAAATGACATCTATTAGTGAATGTAGCTAACTAATTTCATACCAACATCTAGCGGTGAGTGTCTAAAGTAGACCTTTTCGGGAAATGCATATTCTGTAACATTCCATTCTGTTTTTGAATATTTCGTGCCATTCTGTAACCTTTCGGTTTTTGCATATTCTGTGCATGCGTATTCGGTTACATTTCATTCTGTTTTTGCGTATTCGGGTTTTGCCCGTACACCCCAAATTGACTAATAATACTAAGTGAAAGGAATATTCAACAGTCATTTACTATATTCGTACCATTTTATTAAAATAATTAATAACTACTTGACTGGAAGCTGGTTGACAACAGACTGCCATGCATTTTTTTTACGGATGACTTTAGAGAAAAATGTTTTATACAAAAAATGACCAGGAAAATGACCTTACTTAATAGGAATAACAGACAGAAAAATAAACCAGTGGCTCTCAAACGGTAGTATAAATTAATTTATTTTTAAATGGTAACCTATATAAATTTTTAATCCGTTAGATAGAGATTTTATTTCTTATTTAAATGATATAATTATGATATGGGACTGTATAACAATTATTTCGAGAAGAATTATATTAAAAATCAGAAATAATTTTATAATATTGAAGTAGGCTACGCAATAAATAACTATTAATACGACTATTGCCTAGGTTACGAAAATATATAATTTCTTATATGTAAAAGAACGTGTTTAATTATTATTAAGAAAATTCACTTCCTGATGAAGATGTCGAAAACTAGTAGAGGTTATATTTTTTTAAATAAACCTATTGGTTGATTTTCCTTGTGTTTTCATTGTCATAAAATATATGTTCATGACTATTTGCCTTTTTTGACCCCTCGATACAGCCCAGTTATTTTGTTCATCTCCAACTCTGAATAAATTATAAATATAACTAATACTAATAACTCTTTTTTTACGTCAAAAAGGTCTGCTTCTTTATTTACTATAAATTTTGATTAGTGCAGTCTCGTTCCGACACCAATTGCGAATTTGTCGAAAGTTTGAAGGAATAATTGCAAAACTGGAAAAAAAATTTAAATCATCATAACAAAATTACGCGATGCGATATGTGTATTTCGAATAAAACGTTGCAAATTGTTTTATCATAATGCAGAAATGAAGATACGATCGTTCGAAGTTCACCTAAAAATTTGTGGTGTGTTCACGAAGTTTATGTCGGTATTGTTGTTTGTTTATTTTGACTAATGCATATTTGCATTACAAAAATAAGAGCATATAAAAATTAAATCACGTGAAAGAGGTAACACAGTCGAATCATAATAATTTTACAAGACATTATCCAAAATTGGTAAACATATCGAAATTTTTAATTTTCTTGTCTGTCCACTTGTCTTGGTACGGTTAAATGAATTTCAAGATCGTTGAGAACATTTACAATATCTAAATAAATGAAATATCACAGATATGGAGGCAGTATATCTCTGGGTTAAAAGATGTTGAAACTCATTAAACTTCTTTTAAGCGGGGAACCTAGTTTAGACGGTTCGAAAAAATTTATTTTTTTATTCCACATATCGTTTGTAAAACTATTCAGGAATATGTCCTCCAAGTTTTATAATAAAATTCCGGTTCTTTCCGATGTTGAGCACTACAGTGAAGGAATAATTAGAATACCTGGTTAACCGTTTAGCAGTTTACGTTGTTTATTACTTTTTCGAATCATTCAACAAATTTGCACGAATATTCTTTATTCAATTACGCTCGACATGAACTAAACTCTGGAATGATATTTTTGTGTGGTAGCGCCTATAATATGGGCATATTTAGAAAGCACTATATTAATTTTAGAGAAAATAGTATATTGTGTCATTAGGAGTAAATGTGATACTTTGGGTGCTGAGCATGTAAGTTTGAACGACGAGCGAAGCGAGTCGAACAATTACATGCGAAGCACCCAAAGACACATTTACTCCGAATAACACATGCTAATTTTTCTTCAAACATAGAAAATAAAATTAGAAATATTATAAAATGCTCAAAACTTCAAAAAATATTCTGTCTTATCTAGCATTTCAAGTTGCCGTAGAATATGCTGTTTTGTTATTTTTGTTTATTTGTTTCATTTTTAACTGTCAAATTATTGAATTACAACCTAACTATTTTTCATAATATTTTACTTTGTCCGCCGCCGGCGTAAATGTGTTGCCAAGGATACACTTTTACGCCGGCGGCGACAACATTGAACTTCTGCTTGTTGAATACAAATACATGACAACGTACTTTTATGACGTTTGAAGAAAAAATAATTTTTTTGGTCAACAAATTATTTACACTCGTTATATGATTGACTAAAAAAATTATAAAATTACCTCAGTAGAAACAATACACGTTTTATAAGACCTGTTATCGAATATTACAGATTATGTTGTAATAATAGTTGTTTGTTTAACTATGCTTCAAAACACCAGATTTTCAGCAGAAGCTACCGTTTCATTGACGAGGGGTAGTAAGTAATTAAAATATGCTTGAATTACATTTATTTGAGGAAGAAGCATTAATAAACTGTAAGATTATTTTAGTCAAATGATTGATTACCACTGATAAATTTAGCTAACCTGTCATTGAACAAGTCCTTAATTTCATTGAGTCGACCTAAAGTAATATTTATTAGTTAGAAATAAATGTATTTAATAGTTATTTGTGTATCTAGAGCAGAAAGTAGTCTATTGCCGCTTGCGCATAAACATTGATGGTCGAGGCGCAGCTCGAGAAACACACACTATTTTTTTCTACGACCGATTCAATAATGATAAAAAAACTGGATGAAAATATAATTGCCATTTTCTGATTGAACTTTTATTCCGATTCATTTTACAGTTAGCCATGTTAAACCGTTTCCAAGGTGATGGATACTGTTTTTTCTGTTATTTGTTTGAATCGCATTACAGATATTAATTTTTCAATTCAATTATGACGTAAAAATTTAGTGAAATATCATAAAATGTTGGATAGTGACGAATGTGAAATGGAATGTACTCCACCACACATCAAAGAAGCTGCGAAGAATGTAATATTAAATCCATTACCTGAAAAGTCGAAGAGTAGGTACCTATGAGAAGGAATATGCCTTGTTCAAACTAACTTGTCATTAAAAGTAAACTTGCTGTTATTATAAGATACTGTTATTAAATATTACCTACTATTATAATGAACTGTTTTCTTTGAAAATTAAAATTTTCTATAACAACTGTCCTTTTTTCTATTCTACTAGAGAAGTTTACTTTCAAAAATCTTATTGCCGCTTGGCAAGTGTCAAACGTCAATTTTCTGCTTTCAACTGACAGTTGGAAATGTATATTTTCTGCTCGGTCGTAGAAAATAGTATATTGTGTTATTAGGAGTAAATGTGATACTTTGGGTGCTGAGCATGTAAGTTTGAACGACGAGCGAAGCGAGTCGAACAATTACATGCGAAGCATACAAAGTCACATTTACTCCGAATAACACATGCTATATTTCTTCAAACATAGAAAATAGATCATTGATCATTTTCCAGTCGCTTAATTATTACATCTATAGAAAATAGACATTAAAACATGAAAAAATGCTCAGAACTTCAACATATTTCTACCGTATCCAGTATTTCTAGTTGCCACAGAATATGTTATTTTTGTTTATTTGTTTTATTCTTAACTGTCAAATTATTGAATTACAACCTTACTATTTTGCATGATATTTTACTTTGTCCGCCGCCGGCGTAAATGTGTTGCCAAGGAAACACTTTTACGCCGGCGGCGACAATGTTGAACTTCTGCTTGTGGAATACAAATATATAACAACGTACTTTTATGACGTTTGAAGAAAAAATATATTTACGAATTCAAAATAAAACAAAAAATCATCAAATTAAGATGTCAACTATTTGGGGTACAAATAAGTTTAGCTCTCTGTTTTGCACTCATTTTATGAACTTAACATGGCAAAAATACTGTAGCTGGACAGATACTACTGGTACTGACATATTATATTTTCTTTTCTATTGTTACTAAGATAGCCTATCAGCAAACATCAAGCAGCCATGTTCCCGGCTGCGCACCACTGAAATACTGGGATCATGAAAATAATGAAAGTGTCGCTACTGTGTGAATTCTTATACTGTGATATAACTATGAAAATGCAAGAAAAACGAACAAATGAGTAATGATTTAAATATCGAATTCATAGTTTTATTTCAAAATATTCTGGTAGTATCATAATTTACATTTGAATGCAATATTCTGTATTAAAATCTTAGATAATTCAAATATATCACTACATATTTCCTTATTTATAAAGTATAAAAATGAATACACATGCTTTTAGAATAAAATCATGACAGTGTACCTTTTTAAATGCTAAACGTCACATAGACAACGCGTTAGCAACAAAATATGAAGTTTTTATTTCTATTTATATTGTTTGCGCTGCGAAAATACTTTCACAACGTATAAATACTCATCTTAATCTATATTGTAAAAGTTTTATTATATTTGCTCATTGTACACAAAACATCGAATAATAATAACAAATTTTTATGAACTGGTTGGCGGATTTTGTTGATTATCCATCATCTGCAGCTCCAACCTTCTATATCGCCTCATATTTGAGACAACGCCATCCAGAGATGTAGTTTTCTTCGCTCTCTCGCCGCACTGCTAACTCTAGTGAACTCATCTCATTCATGAAATAAAAATCTGATTTTTCTTCTGCTAGTTGGTCTTCTTTTACTGGAGTCACAGGCGTATTTGTTGGAGTTGGAGATCTGAAACTAGGACTTTGCCATTATGCTATTTTAGATCTGGAAATTTACCTTCATCTAAAGTAGAATAGAATCGTTCCACTTCTTCTGCTGGAGGCTCATATATTCCAGTTTTCTGCTCGCATTCTCGTCTGAATATGTGTGCTCCATTCTGATTCTTCCATTGTATATATTTTATTTTAAATTACAAGATTACATGCATTTTATAAACAAAACTTCAGACGCTTAACCTTGCTTTCATAAACGTCAATGTTCAGTGTTGCCAACCTGATATGTTGCACTTACGAATTACTAAACGTAGAGTATTGTAAGTAAATAAATCACTATTATAAAAACTAGTACGTGACAGAAATTCATATTTTATAATTATAAATGTATAATTTATCTATTGTAGGGTAAAAACAATATTTGATTCAAACTATTTTATGCAGCGAAATCTATAATGAACATGCTGTAGTGTTGCCAATGTTAGAAGAAATGTACAAGAAAATAATTATAAAAATCTGATGTGGGCAGCACATAACCTCCCGCCCAATACAACTTTTAAACGGTACAAAATATTATTTGATGATACAGAAACATACCTTCTTATTTGTTTATTTTCTATTTATATTTGAGAAATTTAATTTCCTTTCTATTTTTATTTAATTTTTTGACATACCTATATTTACAAAGAAAACAGCTTCACAATCACAATGATATGTGTCATATTGCAATATTATACATGGAATGCAAGATTTATGAAATTTAATATCTTTATATTTTATTATCTCTTAAATCTGAGAAATTGGAATCGAATTTTAAAGAAAACCAAAAGCTATTCTACAACGTAATTAAAAAAAACAATAACAGGAAAACACCAGTGATACATCAAATAAAAGATAAGGAAGGAAACATTATTATAGAAGAGGAGGAAATTATGCAAAGATGGAAATGCTACTTTGAAGAACTACTGGAAGCCGGAAAAACCACAAACCATATAGATAGAGAAATAAAACCTAGTACCACGAAACCAAAACAAGCAAAGGACGAATTCATTATAGAGACAAAAGAAGTAAAGAAAGCACTGGACAAACTTAAGATAGGGAAAGCAGCAGGTCAAGACGGCATAAAATCAGAACAACTGAAATATATGGGGGATGAAGGTATATCCTTCCTAACTGTCATGCTTAATGTAGTACTAAAACAAGGGAAAATACCTGCGGAATGGGAGACAGCTATAATATTCCCGATCTTCAAAAAAGGTGACAGATTGGCTTGCTCTAATTATAGAGGAATTTCCCTACTGTGCACAACAGCAAAAATATTGGAATCTGTACTGGAATACAAACTAAGACTAGAACTGGACAAAACAATGGAACCCTCCCAAAGTGGGTTTAGGAATGGGTACAGCACACAAGATTATATATTTACGCTAAGACATTTAATCCAGCAATTTTCATCAAGGAATAAACCATTATTTGTGGCCTTCATAGACCTCATTAAAGCCTTTGATAAAGTAAACAGAGACAAATTATGGCACATATTAGAGCTCAGAGGTGTTGACGCGAGATTACTTGCAGCAGTTAAAAGTATATATAGGTCAACAAAAAATGTAGTGAGGGCCGGTAAACTGGTATCAGAGGAATTCACAACAAACCAAGGCTTAAGACAAGGGGGCTAGCTTAGTCCATTCCTATTTACAATCTATTTAGACGAGATAACAAAAAGAGTACATCAAAATACGAAAAAAATAAAAGTAGGATATTATAAGCTTCAGGGATATTTCATAAATGAGTGCGCATTCGCAGATGATCTTGCCATCTTAGCAAATTCAGAAGAAGAATTACAACAAAAACTAAATGTGTGGAACAATGAACTAAACAAGTTCGGTCTAGAAATAAGCACAGAAAAAACTAAAGTAATGGGAATCACCAAAACAGAATCTAAAATGAATATTCAACTCAATTCGGAAAGATTAGAACAAGTAGACACTTTTAAATATCTAGGATCCATAATAGATAGTAAAGGAGACTATGGAAAAGAGGTAAACAATAGACTAACGGCAGCAAACAAAAACTATTTCAATGTCTGTAAAACAGTACTAAATAATAGAAAGATCTCCAAGCGTACAAAAACGATAGTTTATAAAACAGTATTCCAGCCTACGTTGCTACATGGCTGCGAAACATGGGTGCTAAATAACAGAAATAAGAGTAAAATTCAAGCAGCGGAAATGAAGTATCTTAGAAGAATAGAAGGAGTAACGAGATTAGACCGAGTTCGAAATGAAAAGATTAGAGAACTCCTGCATGTTAAACCAGCTCTTAGTACTATAGAAGAGAGGCAACTTAACTGGTTTGGACATTTAGTTAGAATGCCAGAAAACAGACAGGTTAAAAAAGTATGGAGAACTAGACAAGAAGGAAAACGACCAAGAGGAAGACCAGCTAAATCGTGGGACACTGTAATAGACGAAATTCTAAAATATAAAAATCTCACTAAATCTGCAGTGACAGTGCTAGCTAAAGACAGAAACAAGTGGCGTGTATTAACTAAAGAACATAAATAATGTTTTCAATTAACTCAACACCCTTACGGGTATCGCGAGTATCGGACTATATATATATATATATATATATATATATATATATATATATATATATATATATATATATCTCTCTTAAATCTAATGAAAATTAATATAATTAGTGCAGTCAAGACACGTAAAATTAAATATTCTACAATTTTCAAACTAACATAAATTGTTATTTAACCGTGTTTTTCACGGAAAACTGTTAAAGGCTTCTAGTGAATTGCTACGTCCGGGTGACCAATTTTTATCTAAAATATAATCAGCTCTTCATATAGGTAAATATAAGAAGCAAAAATAGACAAAATTTTATTTTTTGCTATTATAGTATTTGAGTTATCCGAGACGAAAAAATCGGCACACCCTATTTTTGGCTCTAAATAATACCTCCCTTACTCAGAGGTAGTTGTATTTTAATATACCGAAAAGTACTCTACGTACGTTTACAATAAACTGCGCACCAATATTTGTATTATAATATAAATAAACTTCGATGAATCTTGCAATGAAATGGTAGGGCTTTTTAAGGACATATTTTAGTAAAAGTGTAGTATACGGTCTATCGTGTTTTGGAGTGTTTCTGACAGGGGGCAAGGAAGTAGTCACGATATGCATTTAGTGGCAACAAAACTATAGGTTTTAATTTTAATTTTTGTAAAAAAAATGCCGTTGAACAAATTCGTGTTTATTCAACCTAAAAGCTAAAATATATCAGAGTTTCTTGATTTTTTATATTGTGTTTCTGTAAACATGACTTGTTAAAGAAATTAAGACCTGCAGCTATTATCCTGCCCCGCAAAACACTAAACAAATGTTTGAAATTAATAATAATGTTTTCCATCTTGTCTTCGCGTCAAACAGGTACAGACTGAAAAGTTAACCGCAAAAAAATTGTTTTGGAAGCGCTAAATTCTCAAAGTTTTCGAGATACAATAGTGTCACTCTGCGCATGCGTCAAAGCCCATATTTTTAATCAAAGTGCCAATAACCTTGTCATTGAATATATACACGTTTTTCTTTAAATAAACTTTTACATAACATGGTTGGCAACATTGCGCGACAAGCGTGTTTCTGTCAGATTTTAACCTTCACTGCACTTTAATGTGCTCTAGTTTTGTTCACCACAAAATAAACTGTATAAAATGTAATACTTGTCAGAGTTCTGTTTCTTGTGTCTTAATTCTAAGAAACTTGAAATTGTGTTAGTGTTAGACGACAGTGGAAATGCAATTCAAGAACAAATGAAATATTGCTTGCCTGAAATTGTAAGTAAACATATACTTTCTATATTTTTTAAACAGTCATGTTTATGTGGTAATTTTGTTATCTGAAGTTTGAAGATGCTCTATTTATTGTAAATACATATGGTATCCAGATTCTCTAAAGCCTCATATTACCTGAAAAATATGAGAATAACGAATTAATGCCTGATTTATCAATCGACTGCTAGTCAAATGTCAACTAACAGCAACAGAAATAATACATATATTTCTATATTTAACAGGAGGATAACCATAAACAGTCGTCAGTCGATTGAGAAACTTGCCGTAAGAAAGTTAAATTCTATGAAAACAACAGCACCAATGCAAAACAAATCACGACAATCCGAACGTTAAAAATTTATACGGCCTTTCGTAAAGCCACACGAAGCCATCATACTTGTAAATGTGCGATTGGAATTAAGCTATATTTTCGAAATTTTTATGGTATATCATTGCTGTTTACATTCAAGAAAAATTGTGAAAAAATTGCGTTGATGTAACTAATCGTTTACGACCAATACTTCAAGTTTTTAAGTTCTCTTCAAACGTACTACTTTGATTTTATTACATATGGTAACCTTTCACAAAAAAAAGTGTTTTTTTTCTTCAAACGACATAAAAGTACTGTGTTATGTGTTTGTATTCAACAAGCAGAAGTTCAATAACGCTGCCGCCGGCGTAAAAAGTCTCCTTGGCAACACTTCTACTCCGGCGGCGGACAAAGTAAAATATTATGCAAAATAGTTAGGTTGTAATACAATAATGGAATCCTTTACTATAGTCGCAAAACGGCAAATAAGTCATTTATACCATAATATAAATGACTAGACCCAAAAACAGCGTACTAGATATAATGGAAGTTTAAAGAAGAATATTAATTATTAAGATATTTGAGTTTTAAAAAGCTTTATAATGACGTCAAAGTATTATGCCGCATATCTATCCTATTTGGAATTCTTTGTACTTCTCTTATTATTGAGCTGTCAGATTGTCGAAGTGTCAAAATAGTTGGCAACTAGTTTGAAGATTTTTTATTTTGTTTTACTTTGAATTCATAAGTATATTTTAAATACATACATAATATATTATTTATTTCTAACTAATAAATATTACTTTAGGTCGACTCAACGATATTAAATACATGTTCAATGACATAGGTTAGCAAAATTTATCAGTTGTAATCAAACATTTGACTACAATAATCTTACAGTTTATTAATGTTTCTTGGAATTCATGTATATTTTCATTACTAAAACAAAAAGTAATTTTTATTTCATTTAAATAATTTTCTAAACAATAAAATAGAACATTTATGGGACTACAATAGGCTATTCCACGATATTTTTTTTAATTTAATTTAATTTCTTTTATTGAAGTACATAAAAATATAAGACCACATGTGAAGGTTCGAGTTAAAAATTCCTCCAAATAAGCGAGATATTAAGGTGTGAAAATTACATTGATGACGTAGGTAGTGTGTTATACCAGAAATAAACACTTTCGAAAAAAATGTTGTGAAAATTGCAAAATATATACTTAAAATGTAATATTATATTTTATTTTTAGAAATAATAGTAGTTTATATACCAAGGGGCTGAAGTGCATGATTTAATCCTGATTATGAAGTTTATTTCACGAGGGAAATAATCACCTGAGGGATTAAAGGCACTTCAGTCCTGTGGTATATACACTATTTTTTTGCACTTTAACCCTCGTTTGAGCAATACATTATAAATAATGGGCGCGGCCAGCTAGCGTTTGCTAGTGATCGATTCTAGTAAATGAAAAGTAGTATGAACATGAACCGAATTTTGCTGGTACTGTCATCTTGTGTCAGTCAAGTTAGGTGGAATTAACCGCAAATTCTGATTATAGTCAAATCCAAAACAGTATTTTAAAATTGTAAGTAATAATGTCAAATACTTCATATATTTCACTTCATTTTAAGTTATTTTTATAGTTTTTTGCAGGCATGGTTAATATTGATGACACTACAAATGAATTTTTTATACATTTGATAGTTCTAGGAGGTTCGCTAGCTCATCTAGCGCAAATTTATTTCGGTAGGTCGCTAGTCTAGCTGCTGAAATCTAGCGGTTACTTAGCAATACGTTTAGCTGTGATCGCTAGGTTAGCGATCTAGCTGCTAGGTTCGGCAGAACGCGCCCAATGATTCATTTTAAACTATCTAAAATACATATTCGTATGTAGAAAATGGATGACTTTGATAACAACGATAGCCGATAGCACGATTCAAATTTTGTACTTTGCCTAGATACCATAAACAAAGTGAAATTTTGTGTTTATTTATTAATTGTTAATAATATTATTAATTCCCAAGACTAGTTTTTAACCAATCATAATGCAAAACACTTGAAAATTCTACCAATAGGGGAAAAGTTTTATACTGATAAAACCCCGTTGCCCGGGCAACGGGACTTTACCGCGGTAAAACCCCGTTGCCAGAGTTACATCGATAAAACTCCCGCTACCAAGGAAACAAATAATTGTTACTGTCAATCACTGTCAGTGTGACAGTTAATTAATATTTCAAGTTACATTTTGCTTTATCTTTGGAATTTATCTTATGAAATACCACGCGACCTTTCTGATTTTCTCAGATAAATTTTTATTTTTAAGCACTCATTTTCTTTGCTTTTAAGCAAAACTACTCAAGCAAACTGACATTAGGTAAAACCCCCCCTCCTTCGGAGTCGCGATATACCATGCAGTTTGCTTTCGTGATTGTGAAGCAAAAAAAAAAATTCGTGCAAAAATAAACATTCATCGATAAAATCAGAAGGTCTTGTGATATTACCCTTAAAAAAATTTAGAAAAATATATAAAAGCAATTCGTAGCTTTCAGCAAGTGGTGTGATAATAAAGAAATTAAAAAATACACGGAAATTGTGCTGCTTATATATTTTTATGAACGATAAAAAATTGCGCAAGAAATTTCCTGTTAAATATTATGCTTTGCTTTTTAAAATAATGTCAAAATATTTTACAGGAAAACGTAACACATTTGTTTATCATCTTGTTTTATTCCATAGCGAACACTATTGTATAGTAATTTTGTACCTACATTTTCATGTTCAATTTCTGCAGTTACCACTCATAGTAAATGAATTTTGTTTACTGCTTTACATGCAGAATTTTAAGCTCTACGACATTCATTTGAAACATTTTTGTCTAAAATAATTTGGGAAGTAATGCACACGAAAAAACTGTTTTCCCATGTTAAACGCCTATGACCGTTTATCGACTCTGGGGGATGTTAGACCCTTCGGATGCGTCTGGCTTCTTGAACACATTGGCTTAAAATGGTTATTTAAACATTATATATAAATCCCAGACTTTGTACTTTAACAAAAGTAAGCTCATATTTGCGCACTTTTATTAGCTGGTACCTGTGTAAGGCACCGTTAGTTACGATTTGTAACCCTCGAACATACATTCTTACCTACAGTAGTGTGAATACACATAAAATTTCAGCCTTTATACATTTTAACGAATGTCTAGCAGGCGCTGACTCTTTGTCTATTCCTAAAAGTAAGTGGTGTAATACAGGAAAACATAAAATTAATACAAATGCAAATATTTTTATAGTAAATTTTATTAGGTATATATTTTGTACGCAGGTACAATAAAAAAATTAAACTATATAATTAAAAACAAAACAAAAACGTAATCTCAAAAATATAATATTTAATACATCTGTAACAAAAATTTCTATATAT
Source organism: Poecilus cupreus (assembly GCA_963942605.1). Taxonomy (NCBI): domain Eukaryota; kingdom Metazoa; phylum Arthropoda; class Insecta; order Coleoptera; family Carabidae; genus Poecilus; species Poecilus cupreus. The sequence continues at coordinate 34,658,880 of OZ012718.1, forward strand.
TTTTTCTTTTTCATTATACTTCTTTCTGGAATTGATTCCCTTTTTCTTCTTCTTTTTTTTATTACCGTTGATGCTTGATTTATCTATTGATCCTTATTAAAATTTTGGAAACGCATATAATTCTTCTGTAATGGTATTGCTACTTTTAATTGTAGGGTTGGTGATGGAGAGATTGTTAGGGTAGGCTCTGCAGTTTTTTTCTATAGACCTGTAAAAATAATTTAAAAATGTATTAATTATGAAGTTATACTTATTAATAGACTGTATATTAATATAATTTTGTATGAGTTAACCATAATATTTTTGTTCTTTTTTTTTCCTCTCTAAATAAATTTAGTAGCAGCATATTAGTTTAATAATTCAATTAAACTTTACTTTCGAAATGCCGGCAATTAGATGAATTTTACTTTATTCTTCTATTTGACTGGCGGAATCAGGCAATTAGACGAAAAATCGCGCACTTCTCTATTTGCCGGGCGCGGTTTCAGCACTTGGAAGAATCATTCATAATATTGTGAACAATTTTATTGACAAATTTAACTTATTTGTTAAAACAAGGTGTCGATAAATGACATCGTGAATTTCATAAAATACCTGCTTTGAAGCAGGCACATCGTTTTGTTTGGCATTGTTTTTTTGCAGCTTTGCAATTACATTTTTTGCAGCTTTGCAATTACATTTTTTGCCGCAACCGCGCCCGGCAAAAAGAGAAATGTGCGATTTTTCGTCTAATTGCCTGATTCCGCCTGTCAAATAGAAAAATGAAGTAAAATTAATCTAATTGCCGGCATTTCGCTAAATGCCTGTATATTATGGACATCATAAATTCATAATTACGAATATTTATTAAATGCTTATGAGATAGTCCACAATATTTATTATCATAAAGCATTAGTTATCTTATATGGAATATAACAAAAAAAAGTTACTTTAGGCGTTGAAAATTGTTAATAATATTTTTGTTATTTTGGTGAAGAATACCTACAAATAACTGTTGTAAAGTATGAGTATCGCTAGTAACAAAACAAAATGACCATAAGCCTTAAACATAAGTTATTAAATTCTGTTTGAACAAAGCAAAACAAGTGCATATATCGATTATTTGATTAATAGATTGATTGATTAATCGATTATTCGATTAATCGATTATTTCATTAATAGATTGATTGATTAATCATTTAATCGCTTATTCGATTATCGATTACTGAATACCCTAATCGAACAGCCCTAGTGTATACTGGTACTGTCTTTCTTATAATTATAACACTGTGGCATTGAACAATATATTTCGCTCTTACTCATCATTGTTCGATATCTTATATTCACATACAGTGATTAAATACTACTATTAATACCGTCTAGCACTACTACACAAATATTTAAACACATCTATTTAATATAATATAAAGATAGGACATGAATAACATAAATATACTTGTAAATTTGAAAAAAATCTGGATTTCCATATATTTCTATAGAAGCAATGAATGTTTTCCTCTTTGTTCTAGTTTATGTTTCTGCCGCAAGGTGTCAGCTACTTTGATTTTCCCCAATTTCACTTTTTGTCTAATTTTACAAAAATATTTTGACATTCTCGAAGTTAGGTAGTTAGTGGCGTTAGAAGCGCACAGTTTTACAGTGTGCTGCACATAGACAAATATCTAAAGTGCCTACGAGGAGATATTTTAATTAATTTATATATGTGGCGTTTTAGAACTTCTAGATTAACATATACAAGTAACATTACTATATTTTATCTTTTTCAGGCAATTTCAAAATCGGAGCTTCCACAATACATTTCTTCTTCTTGCCGCACAACACTCATACAAATATTACAAGGCAGCAGCGACTCGCGAAGACAGAAATTCACTGAGTTGCATTGCATATACAGATAAACAATCTAGACTTGATGATGGAGCGAGAGCAGGACGTGGATAGTGAACTACATGTCAAAGAAGAGATCGAAGATTCATTGCAGTCATTTGACGAACTTGGGGAGAAATCTATTGCATTTGACACCGTTTACATTAAAGAAGAATTTATTGCAGACAACGAAGACCACGAATATTACTTGAAACATGTAAAGAACGAATCGGCACCTGATAATGAAGAAGACAGTATTTCAAGGAGTAGTTGTGAAGATGAAAAGCAACCGAATGTGAATAGAGCCAACTTCAGTACGGACACAGATAATGAAAATCCAACTTGTGATATAACAGAAATAGGTGGAGAAGAATTCAAGCGAAGAGGTTGTAAATGTACAATTTGCAACAAATATTTTAATAGGAAAAGTCATTTAGACGTACATGTAAAAGTACATACAAACAACAGAGATCATAAATGTCAAATTTGTTATAAGGTTTTCGTACAGAAGAGTAAATTAATTACACATATGAAACTGCATGGACGAATCCGAGATTACAAATGTACTGTTTGTGAGAAGAAGTTTGTTGATAAGTCTCGTTTATCTCGTCATGTGAAAATACATGCAGGAATTCGAGATTACAAATGTTCCATTTGTGATAAGAAGTTTGTTGAAAAGCGTTATTTAACCCTCCATATGAAAATACATGTAGGAATTCGAGATTATACATGTTCTACTTGTGATAAGAAATTTACACAAAAAGGTCATTTAACCTACCATATGAAAAGACATGCAGGAATTCGAGATTACAAATGTGATGTTTGTGATAAGAAGTTTGTAGAAAAGGCTAATTTAACGCAACATATGAAAATACATGCAGGAATTCGAGATTATACATGTTCTATTTGTGATAAGAAGTTTATAAAAAAGCATTATTTAACCCGTCATATGAAAGTTCATGCAGGAATTCGAGATCACAAATGTTCTATTTGTGATAAGAAGTTTATACAAAAATGTCATTTATCCTACCATATGAAAATACATGCAGGAATTCTAGATTACAAATGTTCTATTTGTAATAAGAAGTTTATAGATAAAGCTAATTTAACGCAACATATGAAAAGACATGCTGGAATTCGAGATTACAAATGTACTGTCTGTGATAAGAAGTTTGTAGAAAAGGGTAATTTAACCCGACATATGAAATTACATTCAGGAATTCTGGATCAATAGTGTTCTATTTCTGGTAAGATGTTTATATACAAGACTAATGCAAGGATGTTCTAATCGTTTTGTCCTTGTCTAATGTTAGGTTATGTTACATTTGTCAAAAACAGCCACAATTGCTATTAAATGTGCAAATTGAAATACATGGAAATATAATATTCTGACCTTAACTCAATTTTTTTTAAATGTGAAATCGTTTTAATTTTTTTTTTTCATTTTTATGTGGCTAAGATGTAATTTCTGACAATCGACCTTTCCTGAATCAAATATTAAAGTGAAGTTTGAAACATGAATTTTTTCAAGCAAAAGAACAACATAATAAAAATTGCTGTCATTTATCACTAAAATTACACATTTTACACGAAAATCGCAATAATTTTCTTAAGATATCACAATTTATGAATGTCTTTCGACGGTGCTAAACGTGACAATGTCTTATTTTCAAACGTCAAACCTTGGACATAAGAATATCCAAAGAAACTAAATTAATTATCCATTGGATTCAATAACAAATACAATAAGTAATGATTTTGATCATTAAATGTAAGTTAAACAAATCGTAAGTTAAGATTAATTTGTCCAACAGATTCGAATTTTCGCGCGCACTTTGATCTGGACTGCCACGTTGCTACGCTTCCCACTAGATTCGTAGACATTCGTGTAGTTTGTTTCATTAATTTCTATTTTCTTGTTACGCAATCTTTGAAAGGTAATGACACTTCGACCTTATGTTAATGAATGTTCCAGCTACCGATTTATCAATAATTTGGAATATTCTCATTATTTTTTTTTTGACATTTGTAGCCTCCAGATATTACTTTTCCATAAGAACACATGTTAAATCAGCAAAACTTTAAACTCTCATAACTTTTTTTTAGAAGCTGTGACTGACTTACAACATTTGCATAAATTTTTTGTGCAATACCTCTGGCATCTAAATTTCAAGCAATTCACATTATTTTCGAAATAGGGTTAGAACATCCTTAACCAATCATATGAAGATACATGAAGAAAGCAGATTATAAATGTTCTGTTTGTAATACTATGTTCATAGTAATAGTAAATAAATTATTCACATTATATGTTAGTTAGAGCATGAATCAATTAAACCTTGTACATGTTATGTGAACATAGTTTTTTATTTAAAGTACTGTTTTTTTTTTATATAAATTTACGTAACTTGCATTTTTCTTGTTTTATTTTGTTGTATTAATTACATGCTTCATACTAAGGATTGGTAACATATTCCCAATGAAAGAAAGAAGTAGTAAACATTTTACAAAATGTATTACTTGTTATTTTATGTAGTGTGATGAACCGTCCTTAATTCTTAGTTTGTTTTACTAGGTGTCATCACATTTTGCTCAGTCTTTCAACTCTTAAAAAAGTCCGATCTTTGTAAAAACTTCAATATGTTGTAGATCTTGTTCACCGGACCTACAATATGTAAAATGTAACGACAGCTGTTTTGTAAAAGTGTTTAAACTTACCTGTATTGTATAAAATAACTATTGTTTACTGTAATTTACTATAAATTTCTGTTCAAAGTTAATTTACGAATATGACTAACATAAGTTTGACAGCCTTTCAAATTACAGATTGTTGTTGCTCAATAAGCTGATTGGTTTACATTCTGGGTGGGGGTTGGGCTTCTGGGTATAAATAGCGGCACTCAGCCGTCGGAGAGATAGACCCACAGAACAAATATACTATAGAAGAAGCGTCACGGATAGGTTATTTTCAACTTAGCACATTGTTACTGGCGCCATCTATACGCGGCACCTTAAGCTATTAATGTAGAGAAGCGAAAAGCGGGCTTATACAAAACAAATCTATATTTTTTCAATATTAAAATGTATACAAAAATAAAAACTATTGAATTATATAAAAATATATATTTTATTGTATTAACAAATAGGTTACATACTTATATTAGATATTGCAATAACTATGTTATAAGTTATCTTTATATTAAAATGAATGAATTATTTTGAATTTTCTCTCTCTGAATGAAAATTCATATTTACATTCTATTTCCAAAAATACTGAACATGAAAAATTGTTTACAATTAATGATCGTCATGAACTAATAAAAATAATCTCTTAATTTAAAATTGCCAAATTAGTGCAAAATTTATCATTTGATTAATATCAACATAAGGAGATAATTAATTACAGAACAAAAATTTTTGTTGATACATTTGTTGTTCTCTGCTTGTCAACTTAGTCTTCCGAGAAACTCCCAATTATCTCAGCATAACATATTCATTAGCTACAATAACGAGCTACAATATAAATATATAACTTATAGAACATAACTTAAACTGTTTTAAAGCAAGTCTATAAAAAATATTAACACGTATCTTGAAATGGAACAATATCTCGAAGTAACCCACGCCGTATAACTTCCATGCGTCCTAAAGTCCACGCGCCCGAAAAACCACGCCGTATAGCTTTTCCCCCACCACAATGTCCACGCTGTAGAAACTCGTTCTTCATAACTTGCTCTTGTAATGACGTTAGAACTATGGCTATTCAATACAAAATAAATCTCAGATGGCGCTGTGCACTACAGTAATCCAAATAAATATCCATTATAGTCTAATATATAATTCTATTTATAGTATATTATTCAATGAGTATGTAATGTACGCTTTTACGGGTAGGTATCATGATTACGAATATTCCTACGTTTACAATTCAAGCCTTGAAAAATGATGCGCACGAATCCTGTAAAACTCAAATATTTTAACATTAATTATTCTAGTACCGATTAACGAATATCTCAAATTTGCGAAATTTGAAATATTTTCACGCGACTATGCATAATATTATATTAAAATTGTATTTATATAAATGTTAAAGAAAAATATGTTGTATTCAAATATAAAGTAATAAAATAATATTATACTCCGTAAAGAAATAAATGCATAAGAAGGTACTATTAAAAAAAAAAGAAGATTAATTGAAGAAATGCAAATAAAATGAACTTGAATAAAGTTATATTGAAGATATAAATAAGACGAAATGTTAAATTTAAAACTTATTTAATAATATTTGTGTACATTAAAAACTATTATTTAGATATGAGATACAAGTATAACCTATAAAAAAAACGGTTTGGATGATTACAAGTTAATTCTGTTCAATTTATTTTTTATAGTAAAAAAATTCAACCGTTTTTTATCAATTAAATATATTTTATCTGCTATTAGGGTTTTTTATGCCAGTCTTAGTTTGTGACTAGTTTTACTGTTAGTCAACAACTCTTCTAGCTGTCAAAACATAATTTATGTAAAAAGAATTGTTTAATCAGTCCGCTACAGGTCAAACTAACCTTTCAGTGTGTCTTGTTCGCTGAAAGCTATTCTCGTGACGTGTCTTTGTCCATCAAAAAGTAAACTACGATACTTTAGGTAAATTAATTAATAAATAATATATTGTTCCGAGATTCGTTGGCCGAAGGCACTGGATCCCGAGGGAAATATTAATTAATTTTCTTCTGTTTTAATTATATATGCTACACATTTTTACCAATTTTCCGCCGTAACATTGCGAATTGCCTCCTCTAATAAATTACTGACATCATTAATTTTACATGTTTTGTTATTTACTCCTACATAATGTTTAATTTAAGCCTATATCATTTCTAAAGGATTCAATTTACAATGGTAGGTACGTCGTCAACAATGTAACCGTTGAATTTATTTTAATTTTGTTTATATATGTCTAATAATTCAGCTTTTACCATGTTATCACTATATTGAATTGTTTTTGAATTTAGCCAAGCTTTAATGTCCTTGTTTCCTCCAAGCACTTGTTGGGAGTTTTTCTAATTTCATGGCATGATAAAGGGGGCATTATCGATGACAATAACACAGTTATTTTCTAATTTTTCCAAGCATAAATGATAAATAATTTTTCTGTGGCCGTTTTAATCGTTGACTTTTAACAAACATTTCACTCACTTCCACTATTAACATTCATACTGAAGCTTTACAAAATTTATTTCTGCACAAAATAATGTTGTTGATCGCTACTTAACACTCTGTTTACGTATTAACGCACTCCTCGGAACAAGGGAAATATTTGTACCTTTCCGGTACTTACGAAAGGGCGGGATGAACTTAAACAACCAATCACCAAATGATTACTTTCTGTACACGTGAATATTCCCACAATAAAGTTGGCATCTTCTCGCCGAATGAAATATAGATACGTGAAAGAAAGAAATTTCGTAATTAATGATCAAGATAACATTACTTCTTCCACCGCTATTGGGAGAAAATCTTTTACAAAATCAGTAAAATTAAAAGTAAATAACAAATTATTTAAATATTATATAGTAGATTTTCATAACATCTGTAACCTCCTAATTGGAATGGAGACATTAAAAGAATTAAAAATTACTCTTAATTTTAAAACCAATTAAATAATACTTTGAAAACAGAAATATGAAATTTACTACACAAAGCGAAATTCATAATAAATTTTCTTATATCCAGTTTAGAGATGAAAATTTAAATACAAATCAGAAATTAAAAATAGCTGAATTACTTAAAGAATATAAAGACTTGTTCCCTAAAGAAAATGAACAACTTTCTGCCACTAACGTCTCTACCCACAAAATTTACACTACAGACGAGATACCTATTTTTACAAAAAAATATAGACTACCTCAATGCTTTGATAACGTCAGACGAATATGTACAAAATTTGTTAAAAAATAAAATTATTCAGAAATCAAAATCCCCGTTCAATTCCCCGATATGGATTGTACCAAAAAAGGTAGATGCCTCCGGAAAAAGAAAAACTCGATTAGTAATTGATTTTCAAACATTAAATAAAAAACTCGTAAAGATAAATTCTCATTACTAAATATAGGTGATTTACTAGATAAAATTGGAAAACCTAAATATTTTAACACACAAGACTTGCACTCAGGATTCCACCAAATTTTAATAGATATAAAAGATAAAGAAAAAACTGCTTTCTCAACTCCCTCAGGACATTATGCGTACCTACCTGAGAATGCCTTTTGGATTGATCAACGCACCCACATTTCAAAGAATAATTAATGAAGTTTTAAAAGACCTATTAAATAAAATTTGTTTAGTTTACATGGATGATATTATCATTTTTGAAATTCTGAACAAGAACATGTTGAAAATATCATAAAAGTCTTTAACGAATTACGAAAGGCCAATCTCAAAATTCAAATAGACAAATCGGAATTTTTTCAAATGGAAGTAGAATACTTGGGATTTGTAATCTCTTCAGAAGGCCTTAAGCCAAACAAAAAGAAAATAGATATTATTAATAAATTAACTATCCCAAAAACTGTAAAAGAAATTAAAAGTTTTCTCGGTAAACTTTCCTGGTATCGTTGATTTATCCCAAATTTCGCTAAACTTAGAAAAACCTTAACTACTTATTTAAAAAAGAGTCAAATAATAAATATAGAAAACCAAGAATATCAGAATGCATTCAAACTTGCAAAAGAATTAAACTCTAATCCCCAATATTAAAACCACCAGACTTCACTAAACAATTCATTCTTACAACCGACGCTTCAGATTTCGCGATGGGATCCGTACTTTCTCAAATACATGAAGGACAAGAAAAACCCATAGCATACGCTTCAAAAACTTTTAACTCCGCCGAACAAAACTATTCCACAATTGAAAAGGAATTAAAAAGCATAGTATGATCAACAACACTATCTTTATAAACAAAAATCCAAAATTAAAACAGACCGCAGACCATTAGTATGGCTATTTAATATGAAAAATGCCAACCAAAAATTAATGCGTTGGAAGATAGAATTGGGAGAGTAATAAAAATAGAAAAAATATATTTTGAACCTAAAATTTTAAAACAAAGGTTTCACGTTACATTTTCTGTACGAGATATTAATAATGAAATAAAAAAAAAAAATTATATGGTACCTAAAGTAAGATATTTTGCAAATTTTTTATAATAAATTAAACTTAGTAATATCACAACATTTACGAGAAGATTTCGAACCAAATACTAATAATATAATTGGAGTAAATATGTTTGTTAAAGATATACTAAAGATTGACGAACAGAAACAAATAGTCGCTGACGATCATAACGGGTTTCCGAAACCACCGCGGAATATTTGAAACAATCAGAAATTTGAAAGAACGATATTATTGGCCTAAAATGATACAAACTATACAAAATTATATAAATAACTGTGAAATTTGTGAAAGTAATAAATATGAAATACAACCTATAAAAACAAATGATAATCTCACCCCTACCCCAGAACGTCCCTTTGAAATAATTAATATTGATATTATCGTTATAAACTCATAAATATTTAACAACATTTGACCAATTTTCAAAATTAGGATCAATAACTCCTATAAGAGTAAACTCTATTAATATCGTAAATGATTTAAAACAATATTTTTAATCATATGCAATGCCGAAAATAATTATAATGGATAATGGCACAGATTTTAATAATGAATTTTTAAAAGATTACCTAAAAACATTAAATATTAAACCCCATTATACATGTATCAATAACCCAAAAAGTAACGCTGTAGAGCGATTTCACTCCACTCTTATCGAACAATTAAGAATCATTGAAAATAATGACAAATTTAAACATTTAAAATTAGACGATAAAACTGTCCTTTGTATTACTAATAAAACATCCTTTAAGATAATTTTTGGAGAAGATTATGAATTTAAATATCCTAAACTAATTAAAACAAATTCAGAACTAATACAGCAACACATAGATAACCAAAAAGAACTTCATAAAATAATTAATAGTAAAATTTTATAAGAAAAAGAAAAACGTCATAAAGAAAATATAAACCCTTTAGCATTACCCTCACAAGTATATGTTAAAGAAACTACCAGGCGAATACAAAAATTTATAAAGCCTCTATACCAAAAATGTAAATTAATCTCATACAAACTAAAAATCGGTGTAACAAAAGTCGAAAAACCTAATGATAATTCATAACATACGAATAGATAGAATAAAGAAATGATAACTCTACTAACATTATTATTTTATTTTAGAACTCACGGACAACAGTTGTTAGATATATCTCATAACAATGGATACCATATCACCCAATTGGGACTAACACACCTTGAACAAGAAAGAATACATACATATTTTAACTATAATGTCACACCCCTGCACGAAATACAAAATACAGAACATAATTATAACACTACTCCAAGAGACAGAATCTATTCATTCCGCAAACATAAATTACTCCACAAGAACAATTAGATAAAGTAAAGTATAATAAAAGATCAAAAAAAGGACTAATTAACGGTTTAGGTAATATTATAAAATCAATATCTGGAAATCTAGATAGTAACGATGGTGAAAGATATAATAAATTATTTTAAATAGTTAAAGATAACGAAAATTTGTTATTTCAAAATGAACAGAAACTCTTTAAAAACCTTAACTTAACAATTTAATAAAAGATTAGAAAATATTCAGTTAAATAGTTACAGAGAGTAACCTGCATACTTAGTAGAAATAAGATACTTAGATAAGAAATACTTATATATACTGCTGTAACATAATGTAAAGCATCTTTTGTCGTTCAACCATTGTACAAGTACAATAAAGACTTAAGGTCCGTTGTAAATTCAATTTTTAAAAACTCAATCTTCTCAAAAAGAACTAAAATTGGCGCAGTCGTTGTAGGATACTCGAAGTTAGACGTATCGCACGGATAACTTTTGTTTCAACAATTTATCGAGTATTTCGGTCCGGGAGTGAGCCGTTTAGCAAATCGAGCGGATATCGGTTTGTCGCGAGCCCTACAGAACCGAAGAAGAGAAGAGAGTTAGAAGAGAGAATTGCAACGTACTGGTGGAGGACAGCATCGCCAAAGCCAGCCTGGTGAAGGACAGCATCGCCGTAGCCAGACCCCCTAGAATACGAAGACCTGGGAGAGGAACAAAATCGTCCGAACCTATAGGCACTAGGTTAAGAAGAAATGAAACAAATAATACTGTGAGTACGCTCAATTCCATAATATAAATCAAATCCTTTTATATTCCAAGAATCCTATTTTAAAAGATAACTTGAAGTTCAACTAGAGTAGAAAAATATTAATAAGTTAGAATTTTATTGATTAATGAGTGAAAACGAATTACAGAACTTATCTGATCTATTAAATCGATTTAACCTCGCAGATACAGATATAGATATGCCACAAACACCACCACAACTTGAACAAAATCCCGTAAATTACCAATTATTAAGATTATATGTAGACTCTATTCCAAATTATGAAGGTAACCCTCATACGCTGGGAATATTTCTTGATTCATGTCAAAATTTAATAAACACTTTTGGCACCCAAACAAATTTTGCTTTAAATAATTTTTTAGTAAGAGCTGTGCTAGGCAAACTAACAGGCAGAGCATTAATTTTAATTGGTTCACGAACAGAACTTTCCACTTGGGACGAGATAAAAGAAGCTCTATCCCTCAGTTTTGGTGATCAACGCAATATAGATTGTTTGATCCAAGATTTGATTTCGCTTCGTCCTAATAAAAATGAGCCACCTTATAACTTTGGCATGAGATGTCAAGACGCACGAAGCCTAATAACATCTAAATTAAATACTTTACAATTAACAATTGCAGAGAAAACCATTAGACAGGCTAACTATAACGATTTAGCTTTGAAAACATTTATACGCGGTCTACCATTGAACATTCAAACGAATGTCAGACTTAGAAATCCTGATAGTCTTGAAAAAGCAATGAGTTTACTCATTGAAGAAGAAAATTTTCTTTATTCCACACAAAGACAAAGCACACTAAATTTACAATCCAACTTCAAACCATCACACAGAGTACTACCATCTAGACCACAAATACCACCTAACTATGGACAAAATTTCCAATATTTTAGACAAAATCCAACTCCTTTAAACTATCAAAACGCACAACAACTACTCAGAACAAATCCATTCCAAAAACCTATCAACCAACCTAATTACAGACCAACATATTATGCGCAAAGACAACCTCAAATCCAAATGAGACCCCCTACATTTCACCACATCCAAAAACCAATGAATTACCAACAAAACTTCTCACGTCCGAATTTCCAACAAAATTCTCCACGCCCTAACTTCCAACAAAATTTCACATATCAAAATCAATCCCAACAATTTAAACCTGAACCAATGGACACATCATCTGGTCACTCCAGAAACACCTTCCGAAAACCAATAACCTCAAACGTATTATTTAACCAAGACATTCATCCTGAACAATCCCAAATTTCCCATGAAGAAACACAAGAACCCGAATTTGAAACCTTTGAGAACCATCCTGTATATGATGATTACGACACGCACTATGAAGATTATTCTCACGCCGTGTCATATGACGAATCTCACTATGTCACTGATAACACCGCATACGAGCAGAGTACATCTGTTAATGCCGATTCAGCTGTAAATTTTCTTACAGCCAACGACCCGAACAACCCGACGTAATTCAACTCAACGTCCTAAAAGCAAATTTACCCCATATCTATATACCTGAAATTGACGCAAATTTTCTTATTGACACCGGAAGTAGTAAAAGTTTGATGGATCCTGAATTAGCATGTAAATTTTATCAAAATTATATTTACAATCAAAATTTTAATATCCAAACAGCTCACGACATTTCATATCATAATGAAGTCGCTGAAATTCCACTTTTTAAAATTTTTAATATCCCTGAAAGTCATAAATTTTATTTATTTAAATTTAGTAATAAATATGATGGCCTTATCGGTGTTGATCTTTTAAAACAATTAAACGCAAACGTGAACGTTACAACTAGACAACTTACAACACCACATGCTAACATTCCAATTATCTTTGATCCTGATAAAGAAATACAATTGAGTAATAATAAAAATCCCATTCCTTTACATTCAATCACTGTACCACCTCGAACTTCAATTGTTGTCAAACTCCCTGTTAAAATGACTGACGGTATAGGTATACTAAATCACATGAACTTTGAAAATGGCGTTGAAATGCCGAAAGCACTTGTAAACATCTCAAATAATTTTGCGATAACCACTTTGATTAATATAAATGAAAATCCTGTTAAAATTGAAATATTAGAACCTCTTGAAATTGAACCATTGAATCCTATTGAAATTAATTTTGTTGAAAAAATGGAAGTAGATGAAGAATTGGATAAAGAATTTGATGATACTTTAAAACAAAATTTAAAAAATATAAGAATTGATCATTGCAATAAAGAAGAGAAGGATGTAATCAGAAAATTATGTTTCGATTACAGAGATATATTTTATTGTGATAAAATTCCATTAAGTTTTTCAAATGATATTACTCATAAAATTAAATTAAAAAATGATACGCCTATCCACGTAAAATCTTATCGATTTCCTGAAATTTATAAACAAGAAGTAAAATCTCAAATTTCCAAAATGTTAAAACAAGGCATTATTCAAGATAGTATTTCCCCTTGGTCCAGCCCAATTTGGATCGTACCGAAGAAGCTTGACGCTTCGGGTAAGAAAAAATGGCGCGTAGTGATAGACTATAGAAAATTAAATGACCAGACAATAGACGACAAATACCCCCTGCCTAACATCTCAGACATACTAGACAAACTTGGAAAAGCAAACTATTTTACAACATTAGATCTAGCTAGTGGATTCCACCAAATAGAGGTTGACCCTAGCGACGTCCAAAAGACAGCCTTTTCAGTAGAAGGAGGGCATTACGAGTTCAAACGTATGCCGTTTGGTTTAAAGAACGCCCCGTCAACGTTCCAGCGAGTCATGGATAACGTCCTTCGCGGCCTTCAGCATGAAACTTGTTTAGTATATTTAGACGACATTATTATATTCAGTTCTTCACTTGATGAACATATCGTACGATTAAAATCCGTCTTTGATAGACTACGTAATAGTAATTTCAAAATTCAACTTGATAAAAGCGAATTCCTCCAAAAAACCGTTCAATATTTAGGACATGTCATTACTTCTGATGGCGTGAAACCTAATCCAGAAAAAATTTCTGTCATAAAAAATTTCCCTATTCCTAAGACACCAAAGGAAATTAAAAGCTTTTTAGGTTTATTAGGATATTACAGACGCTTCATCAAAGATTTTGCAAAAATCACAAAGCCGATGACAAAATGTTTAAAAAAGGACTCAAAAATTATACATGATAAAGAATTTTTAGAAAGCTTTAATACGTGCAAAAATTTACTTATAAACGACCCAATTTTACAGTACCCCGATTTTGACAAACCTTTTATACTGACCACAGACGCCAGCAATTTTGCAATAGGTGCCGTACTTTCGCAAGGCGAAATTCCACGTGATAGACCTATAGCTTACGCATCTAGAACTTTGAATGATACAGAGACACGCTACTCCACTATCGAAAAAGAACTATTAGCGATAGTTTGGGCATGTAAGCACTTCCGTCCGTATCTTTATGGTAGAAAATTTACAATAGTGACTGACCACCGTCCACTAATTTGGCTTTTCAATTTAAAAGAACCCAACTCTAGGCTTGTCCGATGGCGATTAAAATTAGAGGAGTACGATTATAATATTCAGTATAAGAAAGGAACACATAATACCAACGCAGATTGTCTTTCAAGAATAAATTTAAACGCTTTAGAAACGGAATCATTAAAAAACAACCCTGGTAAAATTGACGACGATATAGTTGAATATTTTAGAAACTTTGCAGAAAATTTTACACCTGACAAAAACGAAATACAACCTGTACCATCCACAAGTAAAGATTCAAATCCAAAAATTAAACCAAAAATAAAAATTTTGTCAAACATTCAAATCAAACCTCCTAATTCCAAGAATATTCCAATTCCCAAACAAAACGACATCATTGTCATAGACTCAGACACACACTCAGAAACATCAACACAACACTCCAACGCAAATGATAACACGAACGAAGGTATAACAATATTAGACGAAATTATTAACAATAAATTAAATCAGATTCATGTCTTTCCACACATACTCCATAAACTCGTTATTTCTCATAACAATTATGAAAATCAAAAAATAATTAAAGTAAAATTACCTGAAAATAACAATGAGCAAATGATATTTGAATTCCTGAGAGACTATACAGACTCGAAAAATATATATCACCTTTACTTTCATACAGATAAACTTTTCCGAGATTTTTCCAAAGTTTATTTGAATAAATTTTCTATGAAAGGTCCAAAATTAATAAAATGTAATAAATTAATTAATACTGTAACAAATAAAGAAGAACAAATTTTGTTAATAAAAAACCATCACGAAGGTAATACTAACCATAGAGGCATTAATGAAACTTTAGAATATTTAAAACGTAATTATTATTGGAAGCACATGAAATTTACAATCACAAATTTTATAAACGCATGTGAAGTTTGTCAAAGAGCGAAATACGCAAGAAAAAAACCATATGTTCCGCTAATGCTTACTGAAACAGCTACACGTCCATTTCAGATAGTACACGTAGATATTTTTATCTTTGATAATAAAAATTATTTAACTCTCGTGGATGCTTTTACTAAATTCGCACAGGCAATTCATATTGAAGGAAAAACAGCAATTAATACTAGTAACGCCTTAGTAAAATATTTTGCATCATTTGGCATACCAGAAAATTTAGTTTTGGATAACGGTAAAGAATTCAATAATATTTTAATTAAAGAACTTTTAAAACTGCATAAAATTAACGTTCATTTTACTACCCCTTTACACCATGAGTCAAACTCTATTGTAGAGAGATTTCACTCTACGATTATTGAGCATTTGAGAATACTTCAAGAAATGTACCCCGATGATCAAAGCGATCAAATGAATTACGCAATAATTGGTTACAATAATTCAATACACAGTGCTACAAATTATACTCCATTTGAGCTAGCATTCGGACACACCCATTCTAGAAACCCTAATGAAATATTTCTTCCAAATTTATTTTACAATGATTACATTGAAAATCATAAGGAAAAATTAAAATATGTATATCAAAAAGTCTCTGACAACTTACATAGTAAGAAAGAAAAAATTATCGCGAAACATAATACGCACGGAGATACTAATTATCACTTTAAAGTAGGTCAAACAGTTTATAAACAAAACCCACTTAATAGAAGTAAAAAATCATTGAAATTCTTAGGACCATATAAAATTACTAAACTTTTAGACAAAAATAGAGTTGAAATTTCAAATGAAAAGAAAAAGAAAAAATCCGAAATTATACACATAAAAGAACTGAGACAACCACCTGTTTCAGATCCCTCATCCTCATCGTTGCTGCCGCAACCCTAGAAATTCCAAAATATCACAACCTGAACACAAACCCTGGACTCTTACCATTGAAACTTGGACATGCACAAATTAAAACAGATTACTGGACTTTCGTTCAAATATATGACATCTCAGATATTATAAATGAATACAATGCATTACGAAATTCATTCTCCAAAATTAAACACGAAATTCATAATTCTACACATAATAAAGAAAATTATCAACTTACAAAAATTTTAGAAGATAAAGTTTCACTTCAAATACATCAACTAAACCCGCTGTTAACTAATAGAAATAAAACAGGCTTAATCGATGGTCTTGGCTCTGTAATTAAATCTATAACTGGTAATCTCGATCAAAATGACGCTGAAAGATATGACAAAGCGATATCAAAACTCTCAACAAATCAAAATAAATTTAAAACAATAATTAACGAACAAATTACAATTTTGGAAACTTCAATTAATAAATTTGATGAAAATTTAAAAATACTTTTTAACAATCAACAATCCCTGAGTTTAAAGATTGATGAATTAGAAAAATATATAAATATTACTTATGCTAAACAAGTTGAATCAGCAAACTGTTTATTGATTCAAATAGTCCTTACTCAATATATTACAAGCATGCAAATCATTTATGATTTATTAGAGAAAATAGAAGTGGCAATAACTTTTTCAAAACTTAATACTTTTCACAATTCTATAATTGAACCTAAAGATTTATTATCAGAAGTTGTTAACATAAGTAATATATTAAATAAAAATAAATTCCCTTTTGTACCTTCTTTAGAAAATTTGTTATTATTTGAAAAAATTATAGAAATCAAAAGTTTTAGTAAAAATAATCAAATTACATTTTTAATTCAAATTCCTATAGTTGAAACTGAAAGTTATACTTATTATCATTTATATCCTTTACCAACCCCATATAAAAATACATTTAAAACAATCATACCTCAATCTAAATTCCTTGTTACCAATGAGCAAACTTACGCATTTTTCGACGCCAAATGTCAAGAAATTACCCCTGAAGAGTTCCTCTGTCATGAAGTACATACATCAAGAATAACTGCTAATCCTCCTTGTGAAATCCAGTTACTAAAATATGAAGTAAATTCTACAAATTGTGAGCAAGTAGTCACCAACATCCCAGAGACCAAAATTCAGAAAATAGAAGGAAACCAGTGGATCGTCATCGCTCCAAACAACATCATCGCCACCCAGAAATGTGGAAGAAACACCGACAACATCCCTTTAAATGGTAGCTATGTAATCGAACTCAACATCGAGTGTGAAGTGAAAGTGAAAAATACTGTGCTTAAAACATATCAAACATTTAAATCAAAATTCAATAACATCATTTTACCCAGTTTACCCCTTCCAGAAGACTTCAGTGATAAAAATATTTTAAACTTTAAAACATTTAAAATAGACTCTATAAATTCAGATGATACTAAACATATTATTTCATTGATAAATAAACAAAAAGAAAATTTAAATGAAATAAATAACACCTCTGTATATTATGATAAAATTGGTGTCTTCACCATTATTTTGTATTGCTTTATAATTTTATGTATTATATGCATTGTATGTTATTATGTTAAGCGAAGAAAGTCAATCAAGAGTCCACATCAGAGACAAACCAAGGCAAGCGCATCAGCCGCATCAACCAATATCCAATTTCAACCGAACTCTGTGGCCAAAACCCCATAGTTCTCATCTTGTGCCGGAGGAGTTACAGAGAGTAACCTGCATACTTAGTAGAAATAAGATACTTAGATAAGAAATACTTATATATACTGCTGTAACATAATGTAAAGCATCTTTTGTCGTTCAACCATTGTACAAGTACAATAAAGACTTAAGGTCCGTTGTAAATTCAATTTGTAAAAACTCAATCTTCTCAAAAAGAACTAAAATTAAATGAAGAAGAAATAAGAGAAATAACTTTTATAAAAGAAACTGTATTAAATTACAAAGGATGGCATGCGAAAATTGAATTTGAAAATAAGATTCAAATAATTATAAATATTTTAAATAATATTCAAAATTATGCAAATCAAATAGAAACAAGCTTAACCTTTTGTTCTTTAAATAAATTGCACCCTACAATTATCAGTTTAAATAGACTCCAAAACTTTATTGAAAATCTAAATATTTTTGAAATAAAATCGTTAATAACAACACATTGTAATTATAATGGAGAAAATATATATTACATTATTGAAATCCCTATAATGAGCCTTGCCTTATACCCATTATTCCATTTCACGCCTATACCATTTATAAATCTCACAAACACATACATATGAAATGAACATTAGACCCTGTACACAAAAAAGATAGACAAAAATATTATTACAAACAGCTGTATTAAAAATAAATTTTTTTTTATTTTTAATCGGATATGAAAATGCCCTAATGAACTTATTGTTAACCATAGAAATGATGATTGTTTATATTTATTGATTGAAGATGAAAATAGTATCGAACAGATACCTCACACTAATGAAATAATTATTATAAGCAATAAGATTCAAAATATAAATATTCATTGTAAAAATAATGAAATTGAAAGAAAAATTAAAGGAATATATAAGTTTAATAATAATCAACAATGTATTTTGAATAATTATTACTTTACTAAAGTAGAACAAAATTATAAAGAAGTGACATATGAACGAGAATAAAATAAAATAGACTCCAGTATTCAAGTAAAACAATTATTAACTTTAATCAAAATTAAACATTACTGATTATAAATTACAACAATTAAAGCATGTAAATATAAATGTTAACAATTATCATATATATGTTTTATGTTATTATGTTTACTTTAATTTTAAGTTATATTTGTTATAAATTTTTTAAATGTAAAAAGAATAAGAAAACGTTATCGAGTACATCCAAAAGGGATATAGAATTATGTGAAAATAACCCGTTAAAATAATAATTAAGCAATATGATAAAATCTTGATGGAGATACGCTTCCATAAATTTAGTTAACGTAAGCAATTACTTTAAAGGTATTATATAAATAAATAAAATAAATATATCATTACGCCTTTTACCCATTATGGGTGTGGCACTCTGCTTACGCAGATCTCGATAAATGATATATTTTTGCATATGAAGTGCGGTTACCAGCCGTCAAGTCATAGCCCCCAAAGATGTTAGTGGAGGGGTAACCACAGGGGTAAATGTAAATTGGCAACTGTCAGCTGTGGGATTCGAACTGAGGATCTCACGATCCACAGTCCGACACGTTACCACGGAGCTATTTATATAGAACTGTATTTTAGTTGATAAGACACTCTTGTACTGATTCTCAAAGAATTTACATAGTTCTAAATAAAAATCATTATCTTGAAAAAAAATTATAAGTTGTTTTTTTTTTTTTTTTTTTAAATAAATATAATCATCCTATTATAATTCGTGCAAATCTTGCGGCGCAATAAAACTTGCAGCAACTTTTGTATTGCACGATACAATTTTAGTTACACTGTCTTGCGCAAAAATGGCGCCGTCTAAAACGGGCTTTAAAAGTCCCGGTAAAATAAGTCAATATAAAAATATTTGACTTTTAACGATTAAAGAGATACTTTACTCTAGGTTTTAATATATCAAAATAAGAATATTCGTAAGTTCACAATAAACTGCGCATCAATATGTATATTAATTAAACTCCGGCGAATATTATAATGAAACGGTAGGGCTATAAAAAATAAATGTACGGCTGTCCTTTCTTTTCGTTAATTTTTTAAGATTTATACCATAAATCAGGTTGTAAATAACTTTTTTATTCAATATATACATATATTTTTTGTCAAGGCAAAAAAGAAAGTACCGCATTCCTAAAAATAAACTTTTACATACTACAGGTGGCAACATTGCGACAATCGTGCTTCTGTCAAATTTTATCCTTCACTTTCATTTACTAGGCTTTTCTTTTGTGCAGCACAATATAAACTGTATAAAATATATTTTTCAGATTTTGTTGGTTGTGTCTTAATTCTAAGCAACTTGAAAGTTTGTGCGTGCTCGAGGACAATGGAATTGCAGTTCAAGAACAGTTAAATATTGCTTTTCTGAAATTGTAAGTAAACATGTACTTTCTATATAATTTTGTTATTTGAAGTTTAAAGATGTTGTAATATTATACATACGAGAACCAGATTTACTCTCAAATTATAATATATTTTAACAATGAATTAATAAATTTAATGTCTGTGAAAACAGCAAGATCCCAACACAGCAACCCATTGTATAGCCCTACCGTTCAATAAAGTATTCGCTGCGTGTAAAACAAAATACCTAATAATATTCTAGCTACATTAAATTACGTACTCACTTATTAAGCATTCTGCTATCAAATAAAATTATAATTTCGTACTCTTTATACAGGTTCTTGACTCATTCGGTTATAGGCGTTTTACATGTTAAATAAAACTTACCCAATTTTTTGCTTCCAAAATTATTTTAGAGACAAATGTTTAAAATAAAAGTTGAAGAGATTTAATATCTGCATCTGAACTAGTGAATGAATTTCATTTTATTTATTTAATATAGGTTAAAAAGACATTCAAATATATCAAGTTCAGTTTCTCCCCAATCGTTTAATTTTGATGTTTGTTCACTCGAAAGAGTAAGCAAAGTAAGCAATTTAATCACTAGTGATAAAAAGTTGTTTTAATTGATAGGGCCAATTTGTTCCGTAATTTGATTTTAAACTACTTTACTTTGCAATATTAAAATAATTGCGTTGTTGAATTTACGACTTCTTAAAATGTATAACTTGTAATGTTACGAAAAAGCTTAAAATTGTTTGTTGAAAAGTTAGAAAGTATTGAGGAAATTCGTGTTAATACCGATTATGTGTTGGTACTGAATTTATCACAATAGAGTACTTGCAGGAGGCGTGGCCTATTTGGCGGGAGTCTGTTTCTGGGCAACGACCGTTCAGGTTAGCATTGAGTCTTATGGAGGTTTTGGTTCTTGTGACTTATTTTTGTGTTTTGTCGGTGTTGATTGCGTGTTTTGTTTATATTATATACTTTTTAAGAAAGGTAAATGTATATATAATGTATTTGCATTAAATACATATATGTAGAGCAAGTATATTTTAAATGAAATGTATTAGAAACACATTAAATATATTGGTAAGTTGATGTATAGTATACGAATCAATACTGATGACAGATATTTTTTCCAAATATCATTCCTTAGATTCTCCCGATAAAGTTTTCACATATTTACTTAATTTACTCATCTAAAAATGAAGTATAAATTAATATATTTTAAAATGTAAAGTTAAAGAAAACAGTTATATCAAAGAAATAAAATAATAATACTTGTCAAGTCTTACAATGCTAAGTCTTGTTAAAATTATGATGTTAATTGTCAAAACCCTTGATAACTGATTAAAAACTGTTTAGTAACTGAAGAACTTAACCAAAATTATTTTTTATATCTTCTTTTCATTTGTTGTGGGGGTTGAAATTGGTAGGTGGTTTGAAAATTACTTTAATTGGTTTATTTTGGTAATAAGCAAACAGTTTTTTAATTTAGTTAGTTGATGCAAAATGTACTTCTCAAAATTTTCTTCAAATTGAGGTTAATTTCTAATACTATTAAATTTCTGACATCTACATGGATTTTCACTATTTGTTAAATAAATAAGCATATACCATTTCCTAATCTATCAGAAAATACACAAATTATGATGAGAATATTACAGTTTTATAAATTGTTTTCATCAACATTTACGATACTATACTTTTAAAATACGATTATTTAAAATTGCTTTATATTTAGGAGAATTTTGTGTAACCAGTATAATTATGAACTTACCTTAATCAACGTCATAAATTTTCTTTTTTCAAAACAAAGAATGCGAATAACAGATAATTTTACAAAAGTAAACATGAATACTCCATAAGAAGCCATGTTAAATTTTTGTCTGGTTGCCCAGGAACAGGTTCGCGCGCTAAGTTTGTGACCTTGATGCAAGTACTCTATTGCTCATTTTCTAATGTTAATCATATTATTTAACCTTTACGGCTTCGCTTAAAACTGTTGCTGTGTGTTGTTTGACTCCTGTTGCGCTAATTTGCTACTTGTATTAATACAATCATTTTTTTGAATTCGGTAACCATGGAACTATTACAGCCCGGCACTAGTCAAATATATGGAGAAATTTTTACGAAAGACTTGTGTTTTACCGAGGGTTTTACTTGGTGAACAATGGAAATGTGTTTTAGCATGTGATCTAGGCTAGATTAATTTTTTCAATTCTTTATAATTGAATTTTGTTATTAACAAATGTTTGTTGATACTAAAATTAAATACATAAATTATTTAATTGCTTACTTGATTTTGAATAATTTTCAATATTTTCTTGAATTCAATTCCGTTTCCATGGTTAAGTTCCGTGAAGTTGGTCCTACAAAAATGAGATTTACAAAGAAAAAAAATCTGTTATGTTTAGCACATAACCTCCCGCATAAACAATTTTTAAACTGTGCATAATAGAAGATAAAGTTTTAAATAAAAATTGTAGTTAATATTACTTAACATCTTTTTTATTACAACAAAATTTTCTTTAAATCAATTATTTACTGAGATTTGCTCAAAATACCTTATAAACCTTAAAGTAAATTACTACTTCCGGTTGATGGTCAGTCACCAAAACCTAACTAGTTCTTATTTTGTACATGCAATCTGACGTGCTCGCCACATAACCCAAGAAAATCAATTCAAAAACGGGTCAAAATATACAGGATGTTATTTTCAAATAGGTCCAGCAAATATCTTGCTTATTTATTAACATAGCAATTTATTTCAAATAAGATAAAGGATTTATACAACATATAAGCTAATTGATAGAGGATGTGCATTTTCATGATATCATTTCCGGTTTACTAGAAATTAATATAAACTTTGAAATTTCATGTGGAACACAATGTATTTCTTTATTTATTTGAAAAGTGTGTCAAATTTGCTTTATAGTCGAAGGCTCAACCACTACCCTAAAATTTGTACAGTGATTTCCAAAATTGGAAATACTTTATAATTTATTTCCAGTATTTCCATACTTCCTACAATATTTTCGAAATACTTTTGTATTTCTAGTGTATTTCCATATTATTTCCGTAATAAATACGAATTTCTAGCGAATTTCTAGTATTTCCGGAATACTTTATGTATTTCCTTAGTATTTCCAAACTAAAAAAAATATTTCCTTAATTTTTGCTACCTATCTATGTAAAAATTTTAATTTGACTGTGTAAATAAATATAAACTTTCACAATACGCAAATAGTACAAGAATTAAATTTAAATAATATAAATTTGTATTACTGTAATAAAATAAATAAAATAAATAAATATATCATCACGCCTTTTACCCATTACGGGTGTGGCACTCTGCTTACGCAGATCTCGGTAGGTGATATATTTTTTCGTATGAAGTGCGGTTACCAGCCGTCAAATCATAGCCCCCAAGGATGTTAGTGGAGGAGGAACCACAGGGGTAAATTTAAATTTGTAACTGTCGGCAGTGGGATTCGAACTGAGGATCTCATGATACATAATACATAATATTTTCCAAATATTGATCAATGTAATAGTTAACTAGGCACCAAAATACCAGATTTAGTTTTAAATCTGTGTTTGGTGCCGAGTCGAAAATATTTTTTTTTTTTGACGATTTAGAATTCATATCTATTTCGTAATTATTTTTAATACATATTTTCAAGGTTATTGCCATTAAATTACATTGACATACGTTTGTTGAACGGTTGCTATGCATTTGTTGCCAGTTACTATGCGTTTGATCAGCGGTTGCTATGTAAAATATTTTTACAGTCTAGACAGTAAAAGTGCCACATTACAGACTGTTATCAATTTGTGTCACTTTAAATCAGGGCAGAAATCGGTTTAAAAAAACGGGTTAACCGTTATGTATGTTTCAAAAGTGAGACTTTTAACGAAAATCGAAGCCGATATTTATATTTCCTAAAAAACTGATAACCATTAACCAAAAAATTAAGAAACCGGTTAATTTAGTCATTATTTGGATATGTAGTTTGAACGTATATCGCAGACGAGCCTTTTGTCCTCTACTATAGTCAAAATCACAAGTTTTTACAGTACGGTAGACATAAGCAATGTTATTCTTATGGAATGAAACCCAGCCTAGATGCCAGTTTTACACTTACATTGTTTCATGATATACCATTCGTTTAATATGCTTGTAACACTGTAAGTTTACCGTATGAGTATTTCATAATGAAATGTTAGTACAGAGGGCTAAGGGTTGGAAATCTTAATAGTAGCGCCGAGAAGAATAGTTCGCAGTTCTCAAAAGTTATGAAATATTGACTACTTACTTTTATTTTACAAGAAATGTTTCTGTTTCTTAGTAGAGATAGTCTTTTGCAATCTAATATCTAATTTTAAGAAACGTTCCATTCTAATTATATTTTTTGTAATGTAACTGTATCTTAAGATACCCTAATTGCAACAAGCAATATTTAAAATTTTTTCAGGTAAAATATTATAATTGCACGATTATAATTTTACGCATAAATCTCACCTAAGATTTTAAAGATTTTTCTTAATTACATTTAACCCGTAATGTAGGTATAAATAGTTGTATTATTGAAAATGTCAATTTAGTTATCAATGATATTGATCCTGTAATTATTAATCCTAATGAAACAAGTGATAATAGTGTTATAGAAAATGATGAAAACAATTATATGTAACGCATGTTTTGAGTGTTTGAGTACCACTGATACGCTTAGGGTACATTATATTGTGAGTGTGTAACAAAGTAACCAGGACCTTACTATAAAAATTTTCAATTTATGTTATGTTAATCTTATATTTTATAATACTTCCTTCTAAACAATAAATTGATTAATCTGTCTAAAATGTCATGTAAATAAAATGTACCAGAAAAAATTATCAGTATTTTTTTTTTTAATTATAAGGTATATAGGGTAAGTGAAAACAAAATAATCAGTCTCTGGATTTTCTGTCTTTGTCGAACACGTTACTCTTGGAATATATTTAGCAACACTGTATTCCTATGTCTGCCGTACTGTAAAAACTTGTGATTTTGACTATAGTTACTATGTATTACTATGTAGAACATTCAGCAAACATCAGTCCACACTCGTTTATGCCGGTCTTATATATCTTTTATATTTTTTATAACTGTTTAAATAACCGGTTAACGATAAACTGGTTTTTAGTAAGTTAACCGGTTTTTGATCGAAAACCGATAAGAAAATTTCGTTAAGGTTAACCTTTAACCGAAATTTTTTTTTGTTTCTTGCTCTGCTTTTGATGTAAATTGACTAAAAATTCATTTAACAAGTTGATTTTGCCGTATATTATTTAATTGACAAACGAAAAAAACTTACCTTCATTTGTGTGTTTATTTTTAACTGTAATCTGATCATGTCTGATATTTTAGGATTCATTTATTTTATTAATAAAGATGTAAATAAATTATTTAAAATTTTCAGCACATTAAGATTTATTCGTGCATTTAAATTATCATTGTTTCTCCATCTGTATCATGTAAATCTGGGTTAATTAAACAATATTCGTTATGGGGTAAGTAGCTCCGTGGTAACGTGCCGGGCTGTGAATCGCGAGATCCTCAGTTCGAATCCTACTGCTGACAATTGCCAATTTAAATTTACCTCTGTGGTTCCCCCTCTACTAATATCTTTGGGGGCTATGATTTGACGGCTGGTAACCGCACTTCATACGCAAAAATATATCACCGAGATCTGCGTAAGCAGAGTGCCACACCCATTATGGGTAAAAGGCGTGATGATATATTTATTTATAATTTTTTACTAATATTCTCAGTGTTTAGCAGCATATTTATTAGTACTTATATATTCTTCTATATCCGTTTCAGCAGATCTTAATCTTTTATTAGTACTGTCCTCTTTGTTGTATATTTTATTATTATTAGCCTCTTTATTTTTTTTTTCTTTTATATTCTTCAAGAAAATATCATTCTTCATACTGCATTTCATTTTTGCTGTATTTTTTGATAGAACACTAATTTTTCTTTGACACTTATCTTTATATTTAATACAATATTTTAAAAATATATAACAAAAAATTCTTCTTTGCTTCTTTTCTATTAATTGAGGTAGAAGCAATGTCACTGTTTTATATTTTGTCTATAACCAGTATTTTTAAAAGTTTTATTAACTAATTAAGAATATTAATATCATATTGAGTATTTAACAATATCGTCTAAAGATTTATTTCAGTCATTTTAAATATAGTATTTTCTTTAAGTGTACCACCATTTCTACATCGAGAACTATAAGGTATACAAATTTTATTAAATTATACAATTGCTATTTAAGAAGACCATTATAATGAGCAAAAAATATCATTTTGGCTGATTGACAATAAAGGTGACACTTTACGGACTGTTAACAGTCTGTAAAGTATCACTTTTATACCTGGGCTGTAAAAATATTTTACATAGCAACCGCTGAACCGCTCAACAAACACATAGTAACCGTGTTCAATTCTGCACTAAACACAGATTTATCGCTTCGACTCCTCAATGAAACGGCCTAGTTAAACAAATAACTATTTTTAACTAGAGGTTCTCAAAATATGGAACCCATTTAAAAAAATTTAAATGGCAACATTTAGTTTTTAAACCGAAAGGACGTGTTCTCACGTCTGCATTGCGTTAAAATGTAGAATCTTATATAAATTCGTTATAAAATGTTTTGGTAACTGCAACTATTTAACATATTCATACGTTATTATCATTTGAAATAATTATTTAATATAATTTGACATTCTGTATAATTAATCGTTTTAACCTTTTTATTAAAATATAACTTTATCATCATAAAAGTGTTGTGTTCGTTCACCTATTATTTTCAGTGACCAGCCGTGCTATATTTAAATACATATAAATTTAACTTACATTTTTGCCAGTTATTTTGTTATATAAAAATATGATATGTTTATATCGTTGAATTCAGAATGCTCCATCGAGTGAGCCATTTAAAAAGTTGGATTCCATATTTTGTGAACCTCCGGTTAAAAAATTATTTCTTTTTGCACATTTCAAGAGTCTTGTTAATTAGAAAGTGTTGCATAATTTGACCACCTTCACACTTCTTGTAGTTTTTGTAATAGTAATGCTGATACACTCAAATGAAACATCCTGTATACATGCAGTATACAAAATATTTGATCTACAGAAAATATTTCATAATAAAATTTGTTTTGCAGATGTATTGACATAAATGTATTGTTTTATTAAACTAATAAAAAAGCATAGCTTTATAACATACAATGAACTCAAATTACTCATCAATCGCATGAGTATTTACAATTATTTTCGAAGTATTTCCACGTATTTCTAAGTACTTCCAAGTTTTTCCGAAGTATTTCCATGTATTTCAACGTATTTCTGAAATACTTTCATGAAAATGTACAGTGATTTCCACTAGTGGTTGATCCCTCGTTTATGTTTATAGTCATATCATGTAAAATAATCCATATGAACATTATTAAAAAATAAAATGGTGAGTACATTAATTATCCTTAATTTAAAAAAAAAAATAAGCCATGAAGCTTGCTTGAAATATTAAAATATTTATTTTAAATAAAGAGATTTAAAATCTGCAGCTGAATCAGAGAACAAATTTCATTTCTCTTATTTTATAAAGGCTCTTCTTTAATACAGGCAAAAAATCAGTTTTTATAATGAATAACCATATCTACTTGCTTACTTTGATTATGAATCACGTTAAATATTTGCTTGAATTTAATTCCATTACTATGGTTTTTCTCTTTATTAAAACTGAATTTTTGATATTTTTGAACAACTTACTCGCCTCTATTAAGTCAGTAAAGTGAAATTTGTTCAATGATTCAGATGCAGATATTAAAAAATCTTTAATTTTAATTTTACAAATGTTTTTCTAAAATGATTAGGGAAGCAGCAAGTTGCAAAAATATTATTTAACATATAAAATGTCTATGATCGGCTTACGTTTTTTTTAATAATTTCAATATTTTTTATTTATCTCGGTATCCGTACGTGTAAAAAGTATCATTTCAAATGGTAAACTTTGAAAATCAGACAGATTGTGCAGAAATAAGTTTTCCGTTTGTATATCGTTGCAACGGGATAACCAGCTCCATAAAGTTGGCACCCCCACTTTATTTAGGACTAATATGTACCCAAAAACTTAGAATTTGTACCCAAACCGTTTAGACGGAATACCTCTATTTCAAGTGTGAGTTCTAACATTGGTAAGGACAGCACCCCACTGCCACTAATCACTATGAATTATGGTCGACTGTGAAGAACTAATTCAAGACTAATGTGTACCAATTTTTGTTTATTGCGAAAAATTAGTTTTTATAATAAACATATGAATAAATTTGGGAATCGTCATATTTGAATTTAGAACTATTTTGTATTATTTATACCAAATTTCGTTTTGCAAAAAATATTTTATTTATTATTTGCAATTAGTTAACTGTTAAAAACTTGTCTGTTTGACATATGGGCATAATTAAATATGGGAATTTTCATATTTGAATTTAGAACTAATTTGTACCCAACACTTTTTGTAAAAAAATCAAATTGTTGTTTCCAAACTGTTATTTTTTGCAAATCAATCATTTTATCACATGGACATCAATTAAACCAAAAAGAACATAAATAAACTTGGGAATCTTCATATTTAAATTTAGGACTAATTTGTACCTACGCAACTCTGTTTTGTTATTTGCAAATTGAATTTTTTTCAAATCTATCAATTTTTCTTATGAACATCACTTAAGATAATTAAAAGCTGTGTATAATATTGCGATTCCTCATATTTGAACTAAGGACTAATTCGTACCGAACACCGCTTTTCAAAAAAGTCAGATTTTGTTCGCATATTGATATTTATGCAAATCAGTCACTTTATCATCACTTATACTAAACAGAACATATGAATAAACTTGCGAACTTTTATATTTAATTTTAGGACTAATTTGTAACCAAATCCTATTTGCAAAATCAATAAAATATTATTTGTATATTTCCATTTTGTCACTTGACGTATGGATATCACTTAAGACATACTGTACATATGAATAAACTTGCGAAACTTCATATTTGAATTTAAGACTAATTTGTACCCAATTTTCTATTGCAAAAGAATCATTTAGTTATTTGCAAATTTATATTTTTTGCGAACGTGTCACTTTTACGTATGAACATCACTTAAGATAAACAAAAGTTTTGTATAATTACGTGATTCTTCATATATGAATTTAGGACTTATTTGTACTTAACACCGTTATGCAAAAAAAATTATTATTGACAAATGGAAATTTGTTGAAAATCTGTCACCTTGACTTACGTATATCAGTAAATACAAACAGACACTATGAATAATCTTGGGAATCTTCATATTTGTATTTAGGACTAATTTGTACCCAACTCAAAAAATTCATTTTGCTTTTTGCGAAGTCAAAGTGATATTTTTCGTGAATGTGATATCTTGCACGTGTGAACATCACTTAAGATAAACAAAAGCTGTGTATAATTATGCAAATGGCTATTTGTTGAAAATCTGTTTGACTTAAGGGCATCACTTACTACAAACAGACAATATGAATATGAATAAACTTGGAAATTATGTTTTCTTCCAAAATAATCGATTGTTTATTTAATCGATTGCTTGATTCATTGAACGATCATTTGATTATTCAAATATCAGATTTATAAAAAATAAGCGTAAAT
Source organism: Poecilus cupreus (assembly GCA_963942605.1). Classification (NCBI taxonomy): domain Eukaryota; kingdom Metazoa; phylum Arthropoda; class Insecta; order Coleoptera; family Carabidae; genus Poecilus; species Poecilus cupreus. Next base: position 34,689,139 of record OZ012718.1, read on the forward strand.
TGGTAATGAATTAATATATATTTTTTTAAAAATATTGATTATTCTCATTACACACAGTTTTCAAAATGAACCACAAGTAATATGGAGAAAGTTCATACTGTTTAATTTGTTTGGGATGATGGGAAGTAAAAATTAGTGTTAAGCATTTACTTGTTTAAATATGTCAACAAAATGAATAATGTTACAAAAATTCTTTCATGAAGAGATTTTCCAAGCTATTAAAGAAGTGTGTAAAGTAATGCTCCAAGCATATTTTTTTTTATTGATATTGTAACGGACGCGGCAGCGACAAGTTGAAGCTTTCCGGCCTACGCCGCGTCGCCGAGTGAATGACGCAACGCTAGCGAGTTCGGACAATTCGTTTACTCCACAATAGAGATTGTTCCAGAGCCTTCTAGAAACAAGGAACGTGGTATATAAAAGAGCGAATCACCGGGACCAGTCAGTCAGTTAGTTGACTCGGACTCAGTTAGTCGAGTTGAGTCAGTCAGTCAGTTGACTCCCGAGCTACTAAGAAGAACTTGTGAACATAAATATATCGCGCGGTCTGAAAATAAATATATCGTCTTAAATAAATATCGCTCGGCTAGTTAATATAAATAATAGTGTTTATTTACAGTAGTGATAAGTGTTAATGTATAAGTTTTTGTATTCGTTATTTTAGTGTTATATGCCTAGTGTTAATTAACTTTTACTAATTATTATAATAGTTATTCATTACTTATTATTAATAAGATTTCTGTTTGTTTAAATAAAAACGTTTTAAACCCACGAACGTTACAATATCTATTGAGTTGTACAGGTTGTACAGGTGTTATTTTAATTTGCTTGTACCTAACGGTACGTTTTAGATCGCTGTATCTTCGGAAAATTACGGAGGTATTATGAACAAAACAAACAAACACAACATTACTTCTATGAATTTTATTTGTAATAACCCCAACATTCTACCAGTTATGAATTATGAGAGAAATATTGTTCAGTTTATATTCATTCTGTTCCGAGTGTTCATTGTGGAAAATTTTAAATTCGGTGTTGTTACTTTGTTATATTTCAAGATTTTCTTCAAATTTAAGGTGAGCAAGTAATAGAAAAAGCTGCTGGGTTTTAGAAATAAATTCACTGCCTTATTTTCATGACTTATGCATTTGACCATCCTTGTGACCCCATAATTACAAAAAATATTTCATCAAACTCGGTTAAGCCGCTTAGAAGGAGAAGAATTACGAACACGGGAAGTTTATATTGAATCTGGAAAATCCATGTTTCTCACACGGACAACTTTACGTTGCGTGTTCATGGGCTGGCAAACCTTCAAACATGTATATTATATAGTAGAGTGCTCAGCGTTACGAAAAGTGTCAAAAATGGGTTTTGTGGGGGAATCGGTGTCACAAGCTCAAATTTTCACACATGAAAATTAATGACCTAACAAACCAAAATTTCGATTTTGTTAAACTATAAGCCACATATAACTGTAACGAGAAGAAAATTCTGAATTTGATCAAATTAAATAACGGTTATCTTTCGTGGCCGGTCTATTTTTAATTATTTTTTTAAATATACGCAATACATTGTGGCTTACGTGTTGAAAAAACTTTGAATCGAATTTACTCCAAAAGAATGACGGAAAAAATTGTGCAAAATTAACAAATTTTTTTGTTTGCACAAAATTATCTCAATATCTAAGGCGTAAATCAAAAAATTGAATTCTTTATAAAATTTTCTTTCATCTATTAGGGATGCAATGGTATATTTTTTATAATTTTTGGAGTTATGATATTCGAATTATTTAATGAATTATAAAATAACACGGTTTCATGCATTCCGTATAGCGCTCACCTACGCTGTCCCCACTTGTCCAGTGATATCTCCCTCTCTATATTCTCACTACACCTTCTCTTTCTGTGTGAAAATTATTGTTCTCTGGCACTCTACTAATAGCAGAAGAAAGAATAACAAAAAATATTGTACGCACATTGCCACGTTGACATTACGATAAATTCATTTCAACATTTATTATTACTTTTGTTATAATATCAGAGATCAACATTATTCATTACTTAGATTTAAGACATCCACTTTTCTTAATTATGTTCTTCGTTTTCTAATTACATTAATGCATATGAGGTATTTCAATTACACTGAATAAATGATATTATTTCAAGAAATATGTTTTGCTAGCGACGTCTGTGGCAGAACAACGCCTGCCTACCGGGTCCCTTATTGTTTATTATATAAATTTCATTACAAATAATAATTTTTTTTTCTGCAAAACAAAATTGAGCACAAATAATACAAAGTAGTTCTAAATTCAAATATGACGATTCCCAAATTTATTCATAAGTTTATTACAAAAAAATATTTTTTCGAATAAACAAAATTATTTATAATAAAATAATAATTGGTACAAATTATTCTTGAATTAGTTCTTCCTCGTCCACCATAATTCAAAGTGATTAGTGGCAGTGGGAGTTCTGTCCTTACTAATGTTAGAACCCCCACTTGAAAAAGAGGTATTCCGTCTAAACGGTTTGGGTACAAATTAGTCCTAAATTATGCAATATTTTTAATGAAATTTTCACGAAGTGGGGGTGCCAACTTTATGGAGGTGTGATACCATAACTACACACAATGTTACATGGATTCAAACATTTAAGGCTCGGTTTAATACTTAATGTTGAAAGATCTAAAAGAATTAGTAAATTCCTCGGTATGCAATACATTTTAAAATCATTTGACGGCATTATTTTGCGAACATGTAGAAAATTTAATTGAAAATATTAACATCATTTTATGAGGATTAGCGTAACCAATATTCAATAGTAATTTGTTGGCATTAACTTTAGAGTAACCGCTTTTGTTTGGAAAGGGTAGAATTTCCAAACTGATGCTTACCTTACTTTATTTTTACGTACGCGAACTAGGAATAAATAGGTTACATTACATTTAATTTTCTTTTCTTGAGCAATTCAATTTCAAATTTCAATGATTTTTTTTAATTTGCTATTAGTTTTTACCTATTCACTCTACAACAAAGGAGTAAATACAAAAGTTGTTCAGAATTTAAAAATGCATACAATAAGGCCCATAGTTACCTAAATGTTAGTATTTCACGATATATCAAATTTAAATTAATATTTATTTAAAAAATTACTATATGGTCATAGAAAAAAAATTAAACAAAATCTAAAAATATTTGACATTTCAGAGATCAGATTTAGATAGATTTATTTATTATTATTATTATCTTTCATAGGGAATTTGATTGTTAATTTCTTTCCATTTCTTTTTGTTAAATAATAAATAAATATGTAACCCTAATGCCCGATTTTTTCTTCACCCTCACTAATCTCCGGTTAGGATTTAAACGTCGATTATAGTTATGCGGTCATTCATGACCGATTATCTACAGTAGTGTGTCACATGTTTGTAGAAGTGTTGATGAATTTGGCGTGATAAATTAAAATATGGATGCATTAATGGACGTTCATGTCTTTTCGGATCACGACAGTGATGAAATCAACGAATTCGCTGTAAATATTCACATACAAATCACTTTGACACTTGGAATGATTTGGAATTTCTCATAAGATTTCGAAAAATAAAGCATACATTTAACTTAATTCGCCAAAGTTGAAGAACAATTATTTCCGACACCACCGCCTGTTTTAATTTGTTCGTTTCTTAATCGAGAACATTTTTTTCTAATGTCTTTTTTCAAAGCATCGTATTTGGTACGAATTGTTTTGGCAGATCGGGCAAAGTTACCACTAGACCCATTGAATTGTTCAGCTATTATATTATAATATGCTTGCTCAGTTCGAATCTCGCAGCTGACAGTTGTCAATTTAAATTTACCCCTGTGGTTCCCCCTCCAATAATATCTTTGGGGGCTATGATTTGACGGCTGGTAACCGCACTTCATACGCAAAAATATATCACTTACCGAGATCTGCGTAAGCAGGGTGCCACACCCATAATGGGTAAAAGGCGTGATGATATATTTATTTTATATGCTTGTTTATGTTTCAATGCTGTGTCTACAAGTAAATTAATTTCTGTTTTGGTGAAGTTTGCAGCTCTTTCTTTAACTGATTTATTTTCTATTTCACTAGAAACTAAACATATGTACATTATTATGTATTTACTCTTCCCTTGCATTCGAAATGTAAAAATATATTATAATACTAACATTTTTTTGAAAATACAAATAATAATATAACATATGTCAAACTCAGCAATGACATTAGCCAACAATCAATTTTGCGACGATGACATATTTATCTTGTAGTATTTCTAACCGTAGATTTAGTAACTATAAATGCACATGAAGAAAACCGACAAATCATTAAACTCCGATTAACTATAATCGAAGTTTAGAAAATCTAGGTTTAAATGAGAAGTGAAGAAATCGGGCATAAACTATTTTATGAAATTTCACACATATTCGTTTTTGTTCATTATTCCATGGCCGTTTACAATAATTTTCCTAATAAATATTAATTTTAATTTGATTGATATATTTATGATATAGGTAACCAAATGCACCTTATTCAAGCATCTTTTAATTCTATTGTGTTTATAATTTTACTGTAAAGTGAATAGGTTAAAATTTATAGCAATATTAAAAAAATTGCTTTAAAAACCTATATTTCACATTTCAATACTACACTCGGTATATTGGCGACACAGTTACAAACAATATTTTTATAGTTAATTGTTTCATATTTAGTCCACTTTTATCAGATAATATAAATTTGATATGTAATTGAACGTGTGTTTTATTTCTGAAGAAAATGATATTAATTTTCAACAGGGGTCACAGAGTTCAAGAAGTTTGAATGCGTCATCGAACTTGTGTACAGCATCTAATATTTACTTGCAATTTGCAAAATATTGTAATATCAGAAGTGAGAAATTTTATATCTCTCCTAGGTATTTACCTGTCCTCGGTGAACAATGGATAATATACCTGTCCTTCATTTATTGTTTATCTTTTTCATTCGACCATTGCGAACGTATGTCGGTTTTTCATACAGTTCTGGTATCTGTGGAGGGGTTATGGGGCATAACTTCTGAATAATACTACATCTGCTATCATTTAGCTTGTATGTTGTATGAATCATGTTATGTGGAATAAATTGCTATGTTGATAAAAAAGCGAGATATTTGCTGGATCCATTTGAATATAACAGCTTTCAGAAAAAGCTTCAAATAAAAACTGTGGCCAATACTACTCTACATATTTTTTATTATGACAAAATTTACTTTTACTCATTTATTTACAAAATGTAATATATAAGAATTTGAGATTGGACGAAAAAAATCGTTATACAGACGAACATAAGCAGTATTCGTTCCAGAATTACTATATTTCAGTTGTTTTCCCCATATAAACTATTTAACAGAGCTGGGCGTACTCGAGTACATGTTTCGAGTTTAAGTATTGTACTCCATACTCGTACTCGAGTAAATTTTTCAAATGGTTACTTTTATTTGTACTTGCGATATTTCTGTCGAAATACTCGTACTCAATACTCTAATATGTACTTAGAGTACAGTCTTGTTTCATTAAAAGCAAATAAAGATGATATAATTCAGTAAACTTTTTTTTTACGTTGTACGTGTATTCCGTAAAATTATAAACTTAATAATTTAAAAATGATCTTTTTTGTTACACCTAACTAATTTGTATACTTTCAATATATCATATGATTTTATAATTATATAATATGTCTAGATTTATAAATAAATAAATAGTTTCGTGGTAACACATCGGACTGTAGTTCGTGAGATCCTCAGTTCGAATCCCATTACTGACAGTTGCCAATTTAAATTTTCCCATGTGGTTCTCCCTCCACTAACAACTTTGGGGACTATAACTTGACGGCTGGTAACTGCATTTCATACGTAAAAATATATCACTTCCCCAAATCTACGTAAGCAGTGCCACACTTATAATGGGTAGTAGGCGTGATGATTCATTTATTTATTTTTAAGCTATTGCATAGCTTTTATCGCGGGCTTTGAGCACGGCGACCGAATCAAGAAGACCGGCACAGCGGTGCGGCGTTAAAAGCCGTGCATCGTCTAACGTCGTTTCAGTTCGGCAGACTTCGGCACGGTGTTTGTGTGCGTGCGACTAGACGTATGCCATTGATGCGGTATTTTCCAGATATTTAGAGGATATCAAGTCTCAAACTTATGTTTCTTATTTCAGTTACCATAAACCTATAGTTTCAAGGATAAAAATTCCTGAATAACCTACATATATTGTAAGATAATAAAAATATTTTAAATAATATTAACTCATTTAATCCATAAAAGAAAAAAAATTGTTTTCTTATCGGTCACCACGCTCAAAAAGCGTTACTTGAATTAATATCAAAGAAAAAAACAAAGAAAAAAAATACTGCATAAATAAAATAAATAAATAATTATAATTGCATAAGTTGATAAAAAATGCTATGCATTAGCTTTACCGCGGCAGTCCCCAAGTGCCACACGTATTTTTTTTTTTCATTTATAAATATATTTTTTTGTAATTGTATCCTTTTATTTCTCTAATAATATAACAACTATTCTATAATTGTACAATCTGTGTTTCTTGTATTAATAATTTTACCAAATCTTTATTGAAACCACATAGATAATTTTAATTTTGAAATTAAACATTGATTCCATAAAATTACCTACTCTGTTACACATGCAATTTTTTTTTAGGTTTCATCTTAAATAATAGTTATGAATGATATTCCATAATTTTGCAATAATCCGTGTGTTCACGTGTACAATTACTTTACAAGTACGTTAGAAGTACTCTCTACTTTTGCCATGAAAATTGTCAAAGTACAAGAAATATACTTTTAAGTATAATTGATTACTGAGTACTTGTACTTGATACTCGAGTATTTTTATGTGGTACTTTTCCCAGCTCTGCTTTATAATAGATAACCGACGAAAAGCAAAATATGGAAAATTTTTTCAGAAAAGTGGGCGCCATGTCGAACGCACAAGGGTGTGGAGGTAAAAAATTTAAATTCATAACCAAGGGACCGCCCTATATAACATAAAAAAAAAATTAGAAGTACTTGATCTTTTGCAAGCAATATATCTCTATTCCCTGGACTATAATTGTTTGTTTTCGTAATTGTTTAATTACTTATTAATAAAAAAATGACTTTTCAGTTGCAAGAATTAACCAACAGGATAGAGCTCCAGCACACAACACACAACGTGTCAGTCTAGAACTTTATCAACTTTTTGATGATAGATGGATAGGAGATAATGGTCCAATACGTTGGTGTGCTAGATCGCCTGATTTAACTCCATTAGCCCTTTTTCTGGGGCTATCTTAAAAACAATGGATGGTATCACGAGCTCTGTTTTTAAGTGTTTTTAGTTGAGTGTTTTAGCCTCGGTTTTAGCGCTGTACAATATTCGAAAGTTATTTTATGAAAAAATGATTCACATAGGAGTTACAGTGCAATATATTATCTATTATTCTGATTTGAAGTATTTTTTTTTATAAAATAATTTTAGACTATTGTACAGCGCTAAAAACACGGCTAAAGCAATTACTGTGGGCTAAAATAGAACTACAAAATGTTATTTCATTTGTTTTGTTTGTTGGTAAAATACTCTGCCAAAGTTGCCAAAGGAATTTTATCTTTTTTTATATTAAGTTTAATTGTTGTAAATTAATACTTATAATATGTAAAATTTTATTTTTACATTAATGGTTATTTGCATACCAAGGCCGCGAAATCATTCTTTAGCGTACCTAGGTAGGACCATCTCGAGCGCGATAAAAGATTTCGCGGATGTGTACATACTATTTTTTGTACAACCGTAAAAAAGATTAATTGCAAATAAACAGTTTTTATTGTAAATAGAAATGGCTATGGGATTGACATGCAATAAACAAAACATTTAGTTTTAAAAAAAATTATGTCAGTTCTCAAGTATCAAAATGAATGTTTTTACGGCCGCGAAATAGGGTAAAAAAACAATCATTTAGGATTTCGAGTTATCATAACAATATCCGCGAAATTCAATTTCGAGATCTGTATTTCGGCATCGAATTGCTTATTTCGCGTTCGGTTGCACAAAAAAAAAATTATCTACTCTCAAGAAAAATCTTTGTTTTAGTGCCACTGGGGAGTACGCGTGCCTTCACACAAACTTTAAAAAATCATTTCTCGGGTAATATGTGGAATTTTCATATCGAGTTTGCACTGATCGTGATATATTCTAATAAAGTTTCTTAAAAAATAATTTAAAAAATGGTTCATGTGGTCATTGGAGACTTAAATGCTCAATCTATTAGATATGCTGCATCTTCCGTATTGAGAAAAAGAATTGAACTTTGTCTTATCTTTTTGAATACAAATTACAATATAAATTAGTACTTTTAAGTGCAGAAATTCCAAAAATACCTATGATTATATAAATTCATAAATAATTTCTCTCATATTGTTTTTCTTTTTAAGTACTACTTTTTATTGACATTTTTTCGTTATATAGCTTATTTGTTATTATTAATTTCTTTTTACATATAGAAAGAAAATAATATGCTACCATAACTCAGGCAATAGTCGTATTAATTGTTATTTATTGCATAACCAATTGTACAATTATATCTGATTTTTAATATAATTTTTCTCAAAATAGTGGTTATACAACCCCATATCATATTCTTACTTATCCGTTGCTGTACCTTTCAGTGTCAGGCTTGTTAAGTTGGTTTTTCATTTGGTGTTCTTTTCCAGAAATCCCTCCAGGCTTTCATGTCTGCAGTTAATTTCATAGCGTTGGTCTGGGAGTCTCTACGTTCTTCCATTGCTTGTTTTACCTCATGTGTCTACGTTTTAGCTGGTCTTCCTTGTTTTCGTTTGCCTATCTCTCTAGCTTCATATATTTATCTCGTGATTCTTTCTTCTCCCATTCTGTATATGTGACTTAACCATCTTAGTTGCCCCTCCTGAATTGCTAGTTTCCTGATATCTATATCACTTTCACATTCAAATAAACCTTTAAAACAGACGAAAATGCACGAAAACAGTATGGTATACAAGCACATGTTTATGTGAACTAGGAATGTGCGTTTTTTGAAACCAGTTTTTAAAATATGAACGTTTATCCCTTTTGGATAAACAAATAAATTATTAACAATTTGTCAGCCGATCTCGGTGGCGTAGTGGCTATATTATTAGCCTAGCAGGCCAGAGGTCGTTGGTTCGAATCCCATTGAAGAGCATGGTCGTTTGTGTTCACACACATTCATTATCATCCACTCATAAGGCGGCATATGACCATAGTATTTAGTCCGCCTCCCATCTTCGTATTAAAAAAAAATTGTCTGTAGATACAGGTACCATAAAGTTTACTTTCAAATTATATTGTAATTAAGTTTATGGATAGATGATTGGTCTAGTTGTCTTCCATCCGAATAAGTTTTAACCACCAGTTGAGAATTCGGTTCCAGATTTCCAGTGCCCTATGGATCAGACCTGTTTCCTTCGAACCATTAAATTGGGGGTATTTGTGTTACACTTTTTGTAAAATTTATTTGACATTTTTCTACTGTTTCAATATGATCTCGAATATGATTAAAAGCCCACATTTCTGTACCGTACAAAGTAGTTGACTTTATAATCGAATTGTAAAGTTTCATTTTTCTGACCAGGTTATTGATTTATAATTTTGCAGTATGTAGTTCATTTTCTAATAAATAAATATACAATTTTCTAATAGCAATTATACCTTTTTTATAATTATTATGGGCAGCAGTACCGAATTTACCCGAACAGGAGGAAGTTATTCCTAGATATACAAAGGAGTTAACACTCTCCAGTTGATAACCGTTGTAGACAAATTTATGTGATTTTGAATGTCGGCGGTGAAATTTTAAAATTTTAGTTTTGTAAATTATTTTTGTAACATTGTTGTAATGTATTTAATTTCCTTGGGGTATCAATTGTGGAGTCGCTTAGTATGACCATATCATCTGCGTATGCTAATAAGATTAAATTTTCGTTATTGTTTATATTTATACCCCTTAGCCCTGCACCACGGGACTATTCTTCGAGATCAGCTGCGAATAGTATAAATAACAACGGGCTTACAATTTCTTCTTGTAAAACTCCCTCCGTTAATACTATGGAGTTTGTAACATTGAAGTTTATTTTAACTTAAAGAGTTGATATATTGTACAGGCTTTGTTTGATTTTAATTAGTTTCGAAGATATGAATAAATTATAAAGTTTATTCCACAACATATTGTGATTGATTGAATCAAATGGTCGCAAAAAATCTTTACTCCCGGGATTACATAGTTACTCCAAATATTATGTAGACAAATCCTAATTTAGTCGAATATATTTTTCCAATCTTTATTCTCGACAAATTTTTCTTTCCCAAATATTTTAGAATTTTCACTGAAAAATTGCATCTACTCTCATGTATCTTCATACATTTTTATTGTAACCATTTTTTTTTTTCAATTTATTAAGTTTCCCCAAGTTAAGATAAATTGCACATCAGAGTATTTGAAATTCAGTGTGGTTTTTCTATTGTCATTGGCTACTTCAAAAAGTGATAGCATTGAGACAACAATTTAGATATTTCCACACAATAGAAAAAGGCAGTGAATTAAGAGATGCCGTTGCTATACTAGCAACAAACATTGGTATCTAGGGGAAGAAAATCTCCGGTAGGGATACATCTCAGGCTGTCCCAAACATACGAGAAACAAGATGGTCGAAATTTGTATTCGCGAAAGTTGCTTGGAATCTATAAGAAAACAAATTCACAAAAGTTATCACAAACATGTTTGTCAGAATCTTTGAAAATACGGAACCTGTGTGAACCTAACTTCGATGAGATATTTTAATTAGTTTATCTATGTTGGCGTCTCAGAAGTCCTATATTAACATACATAAGTAATATTTATTCTATTTTTCTTTTTCAGACGATTTCTAAGTCGGAGATTACACAATTTGTTCATCATGCCGCACAACTCTCCAATCAATCTACAAATTTAAACAAACGTGTTTGGATAATTAGAGTCGGTTAATGCAATACATACAAATATTACACGGCAACAGCGACCCTCGTGGACAGAAATTCACTGAGTTGCAAATACGGATCTAGACTTGATGATGGAGCGAGAGCAGGACGTGGATAGTGAACTACATGTCAAAGAAGAGATCGAAGATTCATTAGAGTCATTCGACGAACTTGGGGAGAAATCTATTGCATTTGACACCGTTTACATCAAAGAAGAATTTATTGCAGACAACGAAGACCACGAATATTACTTGAATCATGTAAAAAACGAATCGGTAACTGATAATGAAGAAAACAATGTTTCAAGGAGTAGTTGTGAAGATTTTAACAAACCGAATGTGGATGAAGCCAACTTCAGTACGGTCACAGATAATGAGAAGACATCTTATAATATTACAGATACAGGTGGAGAAGAATTCAAGCAAAGAGGTTATAAATGTCAAATTTGTTACAAGGTTTTCGTACAGAAGATTAAATTAATTACACATGTGAAACTGCATACACGAAATCACAAATGTACTGTTTGTGAGAAGAAGTTTATACATAAGTCTAATTTAACACGACATATGAGACTACATGCAGGAATTCGAGATCAGGAATGTTCTATTTGTGATAAGAAGTTTACGCAAAAGTCTCATTTAACCCAACATATAAAATTGCATGAAGGGATTCGAGATTACAAATGTTCTATTTGTGATAAGAAGTTCACACGAAAGAATAATTTAACCCTACATATGAAAGTACATTCAGGAATTCGAGATTACAAATGTTCTATTTGTGATAAGAAGTTTGTACATAAGTCTACTTTAACCACACATATGAAAGTACATGCAGGAATTCTAGATTATAAATGTTCTATTTGTGATAAGAAGTTTGTACAAAAGGATCATTTAACCAAACATATAAAAATACATGAAGGAATTCGAGACTACAAATGTTCTATTTGTGATAAGATGTTTGTAGAAAAATCTAATTTAACCCGACATATTAAAGCACATGCAGAAATTCGAGATTATAAGTGTTCTATTTGTGATAAGAAATTTGTACAAAAGTCTACTTTAATCAATCATATAAAAATACATGAAGAAATTCGAGATTACAAATGTTCTATTTGTGATAAAATGTTTGTACGAAAGTCTACTTTAATCGACCATATAAAAATACATGAAGGAATTCGAGATTTCAAATGTACTATTTGTGATAAGAAGTTTGTACAAAAGTCTACTTTAACCAAACATATAAAAGTACATGCAGGAATTCGAGATTACAAATGTTCTATTTGTGATAAGAAGTTTGTACAAAATTTTACTTTAATCAACCATATGAAAATACATGCAGGAATTCGAGATTACAAATGTACCATTTGTGATAAGAAGTTTGTACAAAAGTCTACTTTAACCAAACATATGAAAGTACATTGAAGAATACGAGATCACAAATGTCCTATTTGTTATAATAAGTTTGTGAACTAGTCTAATTTAACCAATCATATGATAATACTCGAAGAAAACATATTATAAATATTCTGTGTGTGAAATGGAGTTTCACAGAAAATGTATTATCCACATTATATGTTAGACCTAAGCTAAATAGTTAAACCTTTTGATGTTATTTAAACCCAATTACCGCTAGGCTCGATGATATTCTTGTTGATATATTTTAAGGTATTTGTTTTTTGTCTGATCACAAAATGATTCGACATAAAATAACTAAGAAATAAATAATAAACAATTAAGATCATTATATATTATTGTAAAATGAGTTATTTAACCATAAATCCAGATAATCTTGTCTCTACAATTTCAGAATGTGCCAAGTACTGTCATTTATTGGAAACATCTTAACTTTAAATATGTTTTGAAATTTCAACCAAAAACACTAGAAAAAAAATTAATTCAAAGTTTGGAAGTTAACCAAATTTTCAGAAAGATTTTATCCCTAGAATTAGCGATAGGACATCATGTATGCACCCTAAAATCATGTTTAAGGACAAAGGCTAGCCTAAGTCATCTAACACATAGTTTTCATTTCGGTTGATTTATTCCATACTGTATGGTCGTTCGAGCGTGTTTAATTCATTTGATTTATCGTTCTAAACATTTTCATATATTTAACTGATTTTTCAATTTTGTTGCAAGTGCATACTTTTTTTACGTAGTCGAATGATTTTCTTTCCATGGTTTCGTAATTTGTTTTTACTATTGGAGTTTTCAAATGTTTCTTTTGCTTAAATTTTAATTTAAATATTCACAAAATCTGCCTATATTTTCTGTACCATTGGTTGTTATAGTGCATTTTATTTGTGACGTAAAGTATCCAAAACTATTTTCTAAACTTTACTATGCAATACAAATTTAAATGCTTCATTTCAAGATTTAGACATTTCTTTGCAAATATCCAGTTTATCAATAGTTTATATTAAATGTCTTGAAACAGGTAATATTATAAGCATTATTTTTATATAATTTTATCAATTTTATTACTTATATTTTCATCAAGAACAATTTATTTTTCAATAAAAAAACGATGACTCGAATCGAACGATAATTTAACGAAAGATATGTAGCTATTCCTATTTTATTCGAATTTTTATTTTGTCCTTTAATTGTTAGGTATTTGAGTATTTATCCAAGATAAATTAAAAATAGCGTCTGATGAACTTTTATATGGTAGAGGTTCATTTCTATTTTGACCTGGGAACAAAATAAAATTAATCAAATTAAAACCCTTGAATATCTTATTTTATTTACATACCACTGTCCAAATTTAAATAATTATTTATTTAATCATAGGTTTTTTTCTTATATGCAATGTCACATTTAATATTTTTTCTTATTTTTTATTTGTTTTTATATCTAAATAACGGAGCAATTGGGGAAAACAGTCGGAAGTGCACCTGCAATGGTACCTACAAATGTATGTAATATAGTTTTAAAATAAAATATATTACCATATTACACTTGTGGCTCCGCATGTCCATTCCTTAATAACATCGTCCTCCTTAAAATGTTTTTCACATATAAAATTTTTTGAACTGAGCGCTCTGTCTTTTCTGTGAATTGTTCTCCGCTACAAATTTAAGTCTATTTCGTCCTTAAGTGCACTAAATATTGTAATTTTTCTTTATTTGACGCATAACCGCTTCTACAATTTGGCATAAAGCACATTTTAAATGAAATTAAATGTAAATAAACAAAAAAAAAGTTCAAAACACAACCACTTACAAATCAAACGTAAACAGAGCACAGCGATGGCCTCCTATCCCCACGGCAAACTCAACAAACGAAGTAAATTTTAGTACCGCTAGCTTCATGGGCCTGCCTAGGGTGGGTCGAAAATTTTAGATTTGAGACGGGTAGTCTGAATTAATACAGGGAATAGTTTAGAAGCTAACTGTTACCCGTTTATTATTGTAACAATCACCTCGTATTTTTACCCCCAAAAATCAATATTTTCAAAGGGCAATAACTCTACCGGTTTACCATGAAAAGATGGGCCCAATGGACTTTATCTAAAGGTTAAGGACCCAGGAGTAATTTGTGACCAAAAATTCGCACATATAACATGTACAGTATGAGCTATTGGATGAAATATGAAAAAAACTACAAAAATGGCCATTTTTGAGGCATTTGTGCGAGCTGGGGGTGAATCCAGGATGGAAACCACGGCCGTTCCCTTATATAGAATCACAAAAACTATCATTTTTTCACTACCCGTCTCAAATCTAAAATTTTCGACCCACCCTAGGCCTGCCGTACAAAGTGTCATCTCTTTTCTATATTACACTTCGTGCTCCGAACATAGTCGACTCCACGACCTTCGGGGTGAAAGAGACAAAGGATCCCAGCTGATCAATTCCACGCCGGAAATCCAGCTAAGCCAAAATTTTGTTCTATATAACTCACCATTCTTGTTATTTGTGTAGCATATTAGTCAATTCCACTCACCTGATTTATGCTTTGTAATTTTGATATTGTCATCATCGCCATTATTAAAGAAACTGACATTAGGTTTGATCATCCGACAAGTCAACTCGTTACCGTGCATCATTGGCACTATTTGGCCGTAGCTAGTGAAACACCGTCGCAGGCATTTAGGACTCTCGCGCCTCATTATTTTGCGTGGTATACGACCCCAATAGTCGACTATCGGATCCTCGTAACCTTGTTACGCACTTCACTCCATCTTGCGCTCCGCGAAGTCCTGAGTGGCTTCAGCTCTCACTCACTACGCCACATCATTTAATTTGTTTCTCGTCGCGTGATCCGACCGCAATTATGTTTCTAGTTCACTATTTCACTTGTAATATAACTTCAAAATCAGTCAAATATACCTGTTTATGTCACACACGCCAACCATTTTTTTTTCTTCTGCGACGACCTCACCTCGTCCGGTTTGTTGATCAACCACAAGGTTGAACCCAAGCGGCAGATCAACTGGCGCCCACTATATTTACATCGTTGAAAGACTTACTCCTTTCGCCACTGAGTTCGCCGTGGTTCAACCGGTCTTGCCCGGGGTCTCCAGCGGAGATCGTGGCAAGTTTTGAGAGAAATATTATTAAATGAATTACACTCTACTCATATGGTAGTCGTAATATAACATCCGAGAAGGAGAAAGGGTAATTGTGAAAGACTACAGTGTGTTAAATAAAGTTACTTGGATTAAAAATATTATAAAAAAAAAAACAAATTGGTAGAGTTTTTTTTAAGCGTACTCAATGGGGTCTTTCACCATTTTTTAATTTTTTTTTATGAAACTTTATCTATACTGAAGACTATCTACACTTTTAAAAAGTCTTAATTGTTATTCATTAAGCCACAATGATTTTTTTAAAAATGTTGTGACGTCATAGTAGAGGTTTTGCTGGATCTAAAACAGTACAGATTGTAAGTAATTGAAGTCATATATTTTTTTACTTATTTTATTATTATTATTACAATAAAATAGAACATTTATGTAACAAAAATTATTTAAATATCTACTGTTTTAGATCTCTACTATGACGTCACAACATTTTTGAAAAATCATTGTGGCTTAATGAATAACAATTAAGACTTTTTAAAAGCGTAGATAGTCTTGAATATAGATGAAGTTTCATAAAAAAAATATAAAAAAAAAAAATGGTGAAAGACCCCATTACTGAGGTTCTATGCAGCCTAGGTAAAAAGTGTTAAAAAGTTGTTTTGGACGATTGTCAATTGTTTTTTTATAAATATTATTTAAATCTTACCGTGTTTGCTATCAAATTAAAGGTCTCGCGGAAGAGATTTGAACTCAAGTGTCAAAAAGTTGTTTTGGACAATCGTTAATTGTTTTGTATAAATGTTATTTAATTCCTACCGTGTTTGGTATCAAATTAAAGACCTCGCGGAGGAGATTTGAACTCAAGCGTCAAAGAGTTGTTTTGGACGATTGTCAATTAATTTTTATAAATATTATTTAAATCCTACCATGTTTGGTATCAAATTAAAGGCCTCGCGGAGGAGATTTGAACTCAAGTGTCAAAAAGTTATTTTGGACGATTGTCAATTGTTTTTTTATAAATATTATTTAAATTTTGCAGTGTTTGGCATCAAATTAAAAGTCCCATGAAGGATATTTTAACCCAAGTTTCAAAAAGCTATTTTGGTAAATCGTCAATTGTTTTTTTATAAATGTTATTTAAATCCTAACGTGTTTGGTATTGAATTAAATATCTCACGGAAGAGATTGTACTAAAGTGCCAAATAGTAGTAACATGGAAGCGATAAACGAAGTGACGAGCTTGCTTCGTTAATGTACTGACATGGAAACGAGGAACGCAGTAACGAGCTTGCTTCGCTGATGCACTGACTTGAAAGCGAGGAATGAAGGCACAAGCTTGCTTCGCCGATGCACTGACTTGAAAGCGAGGAACGAAGTGACGAGATTTCTTTGTCAATGTACTGACATGGAAGCGAGCTTGCTTCGCAAATTGTTTGGTATAAATTGGAAGTTATTTAAGACTACTCAATTTATTTTTTCACATTTTCAGTTGTAATCTTCTTCAGTGACGCGGAGCTTAGGGGACAGACCTGCGAAGCAGGTCGTACTGCTAGTATATTGCTACTAAACGGCAACTATGACCGTAGTCACGGTCAGATTGGTATTTTTTATTTTTTTTATTTAGGATTTAGATACATCAACAGCAAGGTATGTATCTCTATACATAACTTACATTAGGGTATTTTGTTATATTTTATGATACATATTTATAGATTTTAGAAATTGTAACATGTTGTTTCTGTGTGTCTTGTTGTCAGAGAGGGCAATTTTTAGTTCACTGGGGATGTTGTGCTGTCTTCTTTCATTGTGGAATTTATTGCAGTTTATTATGATATGTTCTACTGTCAGTGGGACGTTGCATGAGTGGCATATTTCTGCTTCCGTTCTTTTAAAGATGTGTTCGTGAATGGTTTGTGTATGGCCCATTCTTAGTCTCATTAAGATAACTTGTTCTCTTCTTGTTCCAATTGTTTTGTATGGGTTTATGTTGTTCTTTATTTTCCTTAGTTTGTTTCTAGTTTCTGATGTCCATTCCTTTTGCCATTATCCTTTTAATTTTCGTTTTACTTCTATCTTCAAGTCGTATGTTTGTACTGGATGTTCGAGTTCTTCTGCGTTTTCCGTGTTTTTTGCAGCATTGTCTGCGAGCTCATTTCCCTGAATTCCGATGTGACCTGGGGTCCATATAAAATCTACTGTTGTGTTATGGTCTTCTTTGACCTGTATGATTTCGCGCTGGATGTTTTTTTATTATGGCAGTTTTGGGGTATAGTGTATTTATACTTTGTAGTATGCTAAGCGAGTCGGTACCTATTACTATTTTGTTGTTCGCTTTTATATTTTGTAGGCAGGTTAGGATGGCGAGTGCTTCGGCTGTATATATACTATCTTGATTGTGTAATTTCAATTTTGTTGTTGTGTTTTTATGTATGATGGCTGCTCCTGTTAGCGTTTCTGATTTTGAGGCGTCAGTATATATGAAGTCGTCGTCTTTATATTGGTTGTTGCAAATGTGATGGAACGTGTTTCTGTATGCGTATTGTGCGTATTGTGTCAGTTGCAGGTTGTTTTTAATGTCTGGGATTAACCATGGTGTTTCGGATTTAGGTAGGGATACATTGAGTTCTATTAGTATTTGGTTTATGTAGTTGTGGAATGGGGGTAGATTACTTTACGCATATATTTTGGTTACTGCGTTGGAATAGTATTGTGTGGTTTGGATGGGTTGGGTTACTAACGAGATTTATTATGTACGATAGTGTTGTTTTCTTCGGTAGTCCATCGACATTTCTCCTGCTTCTATTTGTAAACTCTGTATTGGGCTAGTTCTATATCCTCCTGTGATCAGGCGTAGTGCAGTGTTTTGTATTATTTGTATGGAGTTTAGAATTGTTTTTTTTTTTTTTTTTTTAGCTTGGGAGTATATCACACTTCCATAGTCGAGCTTGGATCTAATAAGAGCCTTGTAGGTATTCATTAGTATTTCTTTGTCTGCGCCCCAGTCGTGGCTTGCCAATATTTTTATTATATTTAGTCTTTGTGCTGAGTCCTTTTTTAATTCTTGTATGTGTACTTTCCAGTTGAGTTTAGTGTCGAGTATCATTCCTAGAAATTTGAGTGATTTTTTATTTATAATATTGTGTCCGTTAATTTTTAGTTCTGGTGGTGGAGGTATGGAGCGTAATTTAGAGAAGTGGAGTGCTTGTATTTTGTAAGTAGAAAATTTGAAACCAGTTTCCTTTTCCCATGTTTCTAGGTTGTTTATTGTTGCTTGCAGATGTCTTTTTATTGTGTCTATGTTTTTACCCTTGCAATATATTGCAAGGTCATCTGCAAAGAGCGTAGCACAGGTCGGGGATGTGATATGCGTCGTGATTTTGTTTATGGCTACCAGGAATAGGGTTACACTGATTACCGAACCTTGGGGTACCCCGTTTTCCATCTTTTGGGGTTCTGATAGCTCATTTTGAAATTTTACCTTGAATGTACGGTCAGTTAGAAAGTTTTTTATAAAGTATAACATGTTTCCTTCTATTTTATATTCTTTTAGTGTTTTTATGATATTATGTTTCCACGTTGTGTCATATGCTTTTTCCACGAAGTATAATATAGACAGGAGGGGAAACGAATGCGTACGAGATGGGCCGAAAGTTGTCCTAGTGGGAGTGAGATAATACGGAGACAGAGAAAGTAGATGTAGTCTGTGCATTGCACAGGTTTTACGTCACTAGCTCAGTAATATCGTAATATATTGTAATTTGTAATGAGGAGAATCTAAATTTATATATAAATTATATATGTTCCTTCATATGATTTTAAAAATATGGGCTGGTACCACGAGCTCTGTTTTTGGGTGTTTTAAGAGCAGTGTTTTAGGCTTGGTTTTAGCGCTGTACAATGTTTTAAAATTATTTTATCAAAAAATGCTTCAAATAGAAGTTACAGAGAAATGTATTATCTACCACTTTTATTTGAAGTATTTTTTTATAAAATAATTTTAGAACGTTCTAGGGTGCTAAAACAGAGCTTAAAACACTGCTTTTAAAACACCTAAAACAGAGCTCGTGGTACCAGCCATTGTATTTAAAAAACAAAATTAATTATGAAAACAATAAGAAATAAATCCATACGGATATTGCACCTCGCAAATTTGAATTTGTATGTACGGAATTATTTACAATGATTTATTTTAAATTAAACATTTTTTTTATAGTTATAGTATGTTACTATTATCAAATTCACGGAAACATGAAGGATAAAATTCAAATATATAAATAAAATATTTTTTTCATTTTAATAAAAATAAAAAAAAAATATTGTCACGCGTTTTACCCATTATGGGTGTGGCACTCTGCTTACGCAGATTTCGGTAAGTGATATATTTTTGCGTATGTAGTGCAGTTACCAGCCGTCAAATCATAGCCCCCCAAAGATTTATAAGTCAGAAAAACTCCAAATTAGAGTAGCTCTACAAATTATACAATTAAAAAAATTATATAATAAATGACAAATTGTAAATTACAAAACGAAAAATACAAATAATTTCAATATCACAACATAACAATAAAATAATACATACTAGTGTTTCAAACAGATATCTTAATTAATTGTTAGTAGGACAACATTTTATTATTTTTCAAAACCAACAATCATTTAAAATTAATCTTTGCTAGGCGATACTACAGTATTTGTACTATCACAGGACCATTATTTAACAACGTCATCACTGGAAAAATGTACACGATCATTTCGCGGTATAGCCTTTTGCCATTTGTTTAACAAATTCTCATTTTGGCACTCAGAAAACGGAAACCTTTTCTTTATTCGAATTATATCCACTTTTACAATTAGATACAAAGTATCTTCTACACTTTATTATAACATATATATATTTATAATAAACACGTTTAATGTAAAAGAGCACTACTCAAACAGCTGTCAAACATGTAAACAAGCAAGGGAGGCCAGACTAGATCTACTTTCTCTCTCTAACTGTCCTTGTTGCACAGTCGGACATAGATCGTCCCATTTTCCCTATACAGCTGAGATACGTTGTTGCGTAGACGTGGCTTTTTCTAAATCGAAGAAAATGGCTACCATGTGTTGTTTGTTTTTAAATGTGTTTTGTGCTTCTAGGTATATTTTTGTTAGGTGGTCTAGTGTTGATCGGCCAGTTCTGAAGTCACTTTGAGTATTAGCAATTAGGTTTTTTGCTTTTAAATACCAGAGAAGTCTTCGGTTTATGATTTTTTCCAGGATTTTGCATAATACGTTTGTTAGAGCTATTGGTCGGTAAGATTTTGGGTCAGTTTTGTTTTTATTTGGTTTCAGTATGGGTAGTATTATGCTATCTCTCCACTGGTCCGGGAAGCACCTTTTCTTACAAATATAATTATATATTTTTAGTAGGTATTGCATACATTCATTTGATATATGTTTTGTTATTTCGTTCGGGATGTTGTCTGTTCCAGGCGAACTATTGTTTTTGGTTTCTGATATTGTTTGGGTTAGTTCTTTCATGGAGATATCTATGTTTATTGGGTCGTTGACATTTTCTTCTATTTTGATTTCTTCTTTGTAGATTCGGTTTTTAAAAGTTAGAAATTGTGGGTCGAGATTCTTGTCACTTGATGTTTCTTGGAATGATTTGGCTATTTCATTTGTTATTTCTTTGGGATGTTATTGTTTTGCTATTTACTTTTAATGTTTTTGTACTGTGTACATATGTGTTGTTTTTTTATTTTCCGGATTTTATTCTATATCTCTGTAGGTGGGGTATCAGATGTTAGTGTAGCGACGTAATTTTTCCAGGATTTTCGTTTGCTGTCTTTTATGGTTCTTCTTGCCTTAGCTCTAGTTCTCTTCAGATTTATTAGGTTGTCTAAGCTCTTATTTTTCTTGTACTGAGCGAGAGCTTTTTTGTTCTCATGAATGGCTTCCTCGCAACTTTTATTCCACCAGGGCATGGTTTTTTTATTTCTGTGATTTGGTTTTCTTCTTATATGTTTCTCGGCTATATTATTTATTTGTTTGATAAAGTTGTCTATGGCTTCATTTTTATTTCTTATGTTATGTATTTCTTGGATATTTTCTGTTTATTTAGTAAATTCTAGCTAGTTGGCTTTTTTTAAGTTCCCTTTAGTGGATGATTATGTTGGGTTTCTGGGTATTGATGGGATATTTGTTATTTTTATAGGCGAGTGGTGAGGTCCTTCTTCTAGGATTTCAATATTATAGTTTGGGGCTATTGTAGGGTGGACGAAGGCAAGGTCTAGTGTGGAAAAGGTACCAGATATTGGGCAAAGGTACGTTGGGCTACCGTCGTTGAGGAGAACTAGATGATTGAAGGTATTTTCTATTATTTTACCGCGTGGATTTGTGTATTTTGATCCCCAGATTGGGTTATGAGCATTGTAATCACCAACTATGATGTGTGGGTTTGGTAATTGATTTATTAGGTTTTGCAGATCGTGTTGTTGTAGGGGGTAGTTAAGTGGGATATAAATGTTACATATTATGTGGGTCTGGGGGTAGTAGCTATTGCTTCAATATTAGTGTTTAGAGTGATTTCTTTTGATTCGATAGAGTTTTTTTATTAGTATGGCCTCACCTCCACTAGCATGGTCAATGTTGTCCCTGTCTTTTCTGTAGATTTCGTATCCTTTGATTGAAAAGTTTTTGTTTAGTTTCAGTTTTGTTTCTTGTGTGCAGACAATATTTGGTTCGTGTTCTTTTATTAATATTTGTATGTTTTCTTTATTGCTTATTATGCTGTTACAGTTTCACGATATAATACTCATTATATTTCCATGGGTTTTATTGCTGCTGTTTCGGAGCAGTTTTGTGAGTTTGTGTCATGTAGTTCGTCGTCTATTTTATTTTGTAGTCTTGTGAATCTATTTTTGATGCCTCTATTTTTTAATAATGGGTAGCATTCCTGGAGCATTTGTTTCAGTCCGCTTAGTTCTTCTGTATACTCCTTGGCAACATTAATTTGTTCTGAATTTCCGTGTATGTTGTCCATTAGTTAAAAAAGTGTTTCATAGTCTAAGGGGTATTTTTTTTTTTTTTTTTTTTTTATTACGAAGATGGGAGGCGGACTAACTACTATGGTCATATGCCGCCTCATGAGAGGATGATTGTGAATTTATGTAAACATCACAAACGACCATGCTCTTCAGTGGGATTCGAACCCACGACCTCTGGCGTGCTAGCTAAGGGGTATTTATTTATGTTTTTATTTATATGTTCCTTTATTGGTGCAAGTAGTATGTCTGTTGGCAAGCCTTGGCTAGGGCTTTCAGATCTACGTCTAGTTTGGCTTAGATTTCTTTTCTTTCGTGGGTTAAGGATTTCTGGTGTATTTGTGTCGCTACTTGATTGGGATAATTGTTTTCCTGTATCTTTTTTGGCAGTCGTGTCGTTGTGGGTTTGGGTTGGGGGGTTGCAAACTGATGTTCGTTTTGTGTATTATTTGGTTTTAGTTTGAGGAGTGGAAATGGTTCGGTTGAGTTTCTTACCGGTTTACTTGTTAAAGTAGGGCAATTTCTAGCTAGATGTCCTTCTTGTTTACACAAATGGCATGGTGGTGTGTTAGTTGTTACGAATATTCTGTATGTAGTATCTTCGTGTTCGATTACGAGAGTTTCTGGGATGTTGTCTGATGGTGTGATAAATACTTGCCTTCTAAAGCTCTGGGGGAACTCATTGTCTTGTACGCTTGCTTTTAGAAAATTTAGGGATGACACGGGTTTCAGGTTTTCTTTTTTTAGGGCGTCTATTATAATGTTGTGGGGTACTGATGGGAAAGCGTTTGAGATCACTAATCTTTGAGCTGGTGTTATGAGTGTGTTATATCTATTTCATTGTTTTGGATTGTTGCTGTGGGGTTTTGCATAACAGTATCTAGCATTTTTTTTGAGCTCAAGTAAATACACACTCTATTATTAGATATTCTGGATATAAATTTAATATTTTTGGCGCCGATGATATTTCCTATGCTTTTTAAGTATTCAATGTTTTGTATTTCGTTGATTGCTAGTAATATTATTGCTTGATCTTTATTTGCGAACATATCGTTTTGTTTAAGTTTGTTTGAGTAGGATTCAGTGGAGGTTGGTTGAGTCATGTTTGTTTACTTCTGTAGTCAAAAGTAAACTTCTTTATCGTTGCGTTTAGTGTTGCTAGTTGTTCGTAGGTGTTTTATCCATATTTTGGGAATATCGGTAGTTATTATTATCTACTGTTTATTAGATGTCGCTAGTGGGGTATAATATATTAAGGTAAGGATTTAATAGAAATATTATTTTATTTATTTATTTTTTTTATTTAGATAGGAGAAAATTCAGTATTAACCTGATGACACTTACGTGGTCTCACTGATATGAAGTTCGCCGGCAATCACCACATTGGTATTTTAATCATGCAAAATCACAGAAAATGCTGTTTCAAAGCATTCATACTAACAAATTTCGTAAATGTGGAGTCAAAGCGACTAGACGTATTTGTACCTGTGTGCACCAACAAGTCTGGTTTGCCAATTGTGTTTAACGCAAATCGGCCTAAATTTTTAAAATTTAATAGTTTATATTTAAAATATACCGTCTTGTTTTTCGTGGCTAATTTCCATTAAAATGACACGTAGTAAAGAAGAAATTAATAACATCGTAAAACAGAGTGTTCAAGAAGTTCTGAATAGCGACGAGTTTGTTAACAAATTAGAAGCTATTGTTAGTGCTAAATTTGAAAAAATATTGGACGAGAAACTTTTAATTCTCTCAAATGAGCTTAAAGACGTCAAAAAAGAACTGAATAATATGAAAAAGGAGCTCTGTGAAAAAGATAAAGTGATTGATCAATTAGCCATGGAGAACGACAATCTGGAGCAATACAGCAGGCGTAACTGCCTGCGTGTGTTTGGTGTTCCTGAACCAGACAAAGAAGTCCCCGACAACACCGTTATTGAGATGTGTGCGAAATACCTGGACATCACCATCGATCCTACAGCCACCGACAGATGCCACAGACTTGGACAACGCCAAAAAGATAAGTGTCGTCCTCTTATTATTAAATTTGTGAGATATGGTGATCGTGCGCGTGTCTTTTATAATAAAAGTAAACTTAAAGGTTCACATATTAC
Source organism: Poecilus cupreus (assembly GCA_963942605.1). Lineage (NCBI taxonomy): Eukaryota > Metazoa > Arthropoda > Insecta > Coleoptera > Carabidae > Poecilus > Poecilus cupreus. Next base: position 34,713,878 of record OZ012718.1, read on the forward strand.
AATCCGGGAAGATCTCACACAGAAAAGACTAAAACTGTTAAATGAGTGCAAATAGCGTTTTGGAATTAAGAATACATGGTCGATAGATGGTATAATTCATGTTATTATAAAAAATAAAATAAATGAATTCTCGAACCTCAAGCAGTAAGAAAAGATACAATCTTAAATAAAATCAAAATTTATTTCCATTATCGTTTACCTACATGTTATTTCTTCCTATAATTTTAATTTAAGGTCGTTGAACTGCTTGTGCATTTGAAGGTCAATTGACTGTCCAGTTGACAATTGTATATTTTGCGTTATTCAGTTTTTGATAATTGGGATTTGTTGATTTTGTTTTGATTATTTATTTCTTAGTGGCAAACTAGTTTGTTGCCGCACTCTCGTACCTACACAGCTGATTGTACATTTTTGAATTTATTTCATACAGCTGCTTTAGATAAAATAATTATTATTTACTAGTTTTACTTTTTGTTGTAATGATTAATTAAGGTCATTTAAATATTAGATCCTTATGTAGTAGTTATAATGATTTGAAAGATTATTTATTAAACAATAATTATGACATATTAGCTTTAAGTGAGACATGGTTAAATGAAACTGATGACAGTAATCATTTTAATATTCCAAATTATGCGTTACTTAGAAATGATAGAGAAGGCAGGGGTGGCGGTGTTGCGCTTTACGTTAAAAATTATCTCGTTAAATATATAGTTTCATTGAATGAAGACTTAAGAACAAGTAGCTTGAATTTAGAGCAACTCTGGTTAACACTTAAGTTAAATAAATAAACAATCGCATTAGGCGTTATATATAGACCACCTTTAGGAAACGTACAACAATTTACTGATGATTTAGAAAACGCTCTTAGCTTTATTTATCCGACTGTAGATTTTGTTTTATGTGTTGGGGATGTAAATATCAATATGTTAAATCCAACCAGTAACTCAACAATTTTATTTTCTTCCTTATGTTCTGAATTTAGCCTCAATCAAATTATTTCGGAACCCACAAGAATTACTAATATCTCTGAAACTTTAATTGATGTAATCTTAATATCTGAGGACACTCTTTGCACGAATGTGGGATTGGTGGACATGCATAATATTACTGATCATCGACTTATTTTCTGCAACCTCAACTTAGAACATGATATAAATCCTCCTAAGACTCTATATAAACGTGATTTTAGAAATGTTAATCTGCAAGAACTTCAATTTCTTCTCAGTTCTATTGACTGGCATTATTTTTATAAAATAGCAGATATAAATAATAAAGTCGAATTCTTTAATTCACATGTTCTAGCAGTTTTTGATGTGGTTATTCCAATTAAACAACTTGTTGTTCGCAAACCTCATTTGCCTTGGATTACTGATGTCGTCAAAACCATGATTAAATTTAGAAACAATGCTCTTGCTGATTATCGAAGGACTAAATCTGTAGCTAAATGGAATTTATATAAAACACTCAGAAATGAAGTAAAAAGTGCTATTCGTCGCGAAAAGAAAGCATACTTTGAATATAGAGTAAATAAAAATCGTTCAAACTTGCGGAGCACTTTGAAAGAATTTAATATTAGTACGACCGTTAATACTGCTCTTCCAAGTAGTATAAATGATCCTAATACTTTGAATCATTTCTTTGTTAATGTTAGTAGTAACACACAATGTTGTCCTGATTTATTGCAATTTTATAATAACAACTTCTTACACGACAACTCTAAATTTTCATTTAAACTTGTATCTGAGGATGTTATAATTCAAGTCTTTTCTACCATTTCATCTAATTCTCTTGGAATAGACGGAATTAATCTTCAATTGTTAAAATTAGTCATCACACAGTTAGTCCCTCAAATAACTCATATAATCAATACATGTCTATTACAGGGCGTTGTACCTGATTTATGGAAAGAAGCAAAAGTCATTCCCCTTCCTAAGTGTAAAAATCCAACCGGTCTCAATGACTTAAGACCCATCAGTATTTTACCAACTATGTCGAAGATTTTAAAGAAGATTGTCTTCAATCAAGTCTATGAGTATATCACGGAACATAGTATACTCCCAGATATTCAATCTGGTTTTCGCAAGGACTACAGTACGACTACAGCACTTCATAAAATAACTGATGACATTATGGGTTATGTAGACAGTAATAAATTAGTATATCTTGTCCTTTTAGATTTCAGCAAGGCATTTGACACAGTCGACCATGAGATGTTACTTGCAAAGTTAAAACACATTGGTTTTGATGATATAACTTTAAATTTTTTTGCTAACTACCTCAGTAATCGAAAACAGCTCGTTACAGTGAACAACAAAGATTCAGATCTAATTAATATATCGAAGGGCGTACCACAATGGGCTATTTGTATCCCTTTACTGTTTTCTATTTATACATTTGATCTCTTTAAAGCAGTCACTAAGAGTAAAATACACGTTTATGCTGACGATACGCAATTGTATCTTCCTTTCAACTTAAGTGAGCTTAGTCGATCTTTGAGGGACATAAATGATGATCTAAAACAATTAGCTGACTACGCTCCTGCTAATAGCCTTACACTTAATGAAAAAAAATGTTCAGTTATGTTGTTCGGTAATAAATCAGCGAGAAATTATCTCATGAATCAGAACAAAATTGTTATTATGCTTAACAACTTCAAATTACCTGTCACCCGATCATGCAAAAACCTAGGACTGATACTTGACTCAGAACTACGCTTTACTGAATATGTTACATTACTAATTCGTAAAGCCTACTTGACACTTAAAAACCTATTTATGAATAAATTTGTTCTATCCAAAAAATATAAGATTATATTAGTAAAAAGTCTCGTACTTTCTGTATTTGACTATTGTGATACTATTTATGGACCATGTATCAAAGTCACAGACACAATGAGAATATAGAGAGTACAAAACTGTTGCATACGATTTATTTTTGGAATAAGGAAACGAGAAAGTATCAGTCCGTATATTAAAGAATTGAGATGGCTAAACATGCATGAGCGTAGATCTTTTCATCATGCCTGTCTATTACATCGCACTATTCAGCAAAAAAAGCCTTTCTATCTTTATGAAAAAATTTCTCTCCGAAGTAATTTGCATTGTCGTAATCTTAGAGCAAAGTTCGAGTTACATATTATTACTCACAGAACCAGTCTATGTCAACGTGCGTTCTTCTATGTGGGACCGTCTATATATAATCAATTGCCTAATTATTTAAAAAGCGTCAACATCGCTAAATTCGCCACTCAGCTCAAAAAAATTAATGATTGAAAAATGTCTTATTATTGTTTCAATTAAAATTTATGTTAGTTTATGTATATAAATAATACCTACTAATCTTTATCTGTATTGATTTAATCTTTATCTCTGTTAATTTAATTCAAGCTGTAGTTTTTCGATGTATTACTGAAAAGGTTATGTGTAAGAACAGCTTTAAGCTGAACAATTTGCCAAATAAAATGGTTTTATTGTTATTATTATTATTATTAAATTAATTTCTTTTTGCCTCCCATATTTACTACCCATGTCTATGTTGTAAATACGCATCCGGGCTAATTAACAATAAGTTTGGTAATGAGTCGAGTTTTAATTGGCAAATAAAATTTTATTAATTCGGATTTGTTCATTCCCACCCTAGACTATTCTTTATGTTTCACATCTCGGGATTTTGTTCCATAAGGAAATTCTAATTTTTCTATTTTCACCAGTTTTTTCCTAACTGGGATGGTCCAAGACATCAGGAAGTTATCTCCGCTTATATATTTGAAGATGGCTGCCGGATTAGTTGACTTAAATGTGTCTAATGAAAAATATATTGATAACCAATGTAAAAGGTGCTCAAAAACTGCTTTAACGGGAAATAGGTAAGTGTGCAACGTATTGTCTCAGGCAAGTTGTGCTAACATTTTAAAATTTACTGTAGTGAGTGATAATATGATAAACTGTTGTAATATTGTGGATGATGAAGACGAAAACGAACTTTCGTTTCCTAGTATTGATGAATCGGACACTAATTTGGTTCAAATGTTAAAATGTAAAATATTTTATTTAAAAGAAATTTTAAAACAAAATGTCTTATTATTGCACGAAAAAATTTAGTTATAAAAGCACAACAATGTACAATAGACTTGTTTAGTGATAAAGTAAATAATAAAAGTCATTCAAAAAATATATCGAAGCCTTCTGACAGTGTTATATCAAACAATAAAGTCAAAGAAAATTCAAAAATTAATCAAGTACCTTCGTTACCAACTCGGCCAAATACGAGTAAAATAATAACAACTAGAGACAATAAGCAAAATGACGTAAGTTATACAAATACTAAAACCAAATCAAATCCAGAAAGTAATAGTGATACAAATATAATTAAAGAAAATATTAAAATTAATAAAGATAAAAATACATATTCATCAATATTAAATGCTAATAAAATAAACAAAATGTGTCCATTGTTCGAAATTTATACATAAGTAATGACTCGATATAGAAATCAGTACCTAAACTTTTTTCTTTGCATGTTTTATAGACTTCATCCTGAAATAATGGAGCATGATGCAAAGAAATTCTTAATTCCCAATTTTGAATAAGCTTAATTCAAAGCTTCCTGATATGTATGCATCCTTAAGGTTACTATACTTAGTACAAATAAAGAGAAAATTTAAATTCGTCAATCTGGCCAACAGGAATTTGTGGCAAAACTATTTTTCCGATAACACAGAGGGAAATGAAAGTGACATAAAATCAACTTTTAGCAAAAACAATCTTTTTAATATGTGTCATGTTAATATTCAATGTTTTAGTAACAAAATTGACCAATTAACATTATTTTTAAATGAATACCCTTTTGAAGTTGTTTGTTTATCTGAACATTGGTTCGAAGTATTGTCACTTGAAAGTGTTCATTTACCGAATTACACTTTAGCTTCTTCCTTTTGTGCACAAGTAAATAGGCACGGAGGTGTTGCAGTTTTCTTTAAACTTCTTCTTTTATTCAAACCATTAGATCTTTCGGTGTTCAATTTAGCTTACCATGCTGAATTTGCAGGAATCGAGTTAAGTTAGAACAAAACCTTAATAATTGTAATTTACAGATCACCTTCTACTGGTATATTTAACACCTTTTACAATATTTTTAATGAACTTCTTAATAAATATAAATGTTGGTTTCAAAATATAATATTTTTAGATGATTTCAATATCCTTGTTCTCCTGGACTTCAGAAAGGCATTCGATACTATAAATCATTCGCTTTTAATATCAAAATTCAAATATATTGATTTGATACTCATAGTCTTAATTTAATATCTAATTATTTTCACAATAGATGCCAACATGTTAAACTACCAAATCAGTTATCCGAAAATGTATATATTTCTAAAGGCGTAGCGCAAGGATCAATATGTGGGCCATTATTTTTTTCGCTCTATACATTTGATCTCCATGAATACATACATTTTTCAGACATACACGTTTATGCTGATGACACACAATTATATTTCCCATTTGAAGCAGTTTATTATAATAACGCAGTCATAAAAATTAATAAGGATTTAGACAGTATAGCGAATTACGCAAAATCACATTGCTTAGTTCTAAAAGAAAGCAAATCGGCAATTATGTTATTCGGAAATAAAAATTCTAGAAAATATCTAATTGATAATGACTTAATTAATGTTCAAGTAAACGGTGTGAAACTAAAATTCCGGTCAACTTATAAGAACCTAGGGCTCATATTAGACACTGAGTTAAGATATACTGAATATGTTACACTGCTAATAAGAAAAGCTTATTTAGCCCTAAAAAAATTATTTATGAATCGCTTTGTTCTGTCTCAAAAACTTAGACAGATACTCACCGACTTGCTTGTACTTTCTGTGTTTAACTATTGTGACACTATTTACGGTCCTTTTCTAACATTATATGATTCTAAACGTATACAGAAAGTACAAGCTTGTTGTGTGCGATTTATCTTTGGGTTAAGAAAGTACGATTCCATCAGTACCAAATATCATCAACTAGATTGGTTAAATATGCACAATAGAAGATTTCACCATTTAGCATGTATGATTCATCGCATCATCATTTCTAATGCTCCATCGTAACTAGCTAATAAAATATCGTTTCGTTCTAAAGTCCATGACAAAAATTTGAGGGACAAATTTAATATTCACATTCCTAATCATCGCACCGCTGTTTTCAAACGTTGTTTTAGTTATAATTGTTCATTCATTTATAACCAAGTTCCGGACAAATTCAAGCAATTAAAAATCGTACATTTTTCTATAAACTTTAAACATTACTTACTTCAAAAACAATAATATTTCATCCTTCAGTTCCCGCATTTGCTCAGTTAGTATTCTCATTCTAATAATAATAACATTTTGTATTATATTTTATTAAGATTATCATGTTCGAACTCAGACCATTTTTCATTGTTCACTGAACTGTAAAGGTTAAGTGTAAGAACAGCCTCGGTTGAACTATCACCAAATAAAGTTATTATTATTATTATTTTATTTTTTTCTCTTTTCAGGTTGCTACAATATAATTACGGTCCTAAAGACAAGTAACTATAAGCATGACAATTTACTAATATTTACGTAATATACGACAACATAATTCAAAATAGAATTTTATGTTTCAGATCCCGAGTCCCGCTGATCATCTGCGATGCCCTGAGGTATTTCGTCTTCGGTTTCCGGGGCCTGATCTTGAATGGACTTTTGCTGCGATTCTTTATTGGTTCCATCTCCGATGACTCTGCGGACTATCCTGCACGTTCCGAGAAGTGCTGCTTTCTGCATTGGTATGTATAAATTTTTATTTAATTGAAGCTTACTTAAGTTTGCATGCATTCTTTTAGGTATTTCACCATTAACCCCGATAATTATGGGTACAATTGTTACCATGTCCATTTGCCACATCTCTTTGATCTCATCTGCTAATGGTAGGTACTTGTTAATTTTTTCCGAATATTGCTTATCTAGGTTTGTTGGCCAAGGTATAGCAATATCGATTATATATGCTTCCTTAATATGGTTTTGGATGAGCATTATGTCTGTGATGTTATTAGTGATAGCCCGATCAGTAATTATTTTTCGGTTCCAGTATAGCTTTACTTCTCCATTTTCACATATTGCTGGTGGTGTGTAGTTGTAGTATTGTATATTTTCTTCTAGATTCATATACTTTTTACGGAGTTCAATATGAATTATTGCAGCAACATCGTTATGCCTATCTAGGTATTGTTTATGTGCCATCACAGTGCAACCCGATGTTATATGCTCCAGCTTCTCTTCTGTGCTGGCACACATTCTGCATTTAATGTCTGGTAGCTTTTGCTTCATAATTCTTTTTCGATAGCTGCGTGTAGGTACGACCATATCTTGGATCGCAGCTATGAAGCATTCCGTTTCTTTAAATATGTTTCCATGGGTTAGCCAGGCTTGGGACGCTTTCGCATCGATGTTTTCCTCATCTTCTATTCTAGCAATATATTTTCCATGTAATACTTTTTCCCTCCAAGCTCGTCTGAGGTCTTCAATTTCTTGGATATGTATTTTAGGATCATAGGTCTCATCTGCTAGACGTATTGGTGTTATATTTTTATCAGCTCTCACTATAGTTGAATGCAGGTCGCTGATCTCTGCTTTCCTTAGGAAGTAGCTTCTAAGGTTATCTACTTGTTTATAATGGGCTGTCACTGTGCTGGGGATTCTTTGGCCACCGTACTTTCTGGGTAAGTGGAATCTTTGCACTGAGCTATGGGGATGGTGTCCTCTGTGCTTTCTGAATTCCCTGCGTGTAATTGTATCGAGTGCTTTCAACTCCGTTTCGGTCCACTTAATTATTCCAAAGCTATATGATAGTACGGATGTTGGATAAGAATTAATAGCCTGGCAGATAAGTTTTATTTTAATATTGCCTTGACCCTTTTGGTATATGTTGTGGTTACATGCTCTTTCGCGTCTTTATGCAGTATACCCTGTGTTTGTAAATATCCCAAATATTTGTAATTTTCGTTTTTATTCATTCCTGAGATGAAGCCCTGATGACATACATTATACCCTTCGTGTTTTATTCATTTTCCATTCTTCATACTACTTATTTTGCACTTATCCAGTCCGAACTTCATTTGTACCTCATTGCTGAATCGGCCTACGCAGTCCAGTATCTTGCGGAGATGTTCTTCTTTTCCCGCAAATAGTTTTATATCATCCATGTAGTAAAGGTGACTTATTTATTTTGCTGTTCTACTGTTATCAGTACCATCTTTTATAAGTAGGGATGTTTTCCACATAGTTGTTGCGTGTTCCAGAAATTGGACAATATGGTTTTCTACTCCGTATATCTTTAATACTTCTTTTAGCCAAGAGTGTGGGACACTATCAAATGCTTTGCGGTAATCTATAAATGCTGTGTACAGTGAATCCTTCTTCTTGATGGCATGTCCTGTTATTATAGAATCTATAATTAACTGCTTTTATTTATTATTTATTATTTATTATTTATTATTTATTATTTATTATTTATTATTTATTATTTATTATTTATTATTTATTATTTATTATTTATTATTTATTATTTATTATTTATTATTTATTATTTATTATTTATTATTTATTATTTATTATTTATTATTTATTATTTATTATTTATTATTTATTATTTATTATTTATTATTTATTATTTATTATTTATTATTTATTATTTATTATTTATTATTTATTATTTATTATTTATTATTTATTATTTATTATTTATTATTTATTATTTATTATTTATTATTTATTATTTATTATTTATTATTTATTATTTATTATTTATTATTTATTATTTATTATTTATTATTTATTATTTATTATTTATTATTTATTATTTATTATTTATTATTTATTATTTATTATTTATTATTTATTATTTATTATTTATTATTTATTATTTATTATTTATTATTTATTATTTATTATTTATTATTTATTATTTATTATTTATTATTTATTATTTATTATTTATTATTTATTATTTATTATTTATTATTTATTATTTATTATTTATTATTTATTATTTATTATTTATTATTTATTATTTATTATTTATTATTTATTATTTATTATTTATTATTTATTATTTATTATTTATTATTTATTATTTATTATTTATTATTTATTATTTATTATTTATTATTTATTATTTATTATTTATTATTTATTATTTATTATTTATTATTTATTATTTATTATTTATTATTTATTATTTATTATTTATTATTTATTATTTATTATTTATTATTTATTATTTATTATTTATTATTTATTATTTATTATTTATTATTTATTATTTATTATTTATTATTTATTATTTATTATTTATTATTTATTATTTATTATTTATTATTTATTATTTATTATTTATTATTTATTATTTATTATTTATTATTTATTATTTATTATTTATTATTTATTATTTATTATTTATTATTTATTATTTATTATTTATTATTTATTATTTATTATTTATTATTTGTCTTATAAACACTGTATATTATACAGGTAATATATAATAAATACGGCCCAGGGGCAAGTAAGTATTATATTTTGAGACAGGTAAGCTATATGGTTTTAATGTTTATATTCTTTTAATTGAAATCCAATGTTCTTCTCCTTAGGTGTTCGAGTTTAGCTTCCTGTTGTGGTTATCCAATCACCCTACGTATGATACTGCATGCATCTAAGAGCACAGACTTCTGCATTGGTAAGTATAGCCTCGGGTTTAGTTCAAGTGTTTTAAGTCCTTCATGTAAGTTACGCGGTATCTCACCGGTAGATCCTAATATAATCGGCACTATAGTTACCCTGTCAAGTCTCCACATTCTTTTTATTTCGTCAGCAAGCGGTAGATATTTATTATCTTATCAGCATGTGTTTTTGCTATATTTTGCGGCAATGGTACAGCAATATCTATAATATAGGCTGTTTTTTTATCTTTATGTGTAACTAGTAAGTCTGGAATGTTGTTTGGGATGGTTTTGTCTGTCTGTATGACTCGGTTCCAGTATATCTTTGTATTCTCATCCTCACATATAGGTGGTGGTTCATATTTATAGTTTGGAATATGTTCCTCATAGTGCATATACTTATGTCTTAGCGCTTGGTGAATAATTTGCACAACCCTGTTATGTCTGTCCAGATGTTGTTTGTGCACTAGGACTGAGCACCCGTCGAGGAGATGCTCTATTGTCTCGATGGTCTTATTGCACATGCGGCACTTGTTGGTGGGGATGTCCTCTTTCATTATGTGCATGCGGTAAGCCCTGGTAGGCACTACCTTATCCTGGATGGCGGCAATAAATCCCTCTGTTTCCACGAATAAATTCCCAGTGGAGAGCCACTCCTGGGATGCCGCTGTGTCAATGTTATCCTGTTCTATTGCAGCTATGTATTTTCCGTGTAAGGCTTTCTCTCTCCAGTCCGCCTTTAGTTGGTTAAGGTGTCGTATCTTAGTATGAGGGTCAAATTCTATATCAGCGAGGTTGAGAGGTGTTACATTATTATCTGATTCGACCACACTTTGATGCAGCTTGCTATTTTTGGCTTTTTCCAAAAAGTACGTTCTTAGGTTTTCAAGCTGTTTATAATTTAATGTGTGCATACTTGGAATGCCTCTACCTCCTTGCTTTCTTGGTAGGTGGAACCTTTCTACTGCGCTGTGTGGATGATGAGCGCGATGTGTGCGGAATTGTTTCCTTGTTTTGATGTCAAGAGCATGGAGGTCAGTATCCGTCCAGCGTATAACCCCAAACGTATAGGTGAGTACAGACGTTGCATATGCATTGACGGCAACAGTAGTATTTCTTGCCGAGAGTTCTGATTTCAAAATCTTACGAAGTCTATGCAAATATGTTGATGTTGCCTCTTCCTTTGCTCTTTTTTGGTCAATTCCCTGTGCTTGTAGGTATCCCAAGTATCTATATTTTTCATTATCGTCCATTCCCAGCATCAATCCTTGCCCATGTGCTCCCTCATATCCAGTGTGTTGCGTCCATTTTCCTCTTACCATGCTGCTGATCTTACATTTCTCCAACCCAAATTTCATCCCGATATCACTGCTGAATTTACCTGTACTGTCAAGCAAGTGGTGTAGGTCTTCTTTTTTCCCAGTGAACAGCTTCAAATCATCCATGTACCATAGATGGCTTATTTGCGTACTTGCTAGCTTGTACCCTTTATTTGTTTGTTCAGCATGGATGTGAGTGGTTTTAGAGCCAGGCAAAACCATAAGGGACTTAGTGCATCACCTTGGAATATGCCTCTTTTGATTTGTATATTTCCTGCCTTAATGGACTTCTCCTGGGTGTTAAGTTGTAGGTTAGTGTTCCAATTATTCATAGCATGCTTTAGAAAGTTTACTATGTGGCCTTCTATCTTATACAAATCAAGTACTTCGGTTAACCAGGAATGTGGCACACTGTCAAAGGCCTTTTTGTAGTCGATATATGCAGTGTGAAGCGCCTCTTTTTTCCTCTTTGCATTACCAACTATTACGGAGTCTATAATCAGCTGTTCTTTACAGCCCCGAGACCCTTTGCAGCAACCTTTTTGCTCCTCATCAAGAAGTTCATTTCTTTTGAGGTGTGCATAAATAATGTCCGCAATGATAGATGTAAGTATCTTATATATTGTAGGGAGGCATGTGATGGGTCTGTAGCGAGCCGGATTGTCAGTATATTCTTCCGTTTTTGGTATAAGGTAGGTTATGCCGCTGGTCATGAATTGTGGTGTTTTTTGTGGGTTCTCAAGTAATTCAGTAAAACATCGCGCTAGGTGGTCATGCGTCGTGTTGAACTTTTTATACCAGAAATTATGTACCTTATCGAGTCCGGGTGCTTTCCAGTTTAATGTCTTTTTCACAGCCTTTTGTATATCATCTTTGTTTACTTCCCATTCAAGCATTGTCAGTATGTTCCTTGTGTAACACGAGCGGAAGGGATGTTTAATTTGAAGCAAAATAGTTATATTTCTTCACTTACCTTGACTGCGATCTGGTTGGTTGGCTGTTGAGTAGCTATCACTTTTAATAAAGCGGGAAGGGTGTTTTGAATTAAAACAACTAAATAAAAATAATTTAAATATATAAAATATGAAATTTAAAGGAACACAATGATTTACAAATATAAGAAGCAAAATATAATAAAAATTAAAAGATAACAAAATTATTTAGCGAACACCAAATTACTAACCGCGCACGTCTTTCTTCTAAGAGAACTGAAAATGAACTGAACTAAACTTGGCTGGGGTAGTAATTTGGATACGCATTCTATAAACCGTTAATTCTACAAAAAATGTAAAATGTACACTCACTGGGGGATGATGAACTAAAAAAATATACCCAAAGTCAAATAAGGGCAGACAACAGACCAATAAAATATACACAATATGGTGATGTCAGTCATATACAATATCTGTCACCAGAGTATCGTCTCCAACCGTCTAAGATAGCGCGACAACGAAAAAAATTAATTGCTCGCAGCTTTATCTCGGCGGGGGAGGCGATGGTCTCCAGGTCACGAGCTATCTCCGAACGCGTCCGCCCAGGGATGCTCGATCTTGAATATGATTGTATCACCATGTTACATCACCCCCAAGTCTGGATATGATTATATCGTATGAGATAATCATACCGTGCGTGGTAACCTAAACAAATAAACAAACCAAAAAACATTGCTTATGAACTAACTTGTTTAAAATAAAAGAGCTTAAAAGTATGTTAAATGCATTAATTTTAAACGAAAAGAAATAAATTGAAATGAATGAAAAGAAAATGCTACAAAATTATTAGACAATAAAAATATTAAAAAGGCTGGCGTAGAATGTCAGCAGGTGCAATTGCGGTCGGAGGTTGATTGGTGGAGGTGCCCTGTGCAGCTGGTATGTTCGGATAAATGTTGGGCACTGGCTGCACTTCTACTGCTTGGAGCTCTTCTTCCTTAGGCTGCCCCAGGTGGTGCAGATAACAATTAGCCAGTGCATGCCAGAGGCTGGCCCACAAAAACAATCTTGGTTTACTTCTACCTTTAGTTGCTTTCTTTAGTGCAAAAAAGTTGACAACAACGCTACCTATATAATTTAGAACCATGGCGGAAGTGTACAACAGCGCGAAGACCGAAAAGTAATTTCCCATTCTCGACAAGAAACCCCAGACTTCTTCAGCGGAGGATAAAGCCATTTGAGAGAATTCATGTTGGCTGAAGATTCTTGGCATTTCAAAATCTTGTCTGTCAGCTGTTGTGCCAATGACCCGGCGCGCAACCAGGCTGGTGATGGCTTTGCGTTCGGTTGGGAACATCAGCGCTTTTTGGAAACCTTCCATGTCTTCTTTGGTGTACACGCCATGCGAACTAATCGGTGCGATCTTCATCATAGGTAACGTCTCGACTTCTTCATTGGCATCAAGTTCTACCGGTTCTGGACTGGAGCGGTGTATTTCGGGAGAAATCTCAATCCAGCTTCATTCTAAATGAAACATAGTTGGTAAATTACGGTTGCAGTCAACTTCCGTGGCGTGGTCTTGAATTATGTGAGTAATTGGTGTCATAAATTTCGACGCATTGTTGTACCAAATCGGCAGTTCTTGATAACAATGCTGTGTGCGTCGGAACTCGACGATCTTCGCACTGCACTTCGCAATATACAATATTTCACCAATTACTCGACCAACATGACCTGGTGCTTCCTTCACCAAGCCACTAACCACGTCGGGTGCTTCAAGAGCTAGCACTAGTCGGTTTTTTAATATTTGATGACGTAAACGGCAACGCTTCAGGATGGAATCATAAATAACTTCACCCATCTGCCGTTTAACTGCAATTTCTAAAAATAATAATTTGCTTAGAACTTGTGCCATGAGGTCGGTATTTTGCACTAATTTTCTTGTTCTTTGGTAGAAGAATCCAAGAGAGGTGTCAAAGATCACTAGGAGTCGGTTTTGCTCGGTACGCCATGCCTGTTGTTGGCACAAAAACTCTGTCGACATGAGTTTCAGTGCGAACACGGTGTCATAGGCCTCCACGATAACGTACCGTTGCTCGATGGTGGAACCTTCTCCTTGTAGTGTCAGAATTGTGGCAGGACCTTCATAAAGCACATCAATACCCGTGGAGGAACAGCGACTGTTATCCTTAGCTTGCCAAGTTACTTCACCGGCTAGGTCGTCAAAACAGTAGCCAGTGCTGTATTGACAAACTGTTCCGCTGCGGAGATTTATCTGGTTTTCCTCCACGTTCGCGACTGCTGTATAATCGTGCAGTCGGATACTCACAGATGCACTGACAACGACGTCTTCATATTTTACTTCGTTGAGAGTGTATTTGACGCCGTTGCATCTGCCGTTAGGATCCAGCGAACCCTCTAAAGTAGCTGATACTTCGGTGGAATCATTCAGCTTAATTCCTGACACAATTCCAACACCAATTCCAGAAAGATCTAGACGACGAAACCGATGTGCATTCAGGCACGCTTCCACGTGAACGTGGTGTACGTAACGTCCGAATCCGCCTGAAACAGCGCTGGTGTGGGAATGCATACCACAATGCTGTATAAGTTGCTGCACAACAATCATGCACGTGTAGACGTGCACCTCGCTGAAGCGGCGCTCCTGCACAAGCTGCATTCGCCTTACAGAAGTCTTTGTAGCATTTCTTGGATCAAGACAGGGTTTAACGCGTAACAGTGAAACTCGCGTCAACTCGGTGTCACGGTCCTGACAGTCGTAGGCGACGATGTCGGCTTCAACTGCTACAACTGTTGTCATTAAAAACACAATCCAGAGAGATATGTCCATCTAAAAACAGAACAACTTATTAAATTCTGCTTTGACGAATCCAGGGCTGGTCGGGAACGGGTCCACGACTCCGCGTACTGTATCTTGGTTTTGCCTGCGACTCTGCTGTTACAGCTGTAGATGAATTTACCGGTAATTGATGTTCTATTTGCTCAGCAGATTCACTGACAGAATCCAAATCAGTAACGGGTCTTGGAGAGAGGACTGGTTCTTCGGGAATATTTTGGGAGTGTGAAACGGGTTGTGAAATAGAGGGTGAGATCGGTGGGTTGATATTTGATACTTCACCAACTATTTCTGCTGCATTATCTGGGATGTTTAGTGGTGGTATATACTCAGGATAATCAGGTAACTCTTCCACAGTATCAGCACTAATTTGAATGGGAAAATCGGCCATGCAAGGTTTAAGACGATTTACATGAACTTTATCTGTCTTACGGCCATGTATTTCTTTAACAGTGGCTGTCACATCTCGCAAATTGATAATTCTATAAGGTCCAGTCCATTTTTTCGCTAATTTAGCACTTACACCTACTTTAACAGACGGGTTATAAACAAATACTCTGTCTCCAACTAAAAATTCTTTAGTTTTAGCTTTTTTATTAAATTGTTTATGAACACGGTCTGTAGTTTTATTTAAATGTTCACGAGCGTGTTGGTGTGCAATTTTTAATCGTTGTAAAAATTCACTAGTATAATTTGTATCTGTGTCATATTTCGTGCGTAAAGGTCTAAATAGTTCGTCGTAGGGTAACTCAATATCTCTACCAAATAATAAAAAGAATGGACTGTCACCTAACATAGAATGTGACATCGAACAATAGGCTGATACTGCGTAAGGTAACCATTCATCCCAATCTCGGTGTTTTTCATCAACATAATGAGAGATCATGTCCTTTAATGTACGATGAGTTCTCTCAATCATACCGTTGGCCTGTGGTCTATAAGCTGTAGTACGCAAGTGCTGAACCTGTAAAATTCTACAGACTTCTTTCATTATGTTCGACATGAAGTCCGTTCCAAGATCAGTTAAAATCTGTCGTGGATTTCCATGTCTAAGAATTACACCCTTAATTAAAGTTTTTGCTACAGTGGACGCAGTATGGTCAGTTATAGGGAAAGCTTCCAAGTAACGAGTAAAAGAATCTTGCACTGTTAAAATATATTTATTACCCGATAAAGTTGTTACTAAAGGACCAACTACATCCATTGCGATTCTATGAAACGGACCACTTACGGGATCTGATTTAACTAGCGGTGCAGGTCTGAAATGCGGTGAAGTTTTGCGTTGCGCACACGGAATACAGGCATTAACAAACGTTTTGACATCGTTGTACATTCCGGTCCAATAAAAACGAGCTCGCAATCTATCATAACTTTTATCAATACCGCAATGTCCTGTTAATGGTGGTGCATGATACATTTCTATTATCTGTTTGCGTAATTTTGTAGGTACAACTAACCGATCCTCATACCTATCACTATCAGACTGATAGTAAATTAAGCCGTCCAAATCACGATAATAACTGTCATTATTAAGCAAATTTAAACGTTTAATTTCACTATCATTTTGTTGTTCTGTTAACAATAAATGACGGTCCCAAATAATTGGTTCACAATGATTAGAACGCAAAGTTCGTACTGGCTTAATTCGAGACAAAGCGTCAGC
The DNA here is from genome assembly GCA_963942605.1 of Poecilus cupreus. NCBI lineage: Eukaryota > Metazoa > Arthropoda > Insecta > Coleoptera > Carabidae > Poecilus > Poecilus cupreus. Next base: position 34,730,390 of record OZ012718.1, read on the forward strand.
ATTCCCATGCTTTTTACCTGGACGATAATTCACTTGAAAATCATAGTTAGCTAAAGTCAACGTCCAGCGCGTGAGTCGGTTGGTTGGATCGCGAGTGCTTAGCTGCCATTTTAGCGGTTGATGATCAACAAAAACTTTAAAATGTCTACCATATAAATAACAATGGAAATGTTTAATTCCCCATACTAAAGCTAAACCTTCACGTTCCGTAGTACTGTAACGTTGTTCAGGTCCAGATAATTGTCGGCTTGCATAAGCAACTGGTAACTCATGTCCAGTGGCGTCTTCTCCATGCAAGCAAGGCAAGCAGTGCTTGCCTTTATATTTTATAATTTTTAATATATTTCAACAATATATTTGTTTATAATTATTTATTTAGAATTTTAGTATTTCTAAACTTAAAAGCAAACAGAAATACACAATTATGTTTCAAATTGCCTACCGCACCGCTAATGCAATACGAGTTCATACAATGACGTACGAACTATTAGGATCTTAACCTGTTGTTCAAAACCTGCAAGCACAACTTCGAGTGCTTTTGCCGCCCATGCTTACAGTATACCGAACATTGTCGAACATGCAGGTTTCTATACTGGAAATAATGCGCCGTAAACGTTCCGTTGAAAGCAGTTTTTAAAGTGCTTCTATGAAGATAATTTACTGGTAAAAATTAAGAAAGGTCAGAATAGAAGTAAATTTTATTTATATGGTATATTGCTGAATTAAATTTGTTATAAATAAATTTTGAAAGTAATAATAACTCTTGTATTTTAATTAATTAACGACATTTACGCAATAAAAAAATCTTGCTTCGTTGGACGAAGAAAAAGCTTTCATTGTACGGGGTAGACCTGTTCCTCGTATGAAGTTACTGTTAAAAATACAATAAGATATTTACATTATTTTTCACAATTTTTTTTTACCTATCACCTATTTGTCATTGCTTGCCTTATTATAAAATCCACGAGACGCCACTGCTCATGTCCATCATATTCTTGTGATAATATGGCACTTATTGCAAAATTTGACGCGTCTGTACTCAATATAAATGTTTTGTCAAAATTTGGAAACTTTAGAATTGGTTCTTTACAAAGTGCGTCTCGTAAAATTTCAAACGATTTTTGTGTTTCGTCTGTCCAGTTAAATCTTACGTTTTTTCTTGTTAACTGAGTTAATGAATGTGAAATATTTGAAAAATTTTCAATAAATCTACGATAAAAACCAACGAGTCCAATAAATGAGCGAATTTCCTTAACCGTTGTGGGTACCGGGAAATTTTTAATAACATCAATTTTGGCTGGGTCCGGTTTGATACCTGTTTCAGAGACTACGTGACCTAAATAATTAGTTTGTTTAGTCATGAATCTACATTTAGACGGATTTAAAGTTAAATTTGCAGTTCTAAGTCTGTCTAAAATGTCTCGTAATTTGCTAACATGACTTTCGTACGAATCGTTACTAAAACAAATAATATCGTCTAAGTACACAAAACAATGCGACTCGGTTAAACCAGCTAAAACAGCGTACATTAATCTTTGCCAAGTGCTAGGACTATTTGCTAAACCGAATGGCATTCTGGTACATTCGTAATGTCCTCCAGGAACAGAAAAGGCTGTCTTTTCACGATCGGCAGGCTCGACTTCAACTTGCCAATAACCTTTAGATAAATCTAGTGTTGTGAAACGTGATGCGTTACCAAGTTGATCTAGTGTTTCCTGTAAATTCGGAATGGGAAAATAATCGCGTTTCGTGACTGCATGTAGTGCACGGTAATCTATACAAAATCTGATTTTATTTTCACCAAACGAATGATTCTTTTCTACTAAAACAACTGGTGCTGACCAAGGCGAAACAGAATGCACAATTATGCCATCATTCAGCATATCATTTATTTGTTCTTTAAGAACTTGATGTCTTGCGAAAGGTACGCGGTACGGAGCACGAGCTATAGGTCTCGCATCACCTGTGTCGATGCGGTGTCGTACTAACGTTGTTGTACCTAACTTTTTGTCCTTGGTTGCGAATATGTCCGCATAAGAAAGGAGAAATTTACGAAATTTCTCGCGTTCATCTTGTTTAATGTGTGACAAATCTACTGACTCTACAGAAGATTTCGTTTCACGCGTTACTTGGGCTACAATTGCTGTTTTTGCATTAATCTGTTCAGATATTTCTGCCTCGTAAGCAGTTGCGATAGGGGTATGAGCCGGAATCGTTACGTCATGTGGACTAGCATTTAAAATATTTAATTGAACCATGTTACTGCCTTGTCTTTTGTGAACAATCACGCGGGCTACTAGAACGCCGTGCAAACCTAATTCACGAGGTTCCAGAACCAGAGCACAATTTGGAGCACGAGCATCAATGCGTCCAACACATATAGCTGTGTGACGCGCAGGTATTTCTACCTGTTCGGCCAATTTAACATTAAATTCTTTTAAATTATCGTGTTCTGCTTGGTTCATTAATTTATTACTGTTAACTTTATTTGTATCAACAAGAGTCTCACAAGTCGCAATGATTTCACTATTCAATTTTAGAGATTCGACAGTTTGTAAGTTCTGTAAAGGTAAAGAAGATTCGCGTAAGTTAACAATTTTATTTGCAAAATTTATTATTGCACGGTGCTTATCTAAAAAATCGGCCCCAAGTAGGCCATCCGTATTAAAATATAGTCTGTTTGGGCATACAAAGAACATATGCGAAACAATACGCGTACCAGCGTGCAAATCAAGACGTGTAACACCATCGCGATTCAATGTGTTACCTGAAACGTCTACCAAAATATCGTTCGCGGGTTCAACAACTAAATTATGCTCCAAAACAACTTGCTTTTTAATCAAGGATACTGCAGCACCGGTATCAATTAAAAATGTTAATTCCTTATTATTTAATTTAAGTATTATCTTCTTTACTTTCTCATCGAATCTCGCGACCCGATTGCTACAAATTAATTTTGAACTGTCTCCCGTTGGGTCTGCTTTGAGACAGTGGCTCTGTTTAAAGGACAGTTGTTGTTTTTAACACGATGTCCTGCTTTTAAACAAACGTAGCAAAAGTCTTGGCGAGGTTTCGGACATTCCTTATAAACATGTCGTTTATCTCCGCAGTTAAAACATCGGCCTCTCATTTTTGGAAATGATTTAACTGTACTTGGCTTGAGAAATGTCTGAACTGGATTTCTAGAAGGCTGTGTTATCTTTGAGTCATTTTCCGTCATTTGTCTTTGAACATTTATTGTACGTAAGGGATGTAAACCATGACGTTGTGAATCAGCTTGCGTCTGTTTGAATAAACGCGATAATAATTGTTCACTGTACTCAGCGAAAGGTAGAGCTTCGTCAACTGTACTAAATCGCTTATGACGACAAATTTCATTAGCTAATTTGGTATCTAACCCTTCTAAAAATTGATTTATGATTAACGAATCTTTGGTTAATCGTTCACGTACTGCTTCCATACCTGTAGTATTTGATGATGGATACAATTTTTCTGCAGCGATTTCTAAACGTGTGGCAAAAGCACGTAGCGTTTCATCTTTTCCTCTAAATATTTTTTTGAAATCGCGTTCTCCACCGGGAAGAATGGTTCTTTTACCAAAATGTGCATGTAACCATTGTCTGATTTCAATCAAATTTTTAGGGCGCTTAATTGCAGGAATGGCAAAAAATATTTCGCGTGCTTTACCTCGTAGTTTTAAACGAATGACATTGAAATCTTGCAGCTCATTCCAGCCGGCGCATTCAGACACTGAAGCTACTAGATCTAAAAATGCTTCTAAATCGGAACCACCTGAATATGGTTCGATGTCATTAGTGGAAAGGCCAGAATGTGCTGCTGAAGGCCAGGACGGATGCATAGATGGTACGGGAGTTGTGGGAATATTAGGGGTAGATCTATTATTAATACCTGTACCAACATTAATTTCGCTTTGCGAAGGTAAATGGAACCTGGGTGGGGTTATGGGTACTGTTTGATTTAACAATAATTCGTTAAACATGGACGTAGGTATCTGAGCAGGATGAAATAAAGGATTGTAGTAAGCTGTACTATAAGGCAAATTTAAAATTTGTTGTCCGGGCGAAGTAATCGGTATATTATACGCAGATGAAGTAATTGTCGTTGTACTCGTAACCAATGCTGCTTGCGTTGTTATCGGAATGGATGCAGTAACTGTGAAAGGAGGTGTCGCGGTAGTAAATACTTGTCCTTCGGTCGTCATGATAAATGAATCAAAAATAACACTGCTTCAAAAAAAAAAAAAAATAAAAAAAAAAAAAAAAGTTCTAACGGAAATCTAAGATATATTATAATATCTTTCAACAGAGATCCGACCCAAGACTGCGCCAAATGTAACACGAGCGGAAGGGATGTTTAATTTGAAGCAAAATAGTTATATTTCTTCACTTACCTTGACTGCGATCTGGTTGGTTGGCTGTTGAGTAGCTATCACTTATATTAAAGCGGGAAGGGTGTTTTGAATTAAAACAACTAAATAAAAATAATTTAAATATATAAAATATGAAATTTAAAGGAACACAATGATTTACAAATATAAGAAGCAAAATATAATAAAAATTAAAAGATAACAAAATTATTTAGCGAACACCAAATTACTAACCGCGCACGTCTTTCTTCTAAGAGAACTGAAAATGAACTGAACTAAACTTGGCTGGGGTAGTAATTTGGATACGCATTCTATAAACCGTTAATTCTACAAAAAATGTAAAATGTACACTCACTGGGGGATGATGAACTAAAAAAATATACCCAAAGTCAAATAAGGGCAGACAACAGACCAATAAAATATACACAATATGGTGATGTCAGTCATATACAATATCTGTCACCAGAGTATCGTCTCCAACCGTCTAAGATAGCGCGACAACGAAAAAAATTAATTGCTCGCAGCTTTATCTCGGCGGGGGAGGCGATGGTCTCCAGGTCACGAGCTATCTCCGAACGCGTCCGCCCAGGGATGCTCGATCTTGAATATGATTGTATCACCATGTTACACTTGTGTTGTGTTTTTCATTCTGTAGCCACCTGCTCCTTTTGTGTTCGACGGGTGAACTCCATATTCCCTGCCAAAACTCTTTTATGGCAGTTGTGTTAGGCATTGTTATTTTATTGATGTTATTTCCAGGTCCATCCTGCAAGCTTTTATAGAATATTTTTTGATTCGTCGAGAACTGGCTGTTCTGTTGTCGACGGGTGTTACTCGTGCTGTACCTTTTTAATCTTGCCGCTTGAGCTGCTAACTTCTGCTTCAGAAAGTCCAAAATTTCATCTATTTCGGGATTAGCATCAGATCTATATTTATTATGGAGTATTAATGCCTTGTTTCTTACTCTACTGCTTGGGTTAGGTCTTAGATACTGGGTGAGGATCCCGATCTGTTTCTTTAAGGCATTTATGTTAGTACTAATCCGTCTCTCCCATGCTGGCTGTTTTCTTGTTTTGTCATATCTGCCTGACTCACCTATTTTTTGATTGTTGAGCACTAGTACCGTGTATGCTCCACTGTATACCAAACTGTGAAGTTCATCTAAAGATGTGTCTGGTTTGATCTTCTTTTCTAGGATAGTATTTACTTCTTCAATACTTTTAAATGTGCCATTCTTCGGTGCTAGTTTCGTCAGTCTGGGTTTAATGTTCGGATCTAGTCCATTATATAGCATGTGCGTTCTTTCAAACTCTCTTTCTGCTGCTGTTTGCTGCATGTTCTCTTCTTCCGCCATCGTTTGGAGCTCTTCTTGTTCTTGTTCTCGAGTCTCTTCATCTGTTTGCATGCCTAACTCAGCGGCTACTTGGAGTCTAATTCGGTTGAGGGTGTCCGCTGGTACTCTATTATTCATGAATAGTAATCGTCGCTGATAAAGTACGTTTTGAATGGTTTTATTACGCATGTTTGGGTATTTCTCCACAAATCTGCGATGCAGTTCCGCACTGTATGGTGTCTTCTTCGTTTCCACTTCAGTTATTCTGTAATAACTTAGAATTAAAAATTCTTTCATATCTTGCGACCACGCTGTTCTAAGTCATACTACGGCCGGACGTAGTGGGCTGGGGTGTTTGTTCTCCAGCAACATTATCGTCTGGATTAGCCTGATGACGTTGTTGTGTTCGGCTAGGATTCTGTCTTTGAGAGCCTCGTTGTCCTTGTTCATTGCTTGTATTTATTATTTATTATTTATTATTTATCATTTATCATTTATCATTTATTATTTATTATTTATTATTTATTATTTATTATTTATTATTTATTATTTATTATTTATTATTTATTATTTATTATTTATTATTTATTATTTATTATTTATTATTTATTATTTATTATTTATTATTTATTATTTATTATTTATTATTTATTATTTATTATTTATTATTTATTATTTATTATTTATTATTTATTATTTATTATTTATTATTTATTATTTATTATTTATTATTTATTATTTATTATTTATTATTTATTATTTATTATTTATTATTTATTATTTATTATTTATTATTTATTATTTATTATTTATTATTTATTATTTATTATTTATTATTTATTATTTATTATTTATTATTTATTATTTATTATTTATTATTTATTATTTATTATAATGAGAATTGTAGTTGTGTCCAAAGGTTGTTTATTAAGTATAGGAAGTTTTGTCGGAAGTTTGGACAGGAGTTAAACAAAAATCACTCTTCCATGTCTAACGTTTCAACTATAATATAGTCATCTTCAGAGTTCTACAAAATAAAATAAAATGTTGTCAGGTACCAACATATGTTATACAATGTCATGAGATTACAATTTAAAAAGTTTGGTTAAGTGAAAAAAACATTATAGTATATATTTTATAACAAATTATTTATGATAAGAAAACAATCAACATACATTGTCCAAACTTCCGACAAAACTTCCTATACTTAATTATTTATTATTTATTATTTATTATTTATTATTTATTATTTATTATTTATTATTTATTATTTATTATTTATTATTTATTATTTATTATTTATTATTTATTATTTATTATTTATTATTTATTATTTATTATTTATTATTTATTATTTATTATTTATTATTTATTATTTATTATTTATTATTTATTATTTATTATTTATTATTTATTATTTATTATTTATTATTTATTATTTATTATTTATTATTTATTATTTATTATTTATTATTTATTATTTATTATTTATTATTTATTATTTATTATTTATTATTTATTATTTATTATTTATTATTTATTATTTATTATTTATTATTTATTATTTATTATTTATTATTTATTATTTATTATTTATTATTTATTATTTGTTATTTATTATTTATTATTTATTATTTATTATTTATTATTTATTATTTATTATTTATTATTTATTATTTATTATTTATTATTTATTATTTATTATTTATTATTTATTATTTATTATTTATTATTTATTATTTATTATTTATTATTTATTATTTATTATTTATTATTTATTATTTATTATTTATTATTTATTATTTATTATTTATTATTTATTATTTATTATTTATTATTTATTATTTATTATTTATTATTTATTATTTATTATTTATTATTTATTATTTATTATTTATTATTTATTATTTATTATTTATTATTTATTATTTATTATTTATTATTTATTATTTATTATTTATTATTTATTATTTATTATTTATTATTTATTATTTAATAAATATAATATTATATTATTATATTAGGGACTGAGAGTAAGCACAAATAATGTTTACAAACGTGTTTTATTATTAACAGGGCACAATTATAAGAATCTTGAACATTGACAGGAAAAGTAACTCATATTTATATAAACAACAACAACAACAATAATTACAATTGGCATGGTAATACATAAATTCGATTAGAAATGCCTACTTTAAATAAATACAATAAACAGTGAAAATTATAAATATCCAACACGCTCCCTTAATTGAGCGTTTCATTGTATTTTCTGTAGATCCATACCTTCTGCGCAGAATTGCAGTTTCGGTAATAGATTGCATCCTTCCACTCGTCTGAGTCAGGACCTTTTGTGGCATCGTTGAAGGAGATTTCGGAAGCCATCATGGCCTTCTGGGAATCATGCCATTCTATTGCGGAGTCATTATCTTTGTTGCGGGTATTAGCTTCGATGTCAGAATCTGTGTTGACAGATTTTGAATAGATGTCAACATTCTGAATATTATATTGTTTGCGTGGACGCCCCCTTTTTCCGGTAAATATCTTCTTTGGACGGCCAGGGACTCGTCTAGGTTGGATACTTGTGATGTCATTTTGACATTTTTCTTTCATAGGATCATTATTAGGTTGTTGTGAGCTGCGATCTTCATTGAAGTGACTTGGAGGAATTTCAGTTTCATTAATTGGTTCTTCATTTGGAGTCTTCAAAATTGGGAAACGGCCTGCTTTAGTGTTGTCGGAGAGGAAGTCTTCGAAATTGTTCCCAGAATTAAACTGATCAAGGAATTTTACATCTCTGGATGTGTAGATCTTCTTCTCTTCTGGTACCCATATTCTGTATGCCTTCGCATTGCTGGAATATCCGACGAATGTTCCCTCTTTGGCTTTGGATTCAAATTTGCTTCGATTTGTAGACTTATCCAGTACGAATGCTTCACATCCGAAAGTACGTAGATGACTGATGATTGGTTTATGCCCGGTCCATAATTCGAACGGAGTTTTGTTTTGTGACGCTTTTGAGATGCAGCGATTTCTCACGTAATTTGCGGTGGCTATGGCTTCAGCCCAAAATGACGGTGGAAGACCTGACTGCAGGAGCATGCACCTAGCGGCTTCGACGAGCGTTCTGTTGCGACGTTCAGCTACACCATTTTGCTGCGGGGTGTGAGGCGTGGTCAGGCGCCTGCAGATGCCGTTATTCTTGAGAAATTTATCCATGGCGGAGTTGCAATACTCGGTACCATTATCAGACTGAATGAATTTCACCTTGTACCCAGTCTGAGTTTCGGCCTTCTTGACGAATTCGATAAATTCCTCAGTAACTTCACTCTTGGAGTGAATGAAGAATACCTCGCACCAGCCACTGTGATCGTCGATCATTGTTGCGAAGTAGCGAGCACTTCCCAGAGATTCGGTTCGCATCGGGCCGCAAACGTCAGAGTGAACAATTTCTAGAAGATTGGCTGATTTGTTCTTGCGAGTCTGAAAAGGAAGAGCGGTAAGTTTTGCCTTGATACAAGTTTTACATGGAGAATCAGCGGATTTTGTATCAGTACTCAGTCCAATGGTTAGCTGTTTATGGCACATGGATCTCAGGTCTTTTTTATTGAGGTGACCTAAACGGTCGTGCCACATGTCAATTGAAGATCTCTTGTCATTAGCAGTGGCAAGCCCAGCGTGAGACTGCTGCAGCCGGACATAGAATAGATCTCCGTCTCGGTCGGCGATCATTTTGATATCTCCTGCCGCATCTGTGATGGTTGCCTTAGTTTTCGTAAAAGTTACCACGTGGTTTCTGTCTACGATTTTGGCAACGGAGAGAAGATTGGTTCTTATATCCGGAACGTAGAGCGTATTCTGCAGTCTAATAGTTTTGTCGAATTCACCAACGAGAGAAACGATTCTTACATCGCCTTTAGCAATGACTTGAGTGGTGATACCATTTGCCAATTTTACGTTGCTCGAGATGGGTGTTGAATCGGAAAACAGCTGCTCATCGTTACATAAGTGTTAAGTACAGCCGCTGTCAATACACCACCTATTTTTATTTTTTATGTTGTTGGTGAAATAACCGGTTTCGGTGTTTACAAAGAAATTTTCTTCGACGGAGTTTACTTTTGACCTCTCGAATTTGTTCTTGTCGGCTTTTTTCTTAGAATAGCAATCAGTGATCAAATGACCCTTCTTCTTGCAGTATTTGCAATAGAGTTTGTTTCCTTCATATTTATTTTCGTATTTAGAATTGTTAGATGTCGGCTTGGGTTTATATTGTTTGGTGTATAGCGCGCCGTGTCCGCTCTCTTTGAAATGTTCATTAATTGACTCACTTGTTTCGATTATTTTTGTTTTTAGAGTCTCAATATCCGGAAGAATATCGCGTGATTCGATAGCTCGTCTAAACATGTCATAACTACTCGGTAAACTTTGTAATAACATCAGGGTGAGTAATTTGTCATTAATGTCAATTTCCATTGTCGCGAGCTTGTCAACAGCTTCAAAGAATTGAGCCAAATGTGCACGTATGTCACCCCCTTCTTGCATCTTTTGTTGCAATAATTGTTTAAGAAGTGTGGCCATACGAGCAGGGCCTTTAGGCGCATATACGGTCTCTATTTTGTCCCAAACTTCTTTTGACGTTTGACATCCACGTGTGTGTTTCAATTCGGATGCGCTAATTGATAATAAAATGTCTGACCTTGCTTTAAGATCCTGAGCGATTCATCGTTTAAATGCTGTAGTTTGTTCTGCCGTGGAATTTTCTGATATGACAGGTTGTTGAATGTCTCCTGACACGTAACCCCAAATGTCATTTTTTATTAGTAGTGCCTGTGCGTGGATTCGCCAGGTGTCGAAGTTGTCTTTCGTCAACATCTCTAATCGTGTTGAGTTGATCGTGTTCATTTTATACCGTATGTCGAAATTTAATTCGGAGAACAAAACTGTTAGGTTCTGTGATGATGAATACGATATTTGATATCAGTTCGTGCAATTGATTTCTTCTTCTGAAAAACACTTAGTTTGTTGCACTGCCGATGCACAATCGAGAATGTTCGAAACTGGCGGCACTGATCGCGATTTTGTATTAAACACTTTGTAAACGAACGATACGATTTTACTATTACTTTTTAATCGTCACCGTATCTGGGTCCATAACCTATTAGGGATTGAGAGTACGCACAAATAATGTTTACAAACGTGTTTTATTATTAACAGGGCACAATTATAAGAATCTTGAACATTGACAGGAAAAGTAACTCATATTTATATATACAACAACAACAATAATTACAATTGGCATGGGAATATATAAATTCAATTAGAAATGCCTACTTTAAATAAATACAATAAACAGTGAAAATTATAAATATCCAACATATTATTTATATTTTGACAGGTACGTTACTATTGTAAACATTGAAATATATAAAACATCTAACTTGTTGACTAAATTGCAGCAACTTTGCGGATGAAATAAATTAACTACGTGAGGAATGAATGACAAAAACAGAATATGAACAATAGGAATTTGCAAGGAAATTAGAAAAGTAAGATAATGAGCGCAGCGCAAAATGAAACGTAACAATACAAAATTTTAAAATAATTACAACTTGTGATACATGCGGAATTTTAAATTTTAATTACTGTTCACTGTCACATGTGTAATAAAAAACTTTATAGAATATCAAAGAACTTATTAAATTATTCAATAAAAAAACACTTGCAAGTTCACACTGATAATAAATATTTAATATTATTAATGTACCTGCATGTAGAAATCAATTTTTTCTGCGCACTTATGCATTGGAGAAAAATATTTTGATTATTTTTACCTCCCGCCACATCTAGTAAGGGAGGTATAGGAATACATCGATATATCGATATTATATCGATATATCGATTAACGATATTCAGTAGAAAAAATATCGATACATCGATATATCGATATATCAATATATCGATATATCAATATATCGATATATTGATATATCAAGATATTGATGTAACGATGTATCGATCTAATATAGCCATACATCGATACATCAATACATCGATACATCGATATATCAATACATCGATATATCAATATATCGATATATCGATATATCAATATATCGATATATCGATGTATCGATATATCAATATATCGATGTATCGATATATCGATATATCGATGTATCAATATATCGATGTATCAATATATCGATGTATCAATATATCGATGTATTGATATATCGATGTATTGATATATCGATGTATCGATGTATTGATGTATCGATGTATTGATGTATCGATGTATTTTGTGAAAAAGAACTAAAATTTAGCTATAATGCCATCTAATGAAAGGGGTTGTGCTCGATTTATTGATAGCATTGCATACTGATATTTATTTTTACTTTCATTCTGGAGTCGGAATTAAGGGGAAAATTAACAATTTCCAGCAGAAGTTCTCATAAAACTACCTTCCAGTCATGGCATAGTACAATTTCAAATATTTTAAGTAGATTCCCGTTTGTTTTATAATGCTGGTGCCCAGCACCATAAAGCAAGTATACAAACACCCCAGATGTTAAAATTTTTCGCCTTTGAAACACCCGTTACTTCTCTTCACAATAGAATTGCCGACATTCTGAACCATTGTAATCCTTCCATAAAATCTATCTGCATTAGATTGTTTACTGTTTATATAATACAGATCGACATCCTGGTTTAATTACCAATAAAATCTAACTATATTAGATCGATACATCGTTACATCAATATCTTGATATATCAATATATCAATATATCGATACATCAATATATCGATACATCAATATATCGATACATCATTATATCGATATATCGATACATCGATATATCAATATATCGATATATCGATATATCGATACATCGATATATCAATATATCGATATATCGATATATCGATATATCGATATATCAATATATCGATACATCGATACATCGATATTATCGATATTTTTCTAATATCGAATATCGATATTCAAAACAAGATATCGAACAGCCCTATATAGGAATCATGCTAAAAATTCGGTTGAGAGTTTTCAGAGAATGAGCAAGTTTTAGGGGCTCTAGAATACAATTTTAATTTTTTCGCGCTGATGTGTGTTTGTGTGTCTACATCTTTCTGTTAGCCTGTCTGTGTTTGTATGCGTTTGGATCTCTGGAGTTGTGGTTTTTCAAAAAGTACTAAACTGAATATAAAATAAAAACGTATACCTCGTATTCGTGGTCAAATACATTTAAATGATTTAAAAACAGATCCTGAGGGAACTAGTAACCATAGAATAGTGAAGCTCTCAATCTTTTCTGAAGAAAAAATAAAAAAAATTGTCATTAATTAAAAGATTTGAATCAACAAGGAACCGTAGTCCAGATCTTATACCCGCTCATATACTAAATGGATGTAGAGAACTATTTGTCAAACCCTTTCACATTTTATTCAATATGTCTCTTCCTAAATTTCCTACAATACTAAAAACATCACCCATCACTCCTATATGCAAATCAGGCTATAAGACCTACATTTTTTACAAGAATATCAACGGCGAAGCAATTCTGATGAATTCAAAGAATTTATTAAAATTTACAAGCAGAAATATCGAAAAAAACCGTAGAAATGCTAAAATATCAGCAAACAGTAATTTTTTTACTAAAATCTCAAAACATTAACAAGGATGCTTGGAAATTAATTTTAAAAAAATAATAATAATAGCACATTAAGTATAAATATATGTCCGAATAAATTTAATAATTTTCTTACAAATATTGCTGATGAAATTCATTCTAAGATCAGGTCTAATTTTCAAAGTCAACAACTTAATATTTCTTCAAGACATTCTTTCTTTTTAACACCAGTTACTGTAGAAGAAATCATTACGACTATGTCTCATTTGAGCAACTCCCACAGTAAAGATATTTATGGTATAAATAGTGAAATATTGAAAAAATGCACTGGAAACATTTGTAATCATTTATGCTTCATTATAAACAATATCTCCCAAGCAGGATGTTTTCCGGACAAACTTAAAATTTCCAAGGTATGAGGGCGACAAAACACTCACTGAAAATTATAGACCTATATCATTGGTGCCCTGGTTTTCAAAAATAATTGAAATACTCTTAAAGGATAGAATAAAAAAGTATCTAGATACACAAAATGTTGTTACAGAAAAACAATTTGGATTTAGAAAAAATAGGTTTACTTCCCATGCTTTAGTCTATCTCATTAACAATATATTACAGGCTTTAGACAATAAGAGCAAAGTAGCTCTTATTCAATGCGACCTCACTAAAGCATTCGATTGCATTTCACATGAGATTTTACTTAACAAGTTGGGCTGTTACGGAATTAGAGGTATAGCAAATAATTTTTTAAGATCATATCTGCAAAATAGAATACAGTGCGTTGTAATCAACAACAATACATCTGCTATCGGTTCACCATGGTATACCTCAAGGTTCAGTGATTGGTCCCTTATTATTCATTCTTTACGTAATTGATATTCCCAACAATATAAACTACAGTGAAATTGTGTTGTTTGCTGACAACATACAACTTTTATTGTAACGGACGTCAACTCTGAAGCAGTAAAAGCACAGTGTGAGAGAATTCTGAAGAATGCTTATGATTGGTTTAGTAAAAACAAGTTATATTTAAGTGAATCAAAAACTAAAATAATAAACTTTAATCCCAGAAATGCTCAAAATATCCAGTGCAATCAAACCACTCTATTTGGACTTACCATGGACTCACCACTTCTTCACTGGAACATAAACTGTCCAAACTAATATACCTCTTAAGACAATTAAATATTAAAACAAATATAGAGACCATAAGACTAGATACTTCGGTCTTTTCCAGTCAGTTCTTACGTATGGTATAATCTTGTGGTACTGAAGTCATTCCAAAAATAAAATTTTTAGTTTGCAAAAAAGGGTAATTATAATAACTACCAATAAAAGTAGCAGACATTCTTGCAGAGGACTATTTAAAAACCTAAATATTCTCATCCTACCCTGTTTATACATTTTTCATTGTATAATTTTTACAAAGTCGAACATTAATCTGTGGAATGATTTTCAAAGTGCTCATAATTATAACTCACGTCACAATACAAAATAATTGTACCAGTGCATAATTTAGAAATTTTTAAAACTGGCCCAATTTATAATTATATTAAATTTTTTAATAAAGTTTCAGTTGTTCTGCGTACCGCTCAGTTAAATTATTTTAAAAGAGAAATTAATGCTGAACTAATTAAGCATAGTTGTTACTCAATTGATGAGTTTTTAAATAGTAGCAGTTTCTGTATTAATGTGTCTATTTTATATATTGCCGTTATAATGAACATAAATCTAATTTTAATCTATGTATCTTTTAAATTATTCTTTTCTTTTCGAAAATGTTGTATTACTGTAATGTTTATTTTATAACTTCTTTTATATATTGTCGTTTTAATGAACATATAAATCTATTGTTATTTTATGTACTTTTTTAAATAATGGTTTTATCATGTATATTGTATAACTGTAATATTAATTATCTATGCGGATTTGTCTAGGCTACAAATTATGTACTATTTTTCCTGAGCCAATAAATATTATTATTATTATTTTCATTTACCATCCTATAGCTATATTGTCTAATATATATTCACTTTACCGAATTTTCACTAAATTCAGTGCCCAAGTATATGTGGTATACACTGATTATTCGAAAGCATTCGATCGTATAAATGTTCTTCTAAATAAACTTGATTAAAATTTAAATTTCTCTTCCAATCTTTTACAACCCTTATCATCTTATTTACATAATAGAGAATTATCTGTGTGTTACATCAATTACAAATCTAACACTTATATTGCTACATCTGGTGTCCCTAGGTGGTATTTGTTTTGTTTATTAATGATATTGTAAAATCAATCACAAACTCCGAAGTATTGCTGATGATGTGAAATTATTTAGAACTATTAACTGTGCTCAGGACTGTGCTCTGTTACAGAAACACATAGATAATATTTAGGTTGGTCACAATCCTCTAACCTTTTTTAAATTTTAACATGCAAACTAAAATAATGAGCTATTTTGGTAAAAAAATTGTTTATACTTTTCCATATCATATGGAAAATATTGTTCTTGATAGAGTAAAGCAGTTCAAAGACTTTGGCGTAGTGTTTGATGAAAAACTATCTTTTAATGACCATATTAACCACATTATAAAAGCACAGTACAGAAATCTTGGGTTCATAATTCGTAGCACGCAATCGCTTCTTAAAATATCAACAATAAAAAATATTTACTACGCATTTTTGAGGTCCAAGCTAGAATATTGTTTACAAGTTTGGAATCCTTTTTATGATAAATATTCAATAAAAATTGAAGTAATACAGAAAAAATACCTCAAATATTGTTACTTTAAACTCCATGGTCTCTATCCTAGTTATAACACGCACGATTGTAACTATTATACTTTTCTGTCTGAAATATGTATGTTGTAGCTAGTTTCGCGTCGAAAAATATAATCTTGTGTCTAACTCTATAAACTAATATACTGCTTGATTGACGAGAGTTTCAATCTTGGAAATCTGCCATTAAGTGTACCACGCATACCTTCCAGAAACAAGCTAGTTTTTAATTGAAAGATTGCGAAAACCAATTATGAACTAGAATCACCTATAAGACACTTCTACAATACCTTTAATAACTTGACATGTAACACACACACACACACACACACACACACACACACACACACACACACACACACACACACACACACACACACACACACACACACACACACACACACACACACACACACACACACACACACACACACACACACACACACACACACACACACACACACACACACACACACACACACACACACACACACACACACACACACACACACACACACACACACACACACACACACACACACACACACACACACACACACACACACACACACACACACACACACACACACACACACACACACACACACACACACACACACACACACACACACACACACACACACACACACACACACACACACACACACACACACACACACACACACACACACACACACACACACACACACACACACACACACACACACACACACACACACACACACACACACACACACACACACACACACACACACACACACACACACACACTGAAGAGCACTTTCGATGATCACATGAACATCGTCCGTTTAGATGTTAAAGGCGCATTCAATGCGGCCTGGTGGCCTGCAATTATTAAAGCATTGAAGGATTTTAAGTGTCCAAGAAATTTATTTAATCTAGCAAAAAATTATTTTCATGAAAGATTTGCTGTACTAGAAGTTAACGGAATTAAAGTAACAAAAGCTGTTAATAGAGGATGTCCCCAAGGTTCATGCTGTGGACCGGGTTTTTGGAATTTACAATATAATTCTTTATTAAATTTACCATATTCAAGAAATACGAAAGTCATAGCATTCGCTGACGATTTATTAATATTAACGAAGGGAAGAAGTGTCCTTGAGGCAGAAAATATAATGAATTTGGAAACAAGTAAAATTATGAAATGGGCTACAGATAATAAAATGCAATTCAACGACAGCAAATCACAAGCTATGTTAATAACTAAAAGAAGATCTTTAATAAATCAACAAATAAATATATTTCTAAATTATAAAGTTCTGCAACAAGTTAAAGTTATCAAGTATCTGGGAATCCAAATAGATAATAAATTTCAATTTGATTTACACGTAGAATACATAACTAATAAATGTTGTAAATTAATTCATATTCTCTCAAGATCGGCAAAAGTAACTTGGGGACTACGACAAGAGGCGCTGAATATTATTTATAAAGGTACAATAATTCCAATTCTTTCTTATGGTCTACCAGCGTGGGAATGTGCCCTGCAGAAGAAATTTAATCAAATAAAAATTAAAAGAGTACAAAGACTTTTAAATATCAAGATACTTAAAGGATATAGAACAATTTCTTATGAAGCTTCCTGTGTTTTAACAGGAAATACACCCATTATACTAAAATTAGAAGAAATAATACGAATTTATGGGGAACTGAAATCCAGGGAAATCAAAGATTATCTTGAAGCAAGGGCTATTAAACGGGCAATGTACTATACAGAAAATAAAATCAGCATCGAAAAATGGCAAAATGAGTGGTCTAATTCTGATAAAGGTTTCAATACCAAAATGTTTTTCCCAAATGTAACTAATAGACTTCTCATTAAGCTACCATACAATCCAAAATTAACAGCAATTCTCAGCGGACATGGAAAATTAAAAAGTTATCTTTACAAATTTAAATTAATAGATAATGCTATTTGTAAATGTGGCGAGATTAACGATTCAGTTAATCATTTAATATATGATTGTCACTTATTAACTCATGAAAGATTGAAACTGAAAAATGAAATTTTAAGAAGTGGCGAAACTTGGCCGGTTAGAAATGAAGATTTGATAGAAAAATTTATGATACCATTTCTAGAATTTATTGAGACCATTGATTTTGAAATACTTGCCGAATAATTTGTTAAATTCGTTAATTTTTATTATGTAATACTTTTAAACTTATTTTGTAATGTATTAATTATTAGATATTAATATTAGTTATAACAATGTTATTATAAAATGTAGTATATTATAAGCATGTAATATTATTGTATGGAGCATGCTTGAATAAAGTTACTATTTAAAAAAAAAAAAAAAAAAAAAAAACCCACACCCACACCCACACCCACACCCACACCCACACCCACACACACACACACACACACACACACACACACACACACACACACACACACACACACACACACACACACACACACACACACACACACACACACACACACACACACACACACACACACACACACACACACACACACACACACACACACACACACACACACACACACACACACACACACACACACACACACACACACACACACACACACACACACACACACACACACACACACACACACACACACACACACACACACACACACACACACACACACACACACACACACACACACACACACACACACACACACACACACCCACACCCACACCCACACCCACACCCACACCCACACCCACACCCACACCCACACCCACACCCACACCCACACCCACACACATACACACACACACACACACACACACACACACACGCGCGCGCACACGCGCGCGCACACGCGCACACGCACACGCACACGCACACGCGCACGCACACGCGCACGCGCGCACGCACACGCGCACGCGCTCGCGCACACGCACACGCACACGCACACGCACACGCACACACACGCACACACGCACACACGCACACACGCACACACACACGCACACACGCACACACGCACACACGCACACACACACACACACGCACACACGCACACACGCACGCACACACACACACACACACACACACACACACACACACACACACACACACACACACACACACACACACACACACACACACACACACACACACACACACACACACACACACACTGAAGAGCACTTTCGATGATCACATGAACATCGTCCGTTTAGATGTTAAAGGCGCATTCAATGCGGCCTGGTGGCCTGCAATTATTAAAGCATTGAAGGATTTTAAGTGTCCAAGAAATTTATTTAATCTAGCAAAAAATTATTTTCATGAAAGATTTGCTGTACTAGAAGTTAACGGAATTAAAGTAACAAAAGCTGTTAATAGAGGATGTCCCCAAGGTTCATGCTGTGGACCGGGTTTTTGGAATTTACAATATAATTCTTTATTAAATTTACCATATTCAAGAAATACGAAAGTCATAGCATTCGCTGACGATTTATTAATATTAACGAAGGGAAGAAGTGTCCTTGAGGCAGAAAATATAATGAATTTGGAAACAAGTAAAATTATGAAATGGGCTACAGATAATAAAATGCAATTCAACGACAGCAAATCACAAGCTATGTTAATAACTAAAAGAAGATCTTTAATAAATCAACAAATAAATATATTTCTAAATTATAAAGTTCTGCAACAAGTTAAAGTTATCAAGTATCTGGGAATCCAAATAGATAATAAATTTCAATTTGATTTACACGTAGAATACATAACTAATAAATGTTGTAAATTAATTCATATTCTCTCAAGATCGGCAAAAGTAACATGGGGACTACGACAAGAGGCGCTGAATATTATTTATAAAGGTACAATAATTCCAATTCTTTCTTATGGTCTACCAGCGTGGGAATGTGCCCTGCAGAAGAAATTTAATCAAATAAAAATTAAAAGAGTACAAAGACTTTTAAATATCAAGA
This sequence comes from Poecilus cupreus, assembly GCA_963942605.1. NCBI lineage: Eukaryota > Metazoa > Arthropoda > Insecta > Coleoptera > Carabidae > Poecilus > Poecilus cupreus. Next base: position 34,750,497 of record OZ012718.1, read on the forward strand.
TACTTAAAGGATATAGAACAATTTCTTATGAAGCTTCCTGTGTTTTAACAGGAAATACACCCATTATACTAAAATTAGAAGAAATAATACGAATTTATGGGGAACTGAAATCCAGGGAAATCAAAGATTATCTTGAAGCAAGGGCTATTAAACGGGCAATGTACTATACAGAAAATAAAATCAGCATCGAAAAATGGCAAAATGAGTGGTCTAATTCTGATAAAGGTTTCAATACCAAAATGTTTTTCCCAAATGTAACTAATAGACTTCTCATTAAGCTACCATACAATCCAAAATTAACAGCAATTCTCAGCGGACATGGAAAATTAAAAAGTTATCTTTACAAATTTAAATTAATAGATAATGCTATTTGTAAATGTGGCGAGATTAACGATTCAGTTAATCATTTAATATATGATTGTCACTTATTAACTCATGAAAGATTGAAACTGAAAAATGAAATTTTAAGAAGTGGCGAAACTTGGCCGGTTAGAAATGAAGATTTGATAGAAAAATTTATGATACCATTTCTAGAATTTATTGAGACCATTGATTTTGAAATACTTGCCGAATAATTTGTTAAATTCGTTAATTTTTATTATGTAATACTTTTAAACTTATTTTGTAATGTATTAATTATTAGATATTAATATTAGTTATAACAATGTTATTATAAAATGTAGTATATTATAAGCATGTAATATTATTGTATGGAGCATGCTTGAATAAAGTTACTATTTAAAAAAAAAAAAAAAAAAAAAAAAAAACCCACACCCACACCCACACCCACACCCACACCCACACCCACACCCACACCCACACCCACACCCACACCCACACCCACACCCACACCCACACCCACACCCACACCCACACCCACACCCACACCCACACACATACACACACACACACACACACACACACACACACGCGCGCGCACACGCGCGCGCACACGCGCGCGCACACGCGCACACGCACACGCACACGCACACGCGCACGCACACGCGCACGCGCGCACGCACACGCGCACGCGCTCGCGCACACGCACACGCACACGCACACGCACACGCACACACACGCACACACGCACACACGCACACACGCACACACACACGCACACACGCACACACGCACACACGCACACACACACACACACGCACACACGCACACACGCACGCACACACACACACACACACACACACACACACACACACACACACACACACACACACATATATATATATATATATATATATATATATATATATATATATATATATATATATATATATATATAAGTTACATCGCTCCAGAAGATGGGAACCGCACCGTCAGCACTGCCCCACGGTGCAACATGACACCCCTTTTAGAATAATTAGATAAGATTGTAGTTGTCTTAGAATATTTTATGTTATATTGTATTTAGTCTTAGTTGAACTGTTAAACGGAAAACATCTGAATTTAAATTGTACTTTTGTTAGTAACAAAATAAAAGTTTTTAAAAACACAGCGACTATAAATAAAACTTTAAGTGGCGCAGTCGGTAGGATTGCCAAAACAAAATTAACGGATATAATTTTGTTTCGTCTAACGATTTATTTGGCAATCGACAAAAGTCGCGAGTGAAAAGTTGAAGTGTCTGACAAAGTTGAACGTATATCAACTGCATCCTGACCCGCCAGCTGAGCGAACATCAGCCGGTGCCTGCCTACCTGACCCGTACGAGCTGAGAGGACATCAGCGCGACCGAGCCCAGGATACCAGGACAACCCCAGGAGAAGTACAACGCAGCCAAGGACCAATGTACTGGATTCTCTTGCTGTAAGTACATGTCGCTTAGAGGCTCAACACTTTTTAATTTAAATTCAGACACAGAAAATTCCACTCAGTCCGATTCTGACTCCGATCTAGAAGATCGTATACAAAATTTACACATTGATCAAAGAATAATTCTGAAACCAGCAACTCTCCTAACAAACACAATGGCAGTAGTGCCACTACGTAAAGAATATTTGGACATGGTTCCTGACTTTCATGGTGAAAGAGAATTATTGCCCAGATTCATAGAAGTCTGCCAAAAATTAGTTAATACATTTTACAATTTAGCCAACCCAAATGATTTCCAAAATGAATATTTAATGTGTACTATTTATTCAAAAATTAAAGGCGAAGCCGCCGTTAACATTGCGTCCTGTGACATTAGAACATGGGATGATTTAAAAAATGCATTAATTAGCACATATGCAGATAAACGTGATATATTCACATTAAATATCGAGTTAACAGAACTCAAACAGAATCATAACGAAACCGTTTTTGATTTTTATAATAAAATTACAAAAGTATTAAACATGATAACATCTTATATTGCTACTCATAAAAATAATAATGAGAAACCAGTTTTAACTGAATATTTTAGAGAATATGCTTTGAGAATTTTACTCAAAGGGTTGAAAGAACCCATTGGTCAGCTTATGCGTGCCAAAAATCCTCAAAACTTAAGTTCCGCATTAAATATGCTTACAAACGACTTTCAATTCGAGTCACCTAAAAATATTAAACCGATTCAAAATAATAACACCAAAACCATTCACTCAAAATACATTTCAAAAACCAAGACAATTTACACAACAAACAAGAGTTACGAATAATTATAAACCAACACCCATGAGTATTTCAACAAGAAACACTTTCCAACCACGACCAGGACCGTCTCAGCAATATGCTAGACCCGCGCAAAACACTGTACACGAAGAAATGTATAATATAGATGAAAATGAAATTAACGCTGAATGCGAATTAAATTGCATTCCCGAAAACGAAAACACCATAATAGAAAATCCAAGTTACGATTTTCAAAATTTTGAACAAAACCATTTTTTAGGGTCAGTAGCCTCGGAAATAGAACAGCACCAGTTCAACGAATCGAACTGATGAATTTAACTAATAATCAAAGTAAATTACCGTACATTATTTCTCCCGAAAATAATTTAAAAGTTCTCATAGATACAGGAAGTACTAAATCCTTTATCAAACCAAATATTGCATATAAATATTATAAAAACTCGATAATTAATGATCCTTTCAAAATTTCGACAGCTCACGGTACATCCACAGAAAATTATAGTACTTTTATTCCAGCTTCAAAAATATTTAATTTAAATAAAAAGAACCTAAAATTAAAATATCACCTCTTCGATTTTCACGATCAATTTGATATCTTATTGGGACTAGATAATTTGAAATTATTAAAAACAGTTATAGACTTGAATCAAAATTTATTAATTACATTAAATTCGAAAATTAAAATTAATCATCACAATTCCGAGAATAAAGGAGACGTTAACAACATCTCACATGAAAGTAGACACGTTATCTTAGTTCCGAGAACTGAGAAGGTAATCAGAGTTCAAGTAGATAAGAAAGACGGCACAATATTAATCCCCGAAATAAAAACTAATAATATTTTAATTCCCGAATGTGTATCCAAAGCCCAAAATTATCATGCTTTTTGCACAGTAATAAATTTATCAAATAATCAAATCAAATTAAACTTATTGAAACCAATTAACGTTGAAAGTATTGATAATTACGAGACGTACTCTAGTCCGAATTTAAATTTTATACAAACAGAAAATTTAAAATTTGATTTATCAAAAATTCGTACTGATCATATGAATGAAGAAGAAAAATTAATAATCACTAAATTAATTCACGAGTATTCGGATATTTTTCATTTAGAAAATAAGCAGTTGAGTTTTACGAATCAAATTAAACATTCTATTAAAACAAAAGACGAAATTCCTATTTACACCAAATCATATAGATATCCGGAAATTCATAAAGAGGAAGTACGATCTCAAATACAAAACATGCTTGATCAAAATATCATAAGACCATCATGTTCACCATGGTCGTCACCGATTTGGATCGTGCCTAAAAAACTAGACGCCTCTGGAAAAAGAAAGTGGCGTATAGTCATAGATTACCGTAAGTTGAATGATAAAACAATTGACGATAAATACCCGATACCGAACATAACTGACTTATTAGATAAATTAGGACGATGTCAGTATTTCACCACCCTGGACTTAGCATCTGGCTTCCACCAGATCGAAATGAATGAAATAGATATAGAAAAAACAGCATTCAATACAGAAGATGGGCACTACGAATTCCTACGTATGCCCTTTGGTTTAAAAAATGCCCCCGCTACTGTAACAAGATGACTTTCATCGGTTACGCTCTGAGCTATCGTTATCTCGAGCTATTTTTAGAAACGATAGTTCAGATTCGAAGACACCCCCTGGCATCCCTTAGCCAGACGACCCCCTGGCATTTCGGGCGTCCAAAATCAGTTAAGCGTTGGTCGTGAACAGAGACAGTGTAAAAATGTAGTCGCGCTACGAAAAAATGTATTTTTTTCGTAGTTTTAGGTTAATTAAGTAGTTTCATTAATTAGATAAGTTAGTGCAACGTTTAAGTTAGTTATAAGAAGTTCTACATTTTAATAAAGTCAATATTTACAAGTTTTACATAATTTACAGTGTTTCGAGTGTCATGATTTATCCGCTCCCAATTCAACCGCTCCCAATTTAACCACGACTGGTTTGTCCCCTTTCCTTCAATAAAGTTTCCTTCCTTTTTATTAGCCCCATCCTATAGCCAATCTATCACCTTTGCTACATTGACGCAAGTCGGTAGGATTGCCGTGAAAAGTTCTGCAGATTTTTGCAGAATTGCCATTTTTTCAATTTTCACGTTGGCTGCGAGTAGTTAGTTTTCGAACTATTTACTCGTTACCGGCAATCAAAAGAACCTGGACTGTAGCACCATAGTCCTGTCATGACACTCATAATAATAATTATATAAAATTTCGAAAAAAAAAAGTGCGTGTTGCAATGGAGTGGCCATGGTATATTCCACCACCAGCGTACATACCACCACAGCCGTCCTGGTATGTACCACCACCGTCACCATGGGGCCACCAGCATCAGCCAGCGCCGTGGCATCCAGGATATGGGTACGGTTATCCTGCGTACCCGATGCCCACGCCGCAACCACCGCTGATGCCATTGCAACAACATGCGACATCGGTATCGTGGTCATCACAGCCGCCGCAACCAGTAAGTGTGCCAACGCCCGAGGCGATCAGGGTTGTTGAGACGCCGCTGTCTCTGCCTGCAGCGAAGATAAGCGTGGCCGAGATCGAGGCAATGCTTGCAGCAGAACAGCGAACGGTTGTTGACATACCACGACCGATGGTAACAGATAAGGAAGAGTGCGTCGCAGTCGAAGAGTCAGAGGTCGTCGATAAAGAAAATATCGGCTGGGCTGATGTGCCCTTGAATAAGGTTAAGAAGAAGAGGCGCGCACGGAAGCGCAAGGCAGATGCCTGGGTCCAAAAGGACAGCCATTGTGGTACTAGAGCCTGTCAGTACACAATGTGCCAGAAGTCAAGTGTTGGCCCAGGAATAATCGTTGGCTTCCAAGGCGGCCGTCTCAAGGTCAATCAAGTTAGCACATCACCCCAAGTAAATCAGCATCGGCGACGACGACGAAGGCGACTACGGCGACGCTTCCTTAGAGCATGGCGCAGTCAACATCGGCGACACCGACGGCAACGTCGGAGAGCAACACGGCACAGACATTTCCCGAGGGATCGGATTCGCCTCACATCTGTTCTTAGGTCTAAAGTGAGAAGCCTAGAACCTTTGCCCTGTGAAGAGCCCCCACCCCCGTCATGTGTTGTGTTGTGTGTGAATATTTTTGTGACAAATGATAATTTTAAGTTTTGTGTTCCCACAGCCCGCGGGCATGAGCCCACATATTTAAACTTTTTTGTGTTAGTTTTAGTTTTGATTTTTTATTTTAGTATTTAGTTTAAAGAAAGTTTTTGTGTTAGGGTTAGTTCGTTTACATTTATTTAATTTTGTTATAGTCATCTTGTTTTTTTTTAATCTGTATGCGTACCTGTGTTGAATTTTTATGGGTTTTGTTAATTTGTTATTTAAAGTGTTTAAATATTTGCAAATGTTTTGTTTCTTTTCAGGTGCGCTGTTTGGTTTGATAATTATATCTCTAAGAAGATATAATTATTTTAAGTAGGGGATGGTGTAACAAGATGACTTTCATCGGTTACGCTCTGAGCTATCGTTATCTCGAGCTATTTTTAGAAACGATAGTTCAGATTCGAAGACACCCCCTGGCATCCCTTAGCCAGACGACCCCCTGGCATTTCGGGCGTCCAAAATCAGTTAAGCGTTGGTCGTGAACAGAGACAGTGTAAAAATGTAGTCGCGCTACGAAAAAATGTATTTTTTTCGTAGTTTTAGGTTAATTAAGTAGTTTCATTAATTAGATAAGTTAGTGCAACGTTTAAGTTAGTTATAAGAAGTTCTACATTTTAATAAAGTCAATATTTACAAGTTTTACATAATTTACAGTGTTTCGAGTGTCATGATTTATCCGCTCCCAATTCAACCGCTCCCAATTTAACCACGACTGGTTTGTCCCCTTTCCTTCAATAAAGTTTCCTTCCTTTTTATTAGCCCCATCCTATAGCCAATCTCCCACCTTTGCTACACTACTTTCCAGCGCGTAATGGATAACATTCTAAGAGGTTTAACTAATAACAAATGCTTGGTTTACCTAGATGATATTATTATTTTTAGCACCAGCCTTCAGGAACATATTAATAATTTAAAATTAGTTTTAGACCGATTGAGGAAATCAAATTTTAAAATACAATTAGATAAATCAGAATTTTTACAAAAGGAAGTGGCTTATTTAGGTCATATTGTTACCCCCAATGGCGTAAAGCCAAACCCTGATAATTGTAGCTATTCAAAATTATCCGATTCCAAAAACCCCGAAACAAATAAAAGGCTTTTTAGGACTTCTCGGTTATTACAGAAAATTCATAAAAGACTTTGCTCGAATCACTAAACCTCTCACTAAATGCTTAAAAAAGGACGCTACTATAAACATTGACGATCCCGATTATATTAAATGTTTTGAAACTTGTAAAAATCTTTTAATAAATGAACCAATCTTACAATACCCCGATTTCACGAAAGAATTCAACTTAACCTGCGACGCAAGCAATGTTGCGATTGGCGCCGTGTTATCGCAAGGCAGCCTAGGTAATGACCTTCCCATTGCATATGCAAGTAGAACTTTAAATACAACTGAAATGAACTACTCAACAATAGAGAAAGAACTTTTATCTATTGTTTGGGCGACACAATACTTCCGGCCCTATATTTTTGGACGGAAATTTAAAATTTTTACAGACCATAAACCTCTACAATGGCTTTTTTCATTGAAACAGTGTAGTCAAAAATTAATTAGATGGCGTTTAAAATTGGAGGAATTCGATTATGAAATCGTATATAAAAAAGGTAAATTAAATACAAATGCCGACGCTTTGAGCCGTATACCACAAAATAACGAAACACTTATTCAAAATTCCCCTGAAAATTTAGAAACAGAATCACCTCTTGCTCAGTACCAAATGTACTTAGAAAGTAAACAAAATAATTTACCTAGTGATTATAAAATTTTTGAAGTAGAAGGTGATCTTTTTAACGCACCTCACGATGAGAGTCTTGCTCATTGTGTTAGTAAAGATTTGGAAATGTTTCGTGGTATCGCTAAACAATTTAGAGAAAAATTTCAAAACTTACATAAATTAAAAGCTCAAAATCCTGAATTATATAATTTAGTTTACTTAAAAAGTAAAACCAGATTTATAATTTATTTAATATCAAAAATTAACCATTATAATAAGCCATCAAATCAGGATATGTTTTATACACTTTTAAACTTAAAAATATTTTGTCAAAAACATAAAATAAAAAATTTAAGTATCCCAAAATTAGGATGTGGTAAAGACTTATTACAATGGTCAAATGTAAAATCAATGTTAGAATTTATTTTTAAAAATACTGATATAATGATCACTGTTTATAAAAAACCAATTGACAATAAGATACCAGATTATGAACTTAATGCTAACGAAACTAATGATTGTGACGCATTCTTTAAATATATGGATGACTTTAATCAACAACTTGCAAAAGATAAAAATAATATACCGAACGACAACGAGACCCTAATAGTAGAAGTAGACAAGAAAACTCAAGTTCAAGACGACGATGATGATAGTGACAATACTATACATTCAAATTTAGAAAACCCAATTATTGGTATACCAATAATTGAAAGTGCAGTAAATTATGGAAAAAATCAAATTATAATATCAGAAGTTGAACATAGCCCCAGTGATCCTAAAATTTTAAAAATTCATGAGAATAAACAAAGATTCTTAGTATAATTTTCTAAAACAAACCATAAGTCAGAAATGATTAAATTTATTAAAGAATTTATTGTACCTAAAGTCAAATATTATTTATATTTTAAAAATGAGTTGTATGAAAAATTCAGTAGAGTACTTCAAACATATTTCAAAAATTCTAGTATAAAATTTGTAAAATGTACAAGAATGTTAACAGACGTATACGACGAAGATGAAGTGATTCAACTAATTCAGAACTATCACGAAGGAAAAACCAACCACCGCGGACTTGATGAGACATTAGCTCGAATCAAACAACAATATTACTGGCCAAAACAGAGAACACTCATCCAATCTTATATAAATAACTGTGAAATCTGTCAGTTAACTAAATATGATAGAAAACCGTTAAAATTGAAATTTAACATTACTCCCACACCTACGAAACCCTTTGAAATTATTCATGTAGATAGTATTACATTAGAAAAAGTAAAATTTCTTACAGTAGTAGATTCATTCTCTAAGTATGCTCAAGCATACAGATTAAATTCAGCACAAGGGATAGAAATTGTAAATAATTTAATAAAATTCTTTACTCACCACGGTATACCAGACACAATCATTTCAGATAACGGCTTGGAATTTAAAAACTCTCTAGTTAGAGAATTATTAGAATTACATAAAGTAAAAATTCATTTCGTTAGTTCACAACATCCTGAATCTAACGGCATTATTGAGAGATTCCATTCAACTTTAATAGAACATATAAGATTGTTTAACAATCAAGACGAATACAAAAAAGAAGCTATAGAGACAAAAGTAAATTATGCGCTTTTAGCCTACAATAATACAATACATTCCGTTACTAAATTGAAACCATTTGAAATAACACTTGGTCACCTAGACATAAATTCCCCATTTAATATTGAAATTGATAAACAATTAGTAAATAATTATATATCTCATCATAAAGATAAAATGAAATTATTGTATAAAAAAATAAATGAAAAATTACAACATCATAAAGAAAAAATTATAAATAAACGTAACGAAGACCGCGATGAATTACCAGAAATCCCAGAACGAGTATATGTAAAAAAATCTGATGTGTCCAGCACATAACCTCCCGCCCAATACTACTCTTAAACGGTATTTAATGTTACAGAAACATACCTTCTTATTTGTTTATTATTTTTATATTTGAGAATTTTCATTTTCTTTTGTATATTTATTTAATTTTATGACATATATTTCACTAAGAAAACAGCTTCACAATCACAATGACATGTGTCACATTTCGTAAAAAATTGAAAATTTTTAAATGTTTTCATGGTGTACTAGGAATGCAAAATTTGTAAAATCTAATTTCTTTATATTTTATTATCTCTAAATCTAATGAAAATTAATAAAATTAGTGTAATCAAAACACATGTAAAATTAATATTCTTCAACTTTCAAAAGAACATAAATTGTTGAAAAAGGAAATTTAACCGTGTTTTTCACGAAATACTGTTAAGGGCTTCAAGCAAACTGCTACTTCCGGTTGACCAATTTTATCCAAAATCTAATCAGCTCTTCATTTAAATATAAGAAGCAATAATAATAATTCAGAAAATTGTATTTTTTTGTATTATAGTATTTGAGTTATGCGAGACGAAAAAATTGCCACAGACTACACACACACATACATACATACATACATACATACATACATACATACATACATACATACATACATACATACATACATACATACAGACATCATAGCGAAAATAGTAAAATCGTATTATAGGGACCCTAAAACGTGCTTATTCATTGAAAACTCACTACCCAATTTTTTGACCAAAAACAATACCTCCCTTACCTAGAGGTAGGCGGGAGGTAAAAATCGTCAAAAACAACAAAAGACGCGTAATAAATATAAAGCAGAAATAGTTAAAAGCGTAAACCCGAAATTAAAAACCGCAAAATTAAATGTAAGACACGGTAATACAGTTGAAAATATTCACCTCTCAAATATTAAAAAACCTAAAAAATTTACTAATAAATTTAAAAATCTTCCAGGTTGTTCGGGTTCTGCTATGGATCCGAAATAATAAACATAACGGAGAACAGAGGCATTCTGCCAATAAACTTGGGACCCGCAAAATTAGAAAAACTTCAACACACATTTGTACACTATTACGACCTAAACCCACTCTTAAATGAATTCAACAACTTAAACAAACAATATAATCTTCTAAAACTAAACGTGGCTAATAAAACCACTCAACTAACTGAATTTGAAAAGTATAATAAAATTTTGGAATATGTTCGTGGAAATATCGTTGAAAAACTAAATCGAATGACACTTTATTCAAAATCAAGAAGTAAACGTGGCCTTATAGATGGCCTGGGGACCATATTTAAACAAATAACAGGAAATTTGGACGCAGAAGATGGCAAAAGATATAATCAAATTTTGAAACATTTAGAAGAAAACCAATATCACCTTGAAAATCAATTAAAACTGGCATATTCTGTTAATAATAAATTAATAAGAAATTTTAACACAACAATTCAAAACATTCGGCATAACGAATCTATTTTAAAAGAAAAAATTGAACATTTGAATAAATTATTAAACCTTAATCTTAATCTGAATGAAATTCTTTTCGTAAAAGACCTGTATAATCAATTAATAACACTTTATAGTACAATCTTGAATATTGTTCAAGATATTGAAAACTCAATAACATTTTGTAAGATGAGGACATTGCACCCCTCTATCATAAATCCCGAACAGCTGTTATCAGAATTATATAGAATATCGCATTATTATCAAGGACAATTACCTTTTGAACCAAAGTTAGAAAATATGTTGGATTATGAGTCATTGTTAAAAGTAAATTGTAAAATTGAAAACGCACAAATAATTTATTTTATTTCAATTCCAATAAATTTCGAAAAGAATTTTGATTTATATTATTTGCATCCATTACCTACTAGGTATGAGTCAGAATTCGTTACTGTAATACCTGACGTTAATTACCTTTTAAAATCGAAAGATAACGAAATAAAGCCTCTAAGTAGCATGTGTACTAAAAGCAGAGTATACCAGTGCCCAAATGAGTTTCACGCTCATTTCAACCCGTCCTGTGAAGAAGACATCCTGCTCAAGGGAAACTCAAGCCAATGCCATTTCACAAAATTAGAAATCAATAAAAACCACATCGAAATTATTCCCGAAATTAGCCAATACTTGGGAATATTTCCAGAAGAAGAAAGAATCACGGTCCAGTGCCCGGATAACACAAACATTAAAACATTAGTGGGTGTATACTTAATAAAGGGAAATAAGTGTGTGATTATATTTAAACAAAAAATATTAAATTATTTGGAGAAGACATCTGGAACACCTTTAATATTACCAAAACTAAATTTCAAACTTAGTGAAAATAAAATATCAAACATAACCATTAAATTAAAGAAAATTAAACTTGAAGATATTCCAATCCACACTCCTACAATAATTAAACATAACTTAACGAGATATTATTCACTTAACATTTGGACATTATTATTATACTTTGGAATAGTTATAATAATTATTTATGTTTCATGTAAACGTTTAACTGCAAAATTGGTTAAACGAAATCAACAGAACCAGCAAGCCGAACCAGAAGAATCTCAACTTCCCGGGGGAGCTTTGTTCTAAGGAGGGAGGAGTTACATCGCTCCAGAAGATGGGAACCGCACCGTCAGCACTGCCCCACGGTGCAACATGACATCCCTTTTAGAATAATTAGATAAGATTGTAGTTGTCTTAGAATATTTTATGTTATATTGTATTTAGTCTTAGTTGAACTGTTAAACGGAAAACATCTGAATTTAAATTGTACTTTTGTTAGTAACAAAATAAAAGTTTTTAAAAACACAGCGACTATAAATAAAACTTTAAGTTATATATATTTGATTCAATTTTAAAATTTTAAATATCTTAACATATATTACCGGCCAAACCCGATTTCAGGATAAACTAGTTTTGCCTAGGCTAAACTAATTCTTCCTACGTGCAATGGGATAAACTGGTATAGCCTAGGCTAAACTAGTTCGTTCTAAGCCCGATAGGATAAACCAGTTCAGCCTTGGCCAAACTAGTTTATCCTGACAGAAATAACACACTCTTAGGATAAACTGGTATGGCCTAGTATAAACATTATAGAATACCTAGAAAGACAAACTAAATAGGTAAATTGAATAAAAGACTATTTAATTAAAAACAATCATTTTTATTAAAACGATAATGATTCGTCGCAATAACTATTGGATGATTGGTAACACAAACAATCATATTGTAACAAATAATAAAGTGTTTTAATAGAAAGAATAACTATACCTCAATAAAATAATTATTAAAATTATTAAATATTGAAAAAAGCTTTCAGAACTCATGGTATATGTAAATAACAATAACTGGGTTTAAGTTCTGTATAAATTTTATTAACACAACGTTTCGGCAGCAAAGTGCTGCCTTCTTCAGGTGAAATATAATTATAAACAAATAAATATGTAGTCAAGGATACAAGTTGACAAAATAAATCAGGGTAACATGGATCAAAGTAAACAATTTATAAACAGAAAATTAACGAAGAATAACAGTTAACCATGACTTATTGATCTCAAAGCCTGTATTCAAGTTCAGATTATTTGAAGATCTCTTGATTTCAATAGCTTCTCTAATAAGTCTTCTCAACCAGTTATTTTCTCTTACTATAATCCTTGTTTTTTCAAAATCAATACCATGTAGTTCTTGAATGGCATGCTCAGCGACTGCAGATTTATCTGGTTGATTTAATCTCATATGTCGTTCATGTTCTTTCAATCTTGTAGCAACAGTTCTGCCAGTTTGGCCAATATAAACTTTACCACACTGGCAAGGAATCTCATAAATGCCACAACAATTTAGAGGCACCATATCTTTAAAATTGCCCAGAAGATCACGGATTTTTAAATTTGACTTAAATGACGTTTTAATGTCAAATTTATTAAGAATCCTGCCAATTTTGTCGGTAACATTAGCAATGTAAGGTAAAGTGGCAAATAATTTCTTCTCATTAACAACCTGGGGAACTTGTACAGGTTTATGTTTCACTTTCAGTGCTCTTTTTATCTGCGCTTTGCTGTATCCATTTTTTAAGAAAACATCATCCAAAAAATCAATTTCTTCTTGAAGCTTACTGGGATGACATAAAGTTGAAGCTCTCTTGTATAATGCTTTAATCGTACACGCTTTTTGGGCAGGGTGGTGGTTAGAGGTCTCATGAAGATATTGATTAGTATGTGTTGGCTTCCTATAAACTGAAGAAATAAGTTTACCATCATCTTGTTTTTCCAAAAGTACATCAAGAAATGGAAGACAATTATTTTCTTCTACTTCAATAGTAAAATTAATGTTCTCATGTTGCGCATTCAGATGATTAAGAAAATTGTTTAATTAAATTAATGAATGTTTAATTTCTTCAGTTTATAGGAAGCCAACACATACTAATCAATATCTTCATGAGACCTCTAACCACCACCCTGCCCAAAAAGCGTGTACGATTAAAGCATTATACAAGAGAGCTTTAACTTTATGTCATCCCAGTAAGCTTCAAGAAGAAATTGATTTTTTGGATGATGTTTTCTTAAAAAATGGATACAGCAAAGCGCAGATAAAAAATAAATAAATAAATAAATAAATATATCATCACGCCTTTTACCCATTGAGGGTGTGGCACTCTACTTGCGCAGATCTCGGTAGGTGATATATTTTTGCGTATGAAATGCGGTTACCAGCCGTCAAGTCATAGCCCCCAAAGTTGTTAGTGGAGGGGGAACCACAGGGGTAAATTTAAATTTGTAACTGTCGGCAGTGGGATTCGAACTGAGGATCTCACGATCCACAGTCCGACACGTTACCACGGAAAGTGAAACATAAACCTGTACAAGTTCCCCAGGTTGTTAATGAGAAGAAATTATTTGCCACTTTACCTTACATTGCTAATGTTACCGACAAAATTGGCAGGATTCTTAATAAATTTGACATTAAAACGTCATTTAAGTCAAATTTAAAAATCCGTGATCTTCTGGGCAATTTTAAAGATATGGTGCCTCTAAATTGTTGTGGCATTTATGAGATTCCTTGCCAGTGTGGTAAAGTTTATATTGGCCAAACTGGCAGAACTGTTGCTACAAGATTGAAAGAACATGAACGACATATGAGATTAAATCAACCAGATAAATCTGCAGTCGCTGAGCATGCCATTCAAGAACTACATGGTATTGATTTTGAAAAAACAAGGATTATAGTAAGAGAAAATAACTGGTTGAGAAGACTTATTAGAGAAGCTATTGAAATCAAGAGATCTTCAAATAATCTGAACTTGAATACAGGCTTTGAGATCAATAAGTCATGGTTAACTGTTATTCTTCGTTAATTTTCTGTTTATAAATTGTTTACTTTGATCCATGTTACCCTGATTTATTTTGTCAACTTGTATCCTTGACTACATATTTATTTGTTTATAATTATATTTCACCTGAAGAAGGCAGCACTTTGCTGCCGAAACGTTGTGTTAATAAAATTTATACAGAACTTAAACCCAGTTATTGTTATTTACATATTAAAATTATTATTTATTTTTACATGGTGTGCTTTGGTGGCACTTAGAATTGCAGAGTATAATTTATTTCTTGCACTTGCATCTGTTTGTGGAACAATTTTTGTTGAAAATAGTTTGACAGATCTTTCGAAAACTTGTTGCCAGGCAACTGCCAGAGGCTTTCGTGGCTATTGCCAAATGGGAACAAGTTTGAGAAAAATAATAGAGAATTATTTTCCAATTTATCGAACTGTTGAGTTATATTTAATTAGATAATATTTTATTCAATTTACCTATTTATTTTGTCTTTCTAGGTATTCTATAATGTTTATACTAGGCCATACCAGTTTATCCTAAGAGTGTGTATTTCTGTCAGGATAAACTAGTGTAGCCTAGGCTTAACTAGTTTATCCTATCGGGCTTAGAACGAATAGAACGAATTAGTTTAGCCTAGGCTATACCAGTTTATCCTATTGCATGTAGGAAGAATTAGTTTAGCCTAGGCAAAACTAGTTTATCCTGAAATCGGGTATGGCCGGTAACATATACACATTTTGAATTAACAACTATTATTCCATCAAAATATTTTTATTTTTTCCTGCTACAATATTATTTTTACAGTTCAATTCTATCACGCTGTTTATTATTTTTGCTGTTGTAATTCTATATGTACATAGAATTCTACAATTTCGGTTTTTTTTATTATTATTATATTACATATTATTTTGTGTAATCAACCAGTAATTGGAATTTTGAATCCTGTTGGATAGATTTTTGATAAATAAATAAATATATAAATAAATAAAAAATTATCTGAAAAATTAACGGTGTAGAATCGACAGGATTAGTGATATTTAGATCACGAACAATTATGAAATTACTCTCAAATAATGCTAAAAAAGAAGTGACAGTTTCTTAGATGTAATTCTGGTGTTCAACTGATATAGGAGTTGGACAGTATATAACAAATAAATAGATAAAGATACTGTTAGAAAGAAAAATTTTAGCATCGACACGATCAGAGAGAGAATTAGGATGAAGAGTAACATTTATGGGTGTAGATTTAAATTTATTGTTCACAGTGTATAGAACCCCCGGATTTGCCACAGGCACTTATTTCTCTGTCCGACCTGTATACTATGAAATGTGACAAATATACACAAACAGTTCAGAATTGCGTACACTATCATTTAACCAAATCTCAGATAGGTAAATAACATCATAGTTAAATGAGCAACAATAATTATAAAAGATATCCACTTTGGTATTTAGACCTCTGACATTTTGGCAACATGTAAGTAGTTATGACTGGAAAAAAGTAATCTTAAATTTAAATTTGAAACTAAAAGAACAGGTGATTACTAAAAATAAAATAATTGTTTTATAAGCAAACAAAATTATATCAGTGATTGCTGACGCTCCGGATAATAAAACTAAACAGGTGTGATTCGTATAATGAACTTAAAGTTAAACCCGTGGCAATTGAATAACATAAGTGCGAAACTCTCTTAATACGTCCATCAGTTTTTGTAAAAATGATGCCAACATTAGATCACAAATTACGAAAATCGTATTTGGAGCACGCAAGTTTGAATAATTAAAGTCTAGGTTTAGTTAAATCTTCCACGATGGTGATTTTCTAAGCAATAAAACATGTGCGGTTTTTGATAATATTCAAAGAAGTTTTTATGCTGAAATTTTAATCATTATGGGCCGCGGTTTGGAATTAGATGGTTTTTACCTGTACGATGACATCTGTCAATCTGATCAGGCTTCACATTTAGTTTAAGTTTGTCAGTAAACACAGCCCACACTGCTACATCTGTGTCTTCATTCGCGGTCTCGGGAACTCCCAACACTCGGATGCGGTTACGGCAGGAGTACTATTCCTACTGGTCGAGGCGCTCTTCCAGAACCTTGTAGTCGGTAATGAGGTCGGCAATAATGCCCTCATAATAATTATTTTTCTCCTCGAGCTTCTGGTCCAGGCGAAGGAGGACTTTAGCAACACGTTTGTCGACGAATTCTTTATTTAGGGTCAAGCAGTAATAGTCTCCTTAATTATGGCATTGAGATGACGTATAGCCGTTGTAAATATCAATGATTTTTGTTGAAAATCACAAAAAAATTACAAAGAAATAACGATAGCGGAGCGCAAATTCAACTCGTCTATGACTTCCATATGAAAAATAAAAGTTGATACCAGTACTTCTGCAAATTTACTATTTTAAAGTGTCATAAGAAAATGCAAATCTGAATCTCGTATTATGTCATAAGTTATAAGCAAAAAAAAAAAATATCGCTAAATTAACATTTACATAGCTAATGAGGCAATTTTCGTCTAATTTAACCAACCTCATAACTCTTATGGTTCTCGAGATCCCAATGCATTCGTACCTTAAATGGGACACAAGTATACAATTGTAAAAATTTTATACAAATAATTGAGCTGATTAAAATTTTATTAGATTAGAATAATATTAATAATGCATTATTCGGCTATTCCACTTTAACTCACCAATTAACACCATAAAAAATGGTAATAATTAAAATTCATAAAACAATCAGTATAATGGAATAAGCTATTTGTTATTAATGCTACACATCCTGTCAGAAAAAAAATTTAATAAAAATGGTATGCCACAATCTGCGCACATTTACTCTTATTTTCTAATAAGGCGAACCTTGAAGTTATAACTACTTTTTACATGTATAATATATATTTTCAGAGTTTCCGCGCAACAAGCAATCGAGAATAGAGAGTGGCTCCGATTCCAGTTGCAGCTCAGCGACGTGGCAGTGACAGTGCTGCAGTGACTGTGTGTTGGTTGGAGTAGACCAATAAGTTATTATCATTTATTACCATATGTTATAGTAGTAGAATAGTTCTTTGTGTTTTGTTACGTGTTTATTATTACAATTATTTTGTTGAATATATTTCAATAAATATATATCATCACGCCTTTTACCCATTACGGGTGTGGCACTCTGCTTACGCAGATCTCGGTAAGTGATATATTTTTTCATATGAAGTGCGGTTACCAGCCGTCAAATCATAGCCCCCAAGGATGTTAGTGGAGGGGGAACCACAGGGGTAAATCTAAATTTGTAACTGTCGGCAGTGGGATTCGAACTGAGGATCTCACGATCCACAGTCCGACACGTTACCACGGAGCTATTTACCCCATATGATGATATATTTATTTATATTTCAATAAAATTTTGTTACAGGTTTAAATTGATAACTGATATGTGAAAAGAAGTTGCGTTTTCATTTAATTCTTTGAAGACTACTGTACTAAAATTACGTAAAACTAAAAATATGAAAGAACAAGAAGCGTCTGTAAGTATTTTTATCGAATGTAATAGCGAAAGATCAACAAAATTTAGTTTAAACCTTTACAAATATAATATACAGAAATTTCCTATTACGTAATAAAACAAATTGGCTGTCACAATACCTTTTTGTATGTATTTCTGTTTGTTTCTATATTCTTGTTTTTGCATATTATTTATTTATATCCAAGTAAATACTGCCGCATGAGCTTCATTTATAAAATAATGCTGTTTAAATATTATATATACCTGTAATAAATATTTCACGTTCTTAGGAAGTTACATTTAACAGTTAAGCAATTAAGCAGTTTCGTAAAAGTTTACGGAATGCGTTCTATAATGTAACTCTAGTTTTTTCTTTCATTTATTTTTTTACCATGCTGGAACTGTAACGTTGACAAATATTAGAAATGTAATATAAAACAACTAATTTGATTTGTTTAACCAAATAAAAAGTACGTGCGAATATTTGTTTAACTAAATAATTTCACAAACCTTACAAAATAATAATGAAAATTTAAATAAGTACGAAAAGATTTCGGGACTCAGTAGAATTAAAGAATTTTGGTAAAAGTTCTATAAATTTATAATCATTTCAAATTATTGAACGCAATTATTAACTTTTACTTTCAAGATACCTATGTTTCTACAATGCAGGTATAGGGATAGTCTAAACACTAGAATTAAGGTAGGTAATAAACCACATATATACAGGCTGTCTCTGTACTTCGGGAAAAAAATTAAAGGGTATAAAAAATACGGATCATGTAACAGAATTTTTTTTTTAATTCACTAAATCAAAGATGGTTTACTTGAAATGGACAGCTTCAGGGCCAGTGGGTTGGCGTACTTTATTGAAAGTAACATAATTGAAATTAACTTTCAAAATAACATTACAGAATACTCATTAAACTTGGAGATTGTTGTTTCAAATGCATAATAATTTTACATATCGGTACAATGTATTTAAATTTTATTTTTAATAATAATTGTTTACATACCTTCAATAATTTGATCTAATTATTAATTATAAATACTGTCACCGTTAAGCAATATACTGCACGGTCGGATAAACGAAGCAGTACAATATTGAGAGAAATTTTATTTATTTATTACTTCAGTAGAATTCTCTATTCGCCGCCTCAGTTCATTCACATTTCCGGTGCATTTTGTTTATCGTAAATCAGAGCCCTAAAATGGCTCCATAAATACAAATCCAACGGATTCAGATCAGGACTTCTAGCAGGCCAAGCTACTGAAGCACCACGACCAATCCACCTGTTCACAAAAACTTAACCTTTTGCCTTTAACTAAATTAAATTATTAATTACACAAAATCATACATTTGTTTGGTGTTGTGTAAACAGTTACTTATAAGAAGATTTAAATAAAATTATTAAAAATAGTTATCAACCATAGGCTAACGAAATTATGAACAAGCGCATACACACAGACCCACGCACACATGCATACATACATACATAAAAACAGAGGTCATCAAGAAAAGAGTGAAATAGTATTCTAAGGACCCTAATACGTGCTGCTTATATGTTGAAACCTCACAACCGAAAATTTTAACCTCCCTTACATATAGAGTGGTCCATCGGTCTGTATTTTTTATTTTATGCGATTATTATAAATATTACCGAAATTTTTTTCAGACAAAATATATTTTACATTTAATGCCCATGTATTTGCAGTATAAGTTTTTCTACTGGGTGTTACATTTTCTCGCAATGATATGCAACTTTATATTTTTAAATGGAACATCGTATTTATTTTTGCAAAATTTAATGGACCTTTCGTCTTGTTTCCAATTCTTGATTAAAGTTGCCTTTAAGTCTTCTTCTACTTCTTTTGTCCAAGTAAATCTTGGTCCTCCTCTAATTCTTCCGCCTGGGCTCCATTTTAGTATTGATTTTATCAGATCTTGTTCTTTTGCTCTTTGAACCATTTTACTCTTTGTTGTTTTATTTTCCTCACTATGTCATCTCCTTCTATTTCTTGCTCAATTTCGTAAATCATTCGTGGTATGTACTCATTGCTATCTGTCTTTATTGGCCCTAATATTACTCTTAGTATCTTTCTTTCCATTATTCTCAAATGTTTTTTGTCATTGTTATTGTTTCTGCCGCATACAGTGTTACTGGTTTTATATAACCTCATTTTGGTGTTCTTTGTTAACTCTTTATTCTTGAATAGTTTTTTTATTAGCATAGAAAGCTCTATTCGTTGCTGCTAATCTCTTCTTTATTTCCAATTCTCTATCCCCTCTATTTGTTATCATTACCCCTAGATACTTAAAGTTATCTACTTGTTGAAATTTACATTCTCCTATTTTAATATTATCATTCTCTTTATTTGCTCTAGTAATCAGCATCTTCGTTTTGTCTTTATTTCTAGTCCTAGCTTTGTTCCTTGCCTTGTTATTTCTTCTAACGTTTCCCTCATTAGTTTTCTGTTTTTTGTAATTAATGCAATGTCGTCGGCGTACGTTATTATTTGTCTCCCTTTTGTTCTTAAAGTTCCTTTTTTATATTCCTCAGTACATACTCTATTGCTATGTCGAACAGTGATGCTGATAGGGCGTCTCCTTGTTTGACTCCTTTGTTTATTACAAACTCCTCAGCTTCGTCTTTTTTTGTTTTAATGCTAATTACTGTTTTCCTCATAGGCATTGCTATCAGTCTTCTTAATTTCCCCGGTATTCCTAGCTCTTGTAGTATTATAATAAGTTTTTCTATTCTTATGGAGTCAAATGCCTGTCTGAAGTCAATAAAAAGTATGTCTATATCTATGCTAAAGTCGATGAATTTTTCTATTATTAGCTTGATCGTATGTATTGCGTCTGTTGTAGATTTTCCTTTTACGAAACCAGTCTGATATTGTCTGATAATGTTTTCCTTTGATTTTGTTAATCTCCTCTGTATTATCGTGGATATTATTTTATACGCATATTTGCTGACCTCCTTTATTGTGGATTGTCACAGTTTGTCCTACTTCCCACTCTATTGGCATTGTCTCTTCTCCCCAAATTTGATTTAAAACTCATTTATTAATTTTGAAGTGTATCGCCCCTTTGTTTTATTAGTTTCATGTTTATCCCATATTTCCCAGCGGGTTTTCCGTTACTACCACATTTTATAATTTCTCTTACTTTTTACAAAGTGGGTTCCTCTATTGTCTCCTTTCGATCTTGTTCTTCTACTATTGTGTTTGGCTCTGGTTCTGTTACTGTTTCTGTTAGTGGACTTTTCGTTAGTTTGCCGTGTTTATCTCTTATACCGTATGTATGATTTGTGTATTTTACTGTGTCCTTTTATTTCTTTGTAGAATTTCTTCGTATTTCTATTTATTCTTTCCGTTTCTATGTTTTTTATTCTATTCTCCATCCACTTTCTTTTGCTTTCTCTTATCTTTTTATTACATTTATGTCTTAGTTTCCGGTATTCCTCTTTGTCCTCGTTTGTATTTTTTCTAACCAATTTAGTCTGGCTGTTCTTTTCTCATTCACTAATTTCTTAACTTCTTCATGGAACAATTCTTTACTCTTTTCGTTATCGTTTCTTTCTTTTTCGACGCTTTTATGCGCTGCTTTTTCCTAGCATTTCTTTTTCTGCTTATATCTGCTTTCAATATCCTCTGTTGCAATTTCTTCATCTTTTAGATTTCATTCAAGTTCCTGCTGGTACTTAGCTTTTATATCCGCATTCTTCATACATTCTACGTTCCACTTGCTTCTTACCGCTCTATTTCTTATTCCTCTTTTTACTTTGTTTCTTATTGATGCTGTCACCATATAATGATCTGAGTCTACGCATGCTCCTCTATATGTTCTGGCATCAGTAATTGATGATTGTCTTCTTTTGGTTATTAGCACATGGTCTATTTGCGTTTGAGTCTTGTGGTCTGGTGCTGTCCACGTCACTTTATGTATCTTTGGGTGTTCAAAATTCGTGGAACTTATAACAATGCTTGTACTTGTTGCTAAGCTGCATAGTCTTTGCCAATTTGTTACAAGTTATTTTAATACGGCTAGTCAGTTCGGAAGAGTTGGCATGGGGATGGTGTATATGAAGGAATGTCAAATGCAACTAACATCCAACTATAACAAAATATATTCACAAATGCTATTAAATTAAGTGGTCGACACGACCCTAGCCTTTGAAAGGCGCAAAACACTCTTAAACTTATAGTTAGCAGCAACTAAATACCAACTGGTAGCTAAAATTTTACAACAACCACTTATGGACTCATCAAGAGCTCGAGCTTTGAATTTGGATGAACTTGACTTAATCGAAATTCTAGACATACGCAGCACTGCTGAATACCGATAAATAATACAATAATGAGCTTACAGCTTCCCGCCATTTTATTGTAGCGTCTTGAATGTTTGTGAAATCTAACGAAAATTGAGTGAACTTTATCATCTTTTATGTCACACTAAGCCACGATTTTTTTCACGTGTGTTACAAGTTGTCAAATTTTGACATTTTTGTCATTCTGAACATTTTTCACAGGGGTTTTATGGGGGTTAGATTTCAACTTACGACTCATCACTTCACATGGCCTTAAAGAAAACATTTCAAACTTTCTCGGGGCCAAAGTTTCATCCATTTTCGTCGAAACTGAACAAAGTTACAGCGGTTTGAAAATTCGCGTTTTTTCTTGCATTTTGAAGTGGCGTATTTTTTTTTTTTTTTTTGTTGCCGAGTGAATATTGTAATAATTATTTGTACGATTATCTTATTAAGGGCCGGTATTTCCAAACTTAGTTACCTAGAGAATAAATTTATCAATAGAATAAACAAAAAATATCGCATCAAAATCATAGCTTAAATGATGATTATCATTCTAACTGTCATCTTTTGATGCGATACTTTTTGTTTATTCCATTGATAATTTATTCCATAGTTTATCTGAGATTGGAAATACCGGCCCTAAATACATTACAATACAATAAAAGATACGCATACCACCTGACAATGTATGGGAGAGTGTAACTCACAATAATTCAATAACTTGAGTCCATACGTGTACGCTGAAAAGTAAGGTTAAAGATATGACGTCACAGTATCAAATTTAAAAAATCCTAAGATCAAAATAGTATGAATATCAAAAGATTTAACAGATGAACAAATAATTTTGAATTTAAAAAACCAAAATTCCACAATAACAGAACATTCTGCAATTGCAATCAAATCAAAATGGGTACGAAATAATAAAAATAATGTAATAGCGGAAGTAGACACAGAAACATTTGCGAGAATAATCAATGAGGGTAAAGTTAATATTGACTGGGACAGATACAACATATATGAAGATTTCAACAATATTAGATGCTACAAGTGTTTAGCATTTGGACACAAAGCAAAAGATTGTAAAAATCAAGTGAAATGTAGTGAATGTGGAGGAAATCACAAGTACACGGATTGTACTTCCACCGTAGTAAGTTGTGCAAATTGCACTAAAACCAATAGTAGTCTAAAATTAAAATTAAAAATGTACAACAATGCTTTAGATCGTAACTGCAAAGTTTTTTTTTTAAATTGTAGAAAGACAAAAAGGTAATGTTAAGTATGCAAAGCAACTACAGCATAATATGAAAGAATCGTCCAACATTTTGTGTTTAAATTCACAAAGCTACATGTCAAATAAAACTGAAATAGACCATTTAATGCAAAGTGAGAACCCTTTAATTATGTGTTTAACTGAAACTAGAACTACTATTGTTATTGATGACAAGAAATGCAGGTGAAAAATTACAACTTAGTGCGATGTGATTCGTTGTCCAGACATACCGGAGGGGTGTTAATATTTGTGAGAGCGGACTTGAACTTTAAAATAGATAGCAAAATAGTGGAGCATAATTGCTGGTGGTTATTAGCAATAACATTTTCACTCAATAAAGTGCATTATCTGCTTGCAACAATGTATCTGTCTCCAAGTAGCAGTTTAGCAGCGTTCGTTAATTTCATGGAGGACTGGTTTGTAACAAAAGAAACAGTAAATGAAACTATCTTAGTGGTTGGTGATTTTAATGTGGTCTGGCTGGATACTACAAATTATTATAGCAATAAAATATAAAACATCATAGAAATAAGTGGCTACAAACAATTAATTAACAAACCTACTCGTGTCACAGATACATCACGAACGTTAATAGATTATGTAATATCAAATGATTTCAGTGTAAGTTGCAACGTTAGAGATACACCTAAAGTTACCGATCATAATTTGATCTCAGTTATGTTAGCATACTCTCAAAGTTTCGATAAAAATAATTGTAAATCAATAATTAAAGTTGACAATAATATATTAGTAGACAAGCTCGTTGCATGTAACTGGAAATTCCATATTGTAAATGTTAATGACTATTTTAATAATATGTATCACAATATAAAAACTAGTATAGAAGAGTCTACTTTTATCTCAACTAGAGTTTATAAAGAAAATAAAGTTTGGTTCAATAATAAAATTAAGTTCGCTATATATGAGAGAGACAATGCTTATAAAAGATTTGTTTTTACAAATAATAAAGTTGATTATATACAAATTAAAAAGAAATAAAGTAACCGATATTATAAAACATGAAAAACAACTATATTATAACAATTGCATTGATAAATGTAAAAACAATTCCAAATTAATGTGGAAAACTTTAAAGAAATTCACTTCTCTTAATACCAACGAAGAGATAACGAATATTATGTATAATAATGTAAATGATATCGTTGAAATTTTTACCAGTTACTTTGTAGACAGTATTCAAGAAGTTATAGATTCTATTCCAAATACAACAAATAACGTTATTGATAATGTAACAAAAATTAATCACGATAACATAGGCTTTAGTACTTTTTCCACTATTTATATTAATGAGTTAAAAAGTCTTATTTTTTCACAACAAAATAAATCTAGTATTGATGAAATAAATTTTAAATTCTTAAAAGATTACTTTCATATATTGGGTTACGCAATATTAGAATACATTAATGGATCACTGACATCAGGTATCGTCCCCAACAACTAAAAAACTCAGTGATTAGTCCTATACGTAAAATTAAAGGTACTACCAAAGTAGAAGAATTTAGACCAATAAACATGTTGGCAGCTTCCGAAAAAATATTAGAACTTGTGGTTCATAAACAATTAAACCAATATTTTGATGACAATAATATTATGGTTCCTGAACAATAAGGATTTCGTAAAGATTAAACCTTCTGTTAAATGATTGGAAATTATAACTTGATGATGATAATGATATATGTTTTGCCTTTGTCGATTTAAAAAGAGCATTTGAAACTCTAGATAGAAATATTTTAATAAATAAGCTTGCTAGTTATGGCATAAAACATAAAGCATTGGACTGGTTTATAAACTATTTAACAAATAGAATTGTTATTCGAATAAAATCAATATTGATTTAGGAGTTCCACAAGGGAGTGTATTGGGCTCTTTTTGTTTAAAATTTACATCAATACTAATACTTTGAAACATTTTAAAATACACCTTTTTGCAGATGACATTCTTGTACACATTGAAGGTAAGGATAGAAACAAACTATGCGATTTAATGAATAAAGACCTTGAACATACCATACAGAGGATGAATAGCAATAAATTAAAAATAAATGCCAGTAAAACTTAAGTTATGTTTCTATCCTCACGAAACAAAGAAATTGTTTAAAAGGATGTTAAAATTAATGATATAGAGTTAGATTCTGTTTCGGAAATAAAATATCTGGATGTTATTATTTATTTATTTATTTTTATTACAGCTACCCAACAGGCAAAGCCCAATGAAAGGGTAGGAAAAATGTACATTATACAAAAAGTATAACAATAAAGAATTACAATAAAGAAAATTCATTAAAAATGTAAATCAGGAGCATACAGTTTCTTACAAATATCTTTCAATGGAAAAAAGAATATAACAACTTCATCTACGTAACGATTGCTCCAATGGCACATACGAATAATAGGTGAAAACATGTAAATATTGGTACGAGCAGCTGGGATATAGAAACTATAGAATGAACGGGTATTAATTGAAGGAGCAGAGAAATTCAGGAGACTTAAACATAGCGGATCATCAATAGCATGATGAACTAATTTAGAAAGATGTATAATTGCATAATAACGTCTTCTGAAAGCCAAATGATTTAAAACTAAATATATATTTAGGAGGGTTTCATAAGAAAGTTGATGATGTGGATCTGACCTCATAATTTTAAAATAAATATATCTTAGGAATTTCTTTTGTAAATTTTCAACTACCTTTGCTATGAACTTCATACAGTGGATCCCAAATCAGCGAGCAGTACTCAAGTTTTGATCTCACTAGAGAGAAATAAAGCGAAAAATAGCTTGAATATTTAGGAAAGAACGTGTATTACGAATGACAAAACCAAGCATTCTATTAGCAGAGGAAGTAATTGAATGATTATGAGGTATGAATGTCAATTTGCAGTCAAATATTACACCAAGATCAAATATATAATATAATTAAAACCTTTTTTTGCGTGTAAATGACATTAACTTGCATTTACTGATATTGAGATGGAGATTATTAATTTGACACCAATCATGTAAGTTAGTTATGTCGTCTTGAAGCAGTAAGCAATCAGAATAGTTTGAAATACGGCAGAAGATTTTATCATTAATAAATAGTAAAAATAAAAGTGGGCCTAGATTAGTTCCCTGGGTTATCCCGGAAGGAACATCAGAATGGGAACTGTTTGTCCTTAAGAAGTTAACAAAGAAATGTCTATTATTCAAATAAGATAAAATCAAGGAAATAAGTGAGTTCGATAATGAAAACGACTGCAGTTTATGAATTAAGATGTTATGATCAATCCTGTCGAAAGCCTTAGCAAAATCAGTATAAACTGTGTCAACTTGAACATTGGTATATAAGGCAAAAGAAACAAAGGCTGTGAAATAACAGAGATTTGTTGAAGTATTTGACTGAACTGCTAAATTGACAATATGAAATAGAGCAAGCGAGAAAGGATACGCACAATCTTTTATTATTAAATTTGGTATTAAGTCAGGTCCACAAGATAAATTAGATTTAAGTTTCTTTAATTCAGTTTCAATATCGACATGAGAAATATTATTTAGTAATATGGGAATATCAGAAGTAGGGCTTAATTTAGGTAAGGGAGCATTCGACGGAGGAGAGTAGACACTGTGAAAATAATCTTCGAATACATCTGCAATACCAGATGGATTGTTATAAGTTTGGCTATTAAAATTAAATGCAGATGGAAAGGTTGATGTATTCTTCTTTGAGTTAATAAAACCCCAAAATTTATGGGATTTGCATATAATAGAGTTTTCAAAATTACGCACATAATTATTTTACGAGACTTTTTTTTCTTTTGTGACCTGATAGTCTTATATTTAGCATAATAATGATCGTTGAGTGGATTTTTTTATACATCTTAAAATAATGGGTTTTTCTTTTAAGAGATTTAATTATTTGTGATGTAAACCACGGTGGATATTTTGAAACTCTGTGAGACTTTAAAGGAACACATTCTTTAATTATTGTATACAAATTACTGTAAAAATAATCACACGCTATATTTACGTCACAAAATTGTTTCAACCTATCCCAGTTAAATGATAATATTAAGCAGTATAATTTCGGGAAATCAGCTTTTTTAAAATCGAAAGATTCAGATGTAGCATTATGTAGACAGTTTTCTGAAATGTTTTGATTAACAGAAACAATAACATTGAGAGCAGGATGGTGCCTATATTGCACATTAAATAAAGACTCATCAGATTTGACACTGCATGGTACATTAGATAATAGTAAATCTAAGAGTCTGTTATTATAGTTATAACTGTAATAATTGAATTGCTTGGCATTAAAGAAAGACAAAGTTATTACATACGTTACTATTAAACTCTTTCCATACAAATAAGGGGATATTTAAATCACCAACAATTACGAAGTTGTTATTTAATAAAAGTGGAAGATTTTCAAAAAATTCAAACATACTGTTGTAACAATCATAATTCATAGCTGGTGGAACATAAATTGTAAAAATATAGAAATTCTTACTTTCCAGAGAAAGTTTAGTACATATAATATCAATATTGATTGGTAAAAGAAATAAGTATTCATTACGATTAACAATAGTAGCATTAAGAGACCTCTTTATCAAAGTTAGCACACCACCACCACGTCAGAGATTAACACTTTTAAAATCACGGTCAGTACGAAACACCAAATACGAACCATCCGTAATTTCATAATTTAAAACAATTTCATGGAGTCACGTTTCACTTAAACAAATAACGTCGTAGTCTGTAGATGAGCGGGTTGAACACAGTTTATCTAATTTAGAATTGAGGCCTTGAACGTTTTGATAGAAAATATTGAGTTGTGAATCCATGTTGGGTAGCGAAGAACTTAGTTTTTTTTTCCACTATTTGAGGATAACCTTTTTTGTATGATATGCGAATATTATTTTCGCATTGAGACTTGCGTTACTTTAATTCATCATGAAGTACTTTAAATTGTTGCTGTTGCATAGGAGTCTTATCATTATTTATATAAACATTTTTGTGCTCAGGAAAATTACGTAAATTTTTTGCAACACGTATTATTTTTTTAACGTCACCCGAATCAGAAAGTTTAATTTTGATTAGGCGTGAACGAGCGACATTACCAGATGGTTTTACACCAACCCGATCAATTCTACAGTTAGACATTTTGAAATCTGGGGCTATTTTGTTAATGACATCCCTTTTTGATGGTAGGTTCTCAACTTCAGATTCTGGAATTCCCGAGATAACAATGTTGTTTTGTTTGATATCCCTTTATTATTATTAATTTTTCCGAATGCCAAGCAGTGTGCAGACATTTTGGAATACAGCGGACTCGAAGTTACATCCTTGGTCGGAATGCAGTTCCATGGCTACTCCAAATCTGCTAATTAGTTCTTTGACTAGCACCTCCGCAACTGTAGTTGCTTCTTGATTTGAAAGTGCATAAGCCTCGACCCATGTACTAAAGTAATCCATGACAACCAGGATTTACTTATTCCCATTGCCTGTTAAGGGAAATGGCCCGGCCACGTCCATGGCGATTCTTTCAGAAGGACTTCCTACGTTGTACTGACGCATAGGAAGCCTTTCTTCGTCTGTGCGGTCCCTTACTTTTATCACATATGGTGCATTTCGATACAAATCTTTTACACAAGATACACCGTCGTGCAACTGCTTCAGTACATCGGGCACTATTTTTTTTTTTGAACCAATAATTGTAACCTCTCTTGGGTGCCAACTTCATATTCTACTACCCGCTTCAAGAGACCATCCTCCATCTTTATAGAATTCCATTGCGCCCAATATGTCTTCACACTGGATGACTGTGATGATATTTCCTCCCAACTTTGTCTGGAACCTCGTTTCATCCATTGAATTAAATTACTTAAATCGGGATCTTGATTTTGATCATCTTGAATGTCCTTCAACTGCCATTGGTCATCAGCAGCAGATGTTCATAGAAGAAGTCCAGATTTTTCTTCTACACGACTGCAGTGAATGCAATCTAACGGGCAAGGTGTTCTTGATAGCGCATCGACATTACGATGACTAGTTCTAGCTCGGTGTTTAATTTCGAAATCTTACTCCTGTAGTCTTTCGATCCATCTGGCCACCTGTCCTTCGGGATTCTTAAATTTCAGAAGCCATTTCAGTGCGGCATAGTCCGTTCATGTCGGTGTGGAGGCTCAGTGTGTTAGCGCGCTGCTCACTGCAAGCTGTGACGTTTGAATCTGAGGTTCTCAGGTTCAAGTCTACCGGCCGGCAAGTGTGATTGTCGTAAAAAGGTAAAAACATCATGGCCTTGAATCACACTCGGATGCTAGAGACCAACCACCTCTACATCTTAAAAGTAATCTTCTTTGTCTACGTTTCTCTCTGATGTCGCTCTGCTTACAGTGTAAACAGAGGCTGCCGCACAGGTTGAGATTCAGACGGCGCTAAGATGAGTGGTTACGAGACAAGTACTGTGGTACTTGAGGCTTTGGCCCGCTTCGGGCTGTCGAGCCATTGATGATGATAGTCCGTTCATATCAGGAACCGTCGGCCATATAAATATTTGTAGTAATGTTCAATAGCTTTGACTACAGCTGGCAGTTCTCTTCTAGTCACGCAGTAATTCCGTTCAGGTTTTGACAACACCTTGCTGCAATAGCCGATAACCTTTTCTCGACTGTCGTGTACTTGGAACAGCACTCCTCCAATGCCAACGTTGCTAGCGTCAGTATCCAAGATGAACTTCTCGTCTGGCCGTGGATAACTTAGGATAGGAGCACTTACTAATGCCTGCTTTAGATGTCCAAAAGCATTCTTGCAATCTTGATCCCATTCGAATTTTCGACCCTCTTCTGTTAGTCGAGTTAATGGTTTTGCAATGTATCTTCTGTAGTACGTACATAGACCAAGGAAACTTCTGCTGTCATGTTTATTCTTGGGAAATTTACTGTCATGCCGTTTGGCCTTCGTAATGCGTATTGAGAGGGTTACCCTGGTCTGGTATATCTTCATGATATAATTGTGATCGGTAAAACATTTGAAGACCATGTGAAGAAATGATGTCTTCTCACGATCCTTTTGCCAATAACCACTTTACAAGTTCAAAGTGTAAAAGATTTTTGATCTCGCAAGTGTGTCCAACGAATCATCAATCCGGGGTAGAGGATAACTGTCCTTTTTTGTAACGTTGTTCAGTTGTCGATATCCGACATAGAAACTAGTAGAACCGTATTTCTTCTTCACCAATACCACAGGTGAAACTCATGGATTATCTGATTCTTCAATCACTCCGTCTCGTTTCATTTCGTTGATTATTGAATCGGCATCTTGACGTTTGGCCAGGGGAAGTCTTCTAGGTACTTGACAAATGGGTCTCGAATCGCCAGTATCAATCTTGTGTTGGACAATATATGTCCTACCCTTAGTATTATTGTTTAACTCGAACACGTCAGAATATCGTTTTATCGTCTTCTGCTTAGATGTTAATACCTGACTCGCGCGGTGGCAATTAAACTTTCAAGCTGTTATGACGATGTGCAGTTTCCTTCTTTACATTTTCTGTTTTTGATCGATGTGACTGTTGAACAGTTGCCCAGAACTATACCTTCCTTCAGTACTAAGGGGTAACGGTTGAAGTTTATCAGTCGCACTGGTATTCTGGTGTTTGTTAGAATAACGCTTTTCGCAACCAACACACTTAGTTCTGTTTCTATGTCACTGCATTCTGGTTCTAAAACCGCCACTTGCCCGTTACATGCATCCTCTTCTGTTCTTCCTTCTACGAACACTTCACTACGAACAAGAATAGTCGCGGTTTATGCCAGGATCACCCGGGCCTGCACGTCATCCTTATGTTCAAGAATAATTTCTTCATTGCCCATTTTTAGTATTCCGGAAGAACAGAAGTGGTGACGGTATAGATAACATACGTGTGAGCTAAGTAAAGTAAAGTTAAAAAATTTTGTGGTAAAATCCTTTAAAAATTAGCTAAAATAGACCGTTTAACAACTATAAGAAGAAAAGAAAGGAGAGTAAATATAAAACAACATAAGAGATCAAGTAAGAATAAAGTAATCATTATTTATTTTCAGAACAAATTTTAAGGTTAGATTACCGATTGAGATAAGATTAGTAAAAATATCAAGGCAGATAAGAGAGAAAGTGTTTAGATAAGAGAGCCATCTGGTGCACAATAGCAAAAGTAGCCAGCTTGCGTGTGGGATTGCAACCGAACTAAGTAAGTTGTAATCGGAACTACAGGTAAGACGCGAAACGCTAGTGTGTTGTGGGTGGCGACTCTGTAGGCGTAAAGCATGGCAGACGGGAATAAACCGGTGAAATGTAACTATTGCCCATACTTCGGGGACATTATAAAAGTGAAAGAACATTTAATCACAAATCACCCTGACGAAATAGAAGGAAGACCAAGAAGCGGCAGCATAGGAGGTGATAATCCATTTATTAAAAGCAGAAAAACAGATAGATCACCAGTACGAGGAAAAAGGAAAGAAACAGAGCCATATTCACAAGACGACATATTCGAGATGTTGAAAGACATGATGATGGATTCTAAAGAGATTAAAACTAAAATAGAGGAATCAAATAGAGACCTAAAAAGGGAAATAAATATCCTTAGAGATAAGTGGGAAACGGATTTAAAGGATTTGAAAAAGGAAAGAGCTAAAAGCCAGAGAACGCGAGCAAGAGCAAGAAATACCAAGTTTAAAACAAAAAATTCTAAACATGGAAGTAAATAATGACAAGATCGAAAAGAAAATGAGAAAAAATAACATTATAATTAAAGGAACAGGTATAAAAACAGGCTCAACGGAAGAAGTCGAAAAATTTATAGAGTCAAAAATTGGTATAAAAACAAGAATCACCAACTCGTATAAGATAGGCAAACAAGAGAATAAACAATCCATTATAGCAACTGTAGATTCTTTCTAAAATAAAATAAAGATATTAAAAAACAAATCAAAACTTAGAGGAACAAGAATATATATAGACAGCGAACTTACGGAAAGAGAACAGAATATACAAAAGCAGCTATTAGCAATAGCAAAAAGGGAAAAGGAAGCAAATAAAATGGTAAAAGTGGGCTATAGAAAAATAAAAATAAATCAAACATGGTATGACTGGAATGATGAGACGCAAGACATACAATCAAAAAACTAAAAATACCTATGAAAAATTCGGATATCAAAATAGGATACTGGAATATCGCAGGGCTGAAAAATAAAAATAAAGATTTTTGGGATGAAATTAATAAATATGATATAATAGGTTTAACAGAAACATGGATTGAAGAAAAGGATTGGAAAAAATGGGAAAGAGTACTATCTAACTTATTCAATTGGAAGGTTATATATGCAAAAAGACATAACAAAAAAGGTCGAGCAAAAGGAGGCATTATAACTGGAGTTAAGAAAACATTACAAGAAATAGAACTAGATTACTTATTTGAAGAAAATGTACAAGAAAGACAAGTCAAAATCAATAACAGCGTTTGGAAAATTCTGACAGTTTATAACAATAATAGATTAAAAAATATTATAGAAGAAATTCAGAATGAAATAGATTGCACAACAGAAAACATGCTAGTAATAGGAGGGGATTTCAACGCAAGAATAACAGAAGAAGGTGGGCTTGTAGATGTAGTAACAGGGAATCAGTGGTCACGAAAGTCAAAAGACAAGACAATAAATAAAGAAGGTAGAGAACTGTTACATGCATGCGAAGAAAATGCGTGGAATATACTAAATGGTAACACTCCAGGAGATGAAGAAGGAGAATATACTTACATCGGGAAAAGAGGTGAGAGAAGTGTGATTGATTTTATAATAACTAACCAAGAGAGTTGGGTAAAAGTTAGAAAAATGGAAGTCATAAATACAGTAGAATCAGATCACCAGCTGTTATGCCTACATTTACAAGAACAAATAAATAAAACAACACAAAAAGAGTGCATTAAAATAGAAAGGACATTATGGGGCGAAAAAGAAATAGAAATTTACACAAACAACATCAAGGATATCACCTTCTCGGATAAAGAACTTAATACAGACCTAGACGAAATAATTGAGAAAATAAATAACGCAATGCAGAAAAAAGAAACTATTATAAGTACAGACAACATATACAGAAACGGTTGGTGGGACAAAAGTTGTAAAGCGAAGAAAATAATAGTAAGAAACAAACGAAAGCTTTGGAGCAATAATGAAATAAATGAAGAGGAATATAAGAAAGAACTAAAAGAATATAAAGAACTGTGTTATAAAAGAAAGGAGGAAAAAAAGAAAGAAACAGAAGAGTTAATAAAAAAACATAAAAACAGAAAATGAAGCTTGGAAATTCATAAGCAAAGAGAGACACCAAAAAAATATTACTTCAAACAAGTTCACTGTCAACGAGTGGAAAGAGTATTTCTGCAAATTACTGGATGGAAAAGACAAGAAAATTAATGAACAATGCACACATCAACTACAAACATTTAATAATTTGATAACTACAGAAGACATAAATAGGCAGATTAAAAAACTTAAAAAGAAAAAAGCGACTGGAGAAGATCACGTACCGAACGAAGCGTGGATTTATGGCAATGAAAAGATAACAGAAAGAATAAAGGAAATTATAAATAAAGTATGGACAACCGCAAAGTTTCCAACACGCTGGAGAAAAGGAATTATATATCCTATATTTAAAAAAGGGGACAAAGATAAAATCGAAAATTATAGAGGTATAACCTTATTAGACACGGCCTTTAAGATATATGCGATGTTACTACAAGAAAAACTAGAAGAGGAAATTCTGGCAAAAAAATTGATACCTGAGAACCAAGCAGGATTCCAAAAAGGAAGAAGAACAATAGATAATATTTATATTCTAAATCAGTTAATTGAAAACGAACTACTAAAAGAAAGAGGGAAACTATTCACATTCTTAGTTGATTTAAAAGCAGCGTTCGATAATGTAGATCGTAAGCAATTATATCAAGTTTTAAGGAAAATGAACATAGATGAGCAGTTGCTAACAAATATAGAAAGTATGTATAGGGAAACAGTCTCCATCGTTAAAGTGAACAATGAAACCTCGGAAGAATTCTGGACGGATAAAGGGTTATGTCAAGGCTGCCCTTTAAGCCCCACGCTGTTTGCTTTGTATATAGCAGACATGGAGGAATATTTAAGTAAGGAACAAACAGGGGGCATAGTCATAGGGAAGAAGAAAATCTGGTCACTGGCATATGCTGATGACGTAGCAGTGGTAGCAAAAGATGCAGAAGGAATGAAAGCAATGTTTAGGCGACTACAACAATATTTAAAAAGGAAAAAACTAACGCTCAATGTAGAGAAGTCAAAAGTAATGAAATTCAAGAAAGGAGGAGGAAGAGAGTCAAAAGAAGTATTTAAATGGGACGGACAACAAATAGAAGAAGTAAAAGAATTTACATATTTAGGGTTCACATTCCAAAGAAATAATTATCACAATAAACATCTGGAGAGAATAAAGAAAAAGGCATTAATAGCGACAAAAGAAGTATGGAGTATCGGAGAAAGAAAATTTAAAAAGAATATTAGAGTAAGGTGGATGATGTTCGAAAGTATAGTCAAAATATTCTGATGTATGGTGCGGAGATATATGGATGGGAAGAGAAACAAATAATCGAAGACATACAAATCAGATACATAAAATGGATATTGGGGTTAGATAAATGTACTCCTAGCTACATAGCACTGGAAGAAATGAAAATAGATAAATTAAGAATAGAAACAGGAAAGAGAGCCGTTAAGTATGAGGAAAGAGTGAGAGTTTCGGAAAACACTTTACTACAGGAATGCTGGAAGTCAATAAAACGTTCAAATGAAGAAAAATCCAAACTCACGAAATGGGGAATAACTAGAAAAGCATATTATGAAAGAAATGGATTGTCAGTCTTAGAAATAGAGAGAAAGAGACAAAATGAAGAAACTGTAATAGAAACATTGACAAACAGAGACAGAGACATACAAAAACAAGAACAGTTCAACAAAATTCAAGTAACCAAATATAACCCACGATACAAGAATTTACAGACTTTACAGATTCCAAGATATTTATTAAAAGTCATAAATGTCACTACAATAGCTCGATTTAGATGCGGCAATGAGGAAAGAAGTAACATGTACTGGTTGTCAGCAGAAGAAAAGAGATGTCGATTATGTGGCAGAGAAGAGGAATCTTTGGAACATTTAAGACTTTATTGTAGAGAGACGGAAAGAGAAAGAAGAGATGAAATTTACTTACTAAATGACCTAGGAACAGGAAAAGACTGGATGGAAAAAATTTTAGAAAGAAGAAAACGTTTAATATAGTTTGTTTTTTTTTTTTAGTTAACTTATATAATGTAATCACCATAGAAATTAGATGTAAAATTTGTATAGATTCTAGGCCGAAAGGCATGAATAAATAAATTAACTAACTAACTAACTAGTATTCCGGCGTGCAAATCTAGTATAAAGCCGTGTTTCTTCATGATGGCCATGCGGATAATCACTTCTTCTTCTTTGTCTTCTACCAGTATTTGATGTTTGAAGGTGGCATTTGTGGCAATGGTGAGTCTGGAATTCATCTCCCCGTGTACATTCGCCCAATCGCCGGTGGCAGTGCACAGTCTCCACTTTGTAGGTACTATGTCTCGTTTGGATTTAAAGAGATTAGCCCTAGCTATTGTTTTGTACCATCTGTGTCTAGTAAGAGGCGGTGAGTTCTCTCATTAATCTTCCCATAATAAAGACACTGCTGGCTTGATCTTCAATGGCTGCTACTTGTACGCCAGTTTCTGTGGTTTCAATGCAACGGAGTTTTCCACATTTATTTTTGATATGACCTGTTTGTTGCTTCTTTTCAAGAGCTCTCAGTACACGTTGTACTATCTCTTCCAGAGACGGATGTTTCTTATTCTCGGTACTGCCTTCCATCACTCGAATCTAAGCCTCCCCTTTAATTGATTGTTCAAGGCTTCGAATTCAAGGGCCTGCGTGCGTGCATCTTTAATAGTTTTCGGTCTTACAAATTTTTCGATGGCCGGGTTCTCGCAAATATCGTCACCAATTTCCGGATACGAAATTCGTACCAGATGTACAATATCCGCTTCAAAATCTTGTAGGGATTCGTTCACCTTCTGGAATCGGTTTCTAAGTTGATAGCTGTACCCTTGTTCCATGTGTTTCTGACCATCTCATTTCTAGACGAGCAATCAACTGTGTGTAGCTAAGTCTATCTTCTATAGGTATTGCTTGTAATATCATCACCACGTAATGATGTGCTTAACATGGACACTTTAACATTTGAAGTCCAGCCATGAACCATAGAAAGTGCCTCGAACAGTGTCAAATATTCTTTCCACGATGATTTTCCGTCGTAAGTATGTACATCATAACGGCCGGGGGCTGTTGTCACTCTCGGTTCTTGCAGCTAAGTTTTTGTATCCTATGATGGTTGATTAACGGCTGGTAAACTGTCATTCTTGTTTTCGAGAGCTTACAGCTTTTTTTCCAGTTCTTGCATTTTGTTGTCCACGCTGTTGGAAAACTCTTCAAGATCTTTTTTAGATTTTCCAGGTTGCTAGAATTTTCTTGAATTTTCGTTTCCAGACTTCTAGAATGTTCGAGAAATTATTTTTTCAGACTTGTATAATTTTCTTGAATTTTCGTTTCCCGACTTCTAGAATGTTCGAGTAATTCATTTTTAAGACTTCTAGAACGTCCGAGAAATTCTTGTTTGACTTGTAGAATTTTCTGCCAGTTTTGTTTCAAGTCCTTACAGATTTTCCATTTTCAGCATTAGTTGCTGCATATTATTTTGAACTTGGAAAATATAGTTATCTTGCACTAGCACTGCTCGAAGACGTTCTTGCAACACAGATTTTTTTCAGTCGAATCTTTATCTCTCTCTTCAAGCTCTTTTCTTAGTTCATCCACCCTCAAGTCCATAAATTTTTTCGTCGCCATGATGTACTACACTTTAATATAAAACTTATTTATTTAAATATTCCCAATATATATTTTCATGCACAACGCGGTTATTTATTTTTTAACCGTATCCCACTTCTGACACCAATTGCAACATTCGTGGGTTTTAAAAGTTTTTATTTAAACAAAAAGAAATATTATTAATAACAAATATATAATCATTATTATAATAAATATTAGTTATGTAAATGAGATTCTTGGATAGCAGCCAAATATTTTATTCAAATATTACCTCGACCGGTTTTGACGCCACATGCGTCTTCTTCAGTAGGTGATATTAATGGAAACTAATATAAAACATGTTAAAAGAGTAATAAATAAATAAATATGAACAAACACACATAGATGAATCTCTTCGTCAAGGTTTAAAACAATAAATACATAATAAATAATTAAAATATTGTCAGATAAAATAAAATGTAAAACAACGTATTTATATTCAGACCGAGCGATATATTTATGTTCACAGTCCTCCATGGTAGCTTCGGAGTCAACTGAGTCAACTGACGATGATTCGCTCTTTTATAAATCACGTTCCTTTTTCTAGAAATGCCTCGAATTTTCTCTATTGTGACGCGAGAAAACTGGTTCAAACCAGCCGGTGTTGCGTCATTAACTCGGCGGCGTGAACTGACAAGCTTCAACTTGTCGTTGCCGCGTCCGTTACAATACTTTTCTGTATTCTTTGATCCTCAATAGTTAGCTCGTTATCTATGAATATTTTTGTACTCGCGAGTTTATTCTTTTTTCTCATAGTCTTCATTTTATTCTCCCAGCTATCTATCTTCTCTACGATCACTTGTTTATCATTCTCCTTCTCTTTCTTGTACGTGTCTATTACCTTACCTTGTATCTCTAATTTTTGTTTAACGAGATTTTTCACTGCCTCATTTGACGCTATTAATTGACTTCCTTTAATTACTATATTATTGCGCTATCTTTCTTTAGTTTTCTTCTTTTCTTTTTGTTCCATTTTTGTTAATTTACATGTCAAGTCTAATATATCTTTTTCCATTTTCTTCTCATATATTTTTAAGCTGTGTACGTCTTTCTTTAGGGACTTTATCACCTTTTCAAAGTCCTTATATATTTCTCTCATTTCTTCTCGCTGTTTCTTTCTACCTTCTTGTGTTTCCCTTTTGTGTTCTTTGTTATCCTCTTTCATTGTTTTCATCTTCTCTCTTATCTCCATCAACATAAACAGTACTTCGTCTCCTATTTCCTGCTCTTCAGCTTTTCTCTTGGGCACAGGCAATCTAGCTGTTTTCCTGCTTTTCAAGAAAACTGCTGATCCTGCGCTGGAACTTCTGCTTCTGGTCTCCTCCCCGTCTGTTACAGATCCGTCTCTTCTTTATTCTTCTTTATATTTCTCTCTTTCTATATTCTCTATTTTAATTTTATTTGTAATATGTACCCTTAATTTATTTACTTTATGAACTACTCATGAATAAACTTCCCTTATTTTAATTAAAAAAAACTTAAATTAAATGTCTCTGTTAATAACTACTGTTTTAGTTCTTTACGCCTAGATATTTAGTAAAACAACTGCCAGGTCGGGTGTTGCAGGATGCTGTGTTGGTCCGTAGGTGGGTGTGGCAAACCCCAGTAGACTGCTACTATTCCTAGATTTTTTTTCTAAAAAACATATCTCATCAAAGCCTTTTCATTCTCTGCCTCTTTTGGTTTCCTTTTTCTTGATTTGTAGACGCTATACACTTATTTTCTCTCATAGATTGGTGATATACACGAAACAATTTCTAGATTATTTTCTGAAAAAATTAATTTCACTTTCCTTCCAGGAAGAATCCCAGAAAATTTTTTTTTCTGGGTTTATTTACCTTTTGTTTATCTTTCTTCTCCTTTGTAGTGTTTATTTTCTCCTTTTTCGCGTTTTATTCCACTATTTCTTATTTGATTGACCACTGAGCAATATATTCCTACTGTACCAATCAAACAAAAAAAAATAGTTTTTAAGTACTCTTTTATAATTGAAAATGTGCTTGAAATATCGTACAAGTTTATTACATATACGACGGTCGTCATAATAAGGGTTATATTAAGATCTATCTAGTTTATTTTGGAAAATACCTGCCAAACTATCATTGAATAATACTATTTTCTCTACATAGGTGACACCTATGAGCTTAATTAACATCATATTACTACAAATGAATTGGTGTGGTTATAACCCAAGAAACAGAACAAAATTTAGAATAATTCTTGGATTTTTTGTATGTATGGCAACATTTATAATATTTGTGTTAAATGGAATATTCTTGTTTGCAAATACTTATAAAGATTTCGGATTTACAATGTTTGATATTGTAATCTTTTTCGGATTGTGGCAGGTGAGTAAAATAATATTTTTTTAGGCTTAAATAAACAAATATGTACACATTAATTTTTGTTCTCAGCTAGTAATAAAATTATGGACCCTACTTGTGAAACATCGATTATTTATAAAATTAATAAACTTAACGGAGAACAAGTTCTGGTCATTGGATATTCTTCCACAATCAGAGCGGTCAGATATACAAAGAGTGTACAATGTTGCTAAATTGGCTGTCAACAGTTACGTGATATGTACTGCTACAACATTACTTGGCATTTACATCACCGCCTACTTTCGAGGGAAGGAGAATCTCCCTATGAACATCTGGCTACCAGAAAGCCTTAAGGACTGGAATAGGTAGGAATAAAAAATATATGTATTTTCTAAACATTTAACATATCAAGTACACTAATCTATTTCTCGTAGGTCTACAATGGGACATCATATTCTATTTTCATTTCAAGTAGCAAATTTTACTATAGCAGTTTTAAGCGGATTGAATGCAATAGACTGTATTTATATTGTTTTAATTGCATTAGTGATAGGACAGTTTAAGATAATGAAGTGCAAATTGTTGTTGTTAAATCAGAAAAGAAGCATAGAAGAAAATACGAAAGAAATTATTGATTGCATTGATCATCATAATTTACTTTTTGAGTAAGTTTTTTGTAATTCTAGAAGTAGCAGAAAACTGGAGCTGGAACTGGGAAGTAATTAAATGAGAGTATTTAAGCCATCTACCGTTCTTAAACTTCAACAGAAGTAAAAGTTTTCAAAATACGAAAACTGTCTATACAACTTCTCAGTTTCATTTACCAAGCTGTTGGGTTAGGTTAGGCTAGGTTAGGTGTTTCATTTACCAAGCCGTTGGGATCTTAGATCTCGCTGAGCCAGTCAATTGGTACCTCGGCATCACAACAGTTGGTGGGTTACACTACACTGATGAGCTCCAATTACAGCGAAACGAGTTTGTAGTTACCGATTGATTGGTTTGGCCGGTCTATGTGAATTAATAACTTTGTTATTATTCTGAGACTTGTTACCCTATAAAACCGTGGTGGTTATGCAGGCGTAACTATGCTCCTTGATGGAGGCGGCTAGCTAAATAGAACAGTGGAGATGGGTGTGGGTCGATTTTTGGTTCTAGGAAATCGATAACAACAGTAATATTAGAGAGGGCGCCACGCGGTCGCTTTACAGCCAGCGGTACCCAACCGCGAAGGTACCAGGAGCAAAAACAATAATCTAGGCCCGCAGGAAGGTAACGGATACAGCGCAAGGAAATGGTATACGAGGAGTGCATCCGCTACGCAACCGTCAGCAGCAACCAAGATGTTGGAGACCTGTTCAGAAAACACGACAAAACAAATAATACTAAATAAATATATATAACAATACCAGCGTAAATAGCACCGAGGTAACGTGTCGGACTGTGAATCGTGAGATCCTCAGTTCGAATCCCACTGCCGACAGTTACAAATTTAAATTTACCCCTGTGGTTCCTCCTCCACTAACATCCTTGGGGGCTATGATTTGACGGCTGGTAACCGCACTTCATACGAAAAAATATATCACTTACCGAGATCTGCGTAAGCAGAGTGCCACACCCGTAATGGGTAAAAGGCGTGATGATATATTTATTTATTTTTATTTATTTAACAATACCAGCGTGCTCAGTAACTCATCATACTTACCGTGATTTGTGTATCACAGAACGAGATAATAATAATAAAGTAACACTCACTTTGTCACCACTGATTGATTGGATAGGTTGGGTAAGTTTCCTTACATTCATACACAGAAAAGTTAAAGTAAAATATTTACTGCGTTGGATGAAAGTGTAATAAACAAAAACACAAAGTAAAGCTACGCACTGTGTAGGGGTGACGCGAGGAAGAGCAGCCAATGCTGCCTTGAGTAAGTGACGTGAGTGAAATATCGTAACGTTTATACACTGCCCGCAAATAAAGTAC
Organism: Poecilus cupreus; assembly: GCA_963942605.1. NCBI lineage: Eukaryota > Metazoa > Arthropoda > Insecta > Coleoptera > Carabidae > Poecilus > Poecilus cupreus. The sequence continues at coordinate 34,792,633 of OZ012718.1, forward strand.
AAAAGTTCTAAAACATAAGACCCTAGGTCGATCGACGTCGGTTTACAACAATGGGGTTGAGCGTATAAGACGTATAAGAACAATAAAACAATTCTCGGATTACCCCAGACAAGGCGTTGCGAAATCAACAGTAAATAATAATTGAAATTATAATAATTGAAATTACAATAATTTATAACAGAAAATGTTAAATTTACATAAAGCAACATGTAGTAGAGCTGATAACTAAACCAAAGTGTTTCAGATAATAATTAAAACTGATAGAATAAGTTAGACAACAATCGTAGAAACTGACCAATCTCCATCGGCAACAATGAGATGGCAAATGGTTGCACAAATACACAAAATCAGGGCGATAAAGTTCGCGGGAGAAATAACAAGTAGCTAACAGTTATAATAGTTCACTTAGCTGTACGACGAGCCACTACTGGCCGCTGGAGTACCCCTTGCCCCTCGCTCCGCGCTCTACTGGGCCACCAATATCTGGATCACTGGATCTGGCTCGCGGCGGATGCACTTTGGCGGTCTGGGCTGAGAGGCAGGACACCGAAGGCTGCTGGTCGGGTACCAAGGAAGCTGGGTATGTGCTGCCTGGGTTTGAGCGCATTCACGAGGCGTGAAGATGGAACAATGGCGGTCGCCGACCGTTTATTTTTAAATCCTCAACAACTGAGCTATTCCGGAGAGTGCAAAAGAACTATCACACAAACACTGCTCCCGAAACTACGTTTGGTGATTACCCAAAATCCCCAAAACTGGGTATTGCAGAAACAATATTAGTAAACAACCAAAACTTATAAACGACGGTACGACTTCAACTGTTCTCGCTTCGTGTCTTTCTTTTTCAACTTCCCCCTGACTTGTGTAAAATTTTTAATTTTAAGAAAGAGAGAGATCGACAAGGACAGCTATACGAATTTAAGAAGAAAACAAGGAAAGTGTCAGAACACTAGCGACAACAATAAAAACAGCAACTAAAGGCATGTATACAATGCACAATCTCGCAGGAAAGGCAGGCAAACAAGGGAATTAAATGTGAGAGGTAGTTTAAGGGTTATTATTAATAATCGAGGATGTACTGTAGTTTATGTTTATAACAAAAATAAAGGTCTAAATATTTAAACTAAGTTTTATCAAATACGCGGCGCTATAGCTGCGCCTTTACACACTAATGACGCCTGCGCGTTTAAACAATTCTAAAGTGTCAACAAGATATCAACAAATAAGTCCTTGAAGGGAAAAAGGGAAATAATTCTAATATGTGGCAACTAAAGCACGGCAATAAATTAAATTTAACTATTGTAAATCATTACAGGTAAGTGTAAAATAAGAAATTATTAGGTTACATTGATCAATTCTTTAACTACACAATTTTTCTTTTAGGTTAGTAGAAGAAAGGAAACCAATAAATTAATGAGAAAGGATCTAAAGGATATGAAAAAAAAGGAATGGGATACGAAACTGACACGTAACAGACTGCATTTTATGAAATAGTTGACAAATTTTATTGCCTTTGTATTTTTATACCGTTAACTCTGTTTTAAATGTTTATTTATTTACATCTTGTAGTAGTTGTAAATAATTTATGTATGGATTTAGTAAATTTAACTTGTTTAGAAATTTTTCTGAGCACCAATTCTACTCCATTATTTCATATTTCATTGTCATATCCACTGATTTCAATGTAACACTAGATTGGGCATATGCCGCTACGGTGCGTTCCCAATTGAACGCCGCCATGATGTTACAAATTGAAGTTTTGTGATACTTCAATACTTTAAAATCTATCTCTCTGAGTCTGACCATAGTTCGTTGTATGACTTAAAGAGAGGTGGCGGCGACCGCAGTGTAGAGAGAGTTAAGGCAGAGCTTCAGATTGTGCACTTTACTTTACAAAAGTGTCACAAAATCTCAATTTCACCCTTTCAATTGGGAACGCTCTCAGATAGTTGAATATTGCCTATGCCCAATCTAATGTTATGTAGAAATCAGTGATCATACCATATACACTGTTCAAAGACGAGCAGAGATATTTCACTAATTAAATGTAAAATGAAACAATAAATTATACTCAAATATTTGTAAGTAAAATTAATTACATTATCAAGTTTATCATATGTTTAACATTAGTTATAACCTTATAACTGTTTAGATATTTTACTCTAATTAAAACAGTAGCCTGACAAAACTTTTATTGACTGTCTATTACCGTGCCGGTGGTAAGATAATAGCAAGTTCAGTTTTCAAATATCAGAAGAGAGTTTTTAAAAAACTTCGAAGGTTCTTGTATTCTTGTGCTGATTACAACAGTCAAGAAACAAAAGATTACATCATATTAACATCTTTTATAATATTTTCTTATCTATTCTACTACTATCCTATTTCATACTGAGTTAGTTTTTCTTGCTGGCATAACTCCTCCCGTGGGGCGTTTTGCTACAGAGTTAGCGAGTAAGGTGACATTTCAAATTCTTCCTTTAGTTCGGATCTGGACCTGTGCTTGGATGTCTTCCTTTTAATATAAAGAAATACAAACAGTGCAAAGCAATTAAAATTATTATAAGATGCAAAAGGGTGGTATAAATACCAATTCTATTATAATAAATATAAATATGAAACTTATATTATCATTTGTTAAGACTTGGCCTCCTACTAATGTCATAATTTATGCATGGCAACTGTCAAACTAAATCAACAAGACAGAAAAGATATTTTGAAAGATAATTAAGGACATTTAAAATTGATTCTTTAGGTAATAATTTTGTATATATTTTTAATATTTGTATAATTAATCTAAATAAATTATCTTTAGTTCACTAAGAATTCAATTTGGTGTCATTTATTCAAAACTACCAAGAACAGAATTACAAATCAATTTTATGTTCTAAAAGATGCCAACCAAGGTCAAAATACATTTTGAGAAGATATTTGATGTAGAGAAGAAATTAGTAAATTCAGTTAAATCAATAAGATGGCTAAATGACACAGTATGTTATGAATTTCCAGTAAATATTCGACAGGAGTCATTTCATAATGATTTATTCAAGATTGGCACTGTAAAAAATGGTGTAGCTGGTTTAAATAAACCAGGTCAATTTCGAAATCTTCAAATAACTTTACCGGATATTATTGTCCCCTTATACGTTGATGATGATAATAATTTTGTGTTCAGAAACATTTATTTAGAAGAAAAACCAATTGAAGAGACAAGAAAAAGAATAACGTCAACATCTTTAGAAAACTTGAATCAAAGTGATTTAATAGATGTAATTAATGAACTAAAAGTGAAGTTAAATGAAAAACAAATTAATCAATCGGATATTGAAAAGAAGTTTGCAATTGATAAATTTGACGGGAAAAGAAATGCCAGAGATTGGTTAAATGATTTTGAAAATGAATGTGAGAGACATAAAATTACAGATGAAACTATGAAAATCAACTGTCTAAAATTGTTTTTGGAAGGAGGTGCAAAGGAATGGTACAGAACTAAACTAAAAGAGATTCCAACAGATCAATGGTTGATTTGGTCTGAATCATTTTTGATGGTATTTGCTGATAAAGGATGGACAAATGTTAGACATGCATACAGTTTTCGATATTTAAATGGTTCAGTAAGTGATTATGCTTTAAAAAAAGAACGTTTACTATCTGAAATTGAGAAAGACATGACTATTATTTCGAAGATAAATCATATTGTTGTAGGATTACCATTGAGTATTCAAGATAAATTAGACCGTGAAGAAATCAAATCAACAAATAAATTAATTAATGAATTAAGAAAATATGATTCGTATTATATTAAACAAAAGAAAGAAATAAAACCAAGATTATTCAATAATATTATTGGAAATGATAAGAAAAGTATAGAAAAAAATGGTATTATAAGTAGAACATTAATTGAGAAGAAACCATGTACAATGTGTAAGGCATTGTATCCAGCAGCAGAAGATCGTTATCATCCAATTGCATTGTGTCGTAACAAAGAGAAGTACTTGGAAATGAAACGTGTTAACATAACTGAAACTGAGATTGATGAATTAATGAAAATCGAGCTAGATGATAAAAAAAACTAGCTCGCCCGGTGAATTTTACTCCATTGATTACATTGAATGTACTAATTAATAAAGAGAAGAAAGTCAGAGGTATCTATGATAGTGGTTCTAATATAACATTGATTAATCATCGTATCATGGAACAATTAAAAACCAAATTAATAGAAAATAAAAGTATATTTAAAACAATTAGTGGTGTGAATTTCATTAATAGCCGGGCACGTTTATATTTGAAGATAAATAAGATTGAAGATATTTTAGATGTTTATGTAATAAAGAATAATAATTTTTCATATGATCTATTATTGGGTTTAGATGCAATTAAGAAATTTAAACTGATCCAAGATGAGAATTTGAGAATATTTCAAAGATTAAATAATGATAAAAAAGAATTAATTACTAAAAAAGAAGAAGAGAAAGAAAATATTCAAATAAACGTAAATGCATATATAGATGTAAGTAAGTTTGAAGCAAATTTAGATTATTTAGATGAAGATAAGAAGAATAAGATAATGGGATTAATCAACAGACATGAGTCAATATTTGCAAAGAATAAATTTGATGTAGGTATGATTAAGAATGAAGAAGCGCGGATTAAATTGACAGAACAAAAATATATTGCAAAGAAACCGTATAGGTGCTCTATACCAGATCAAAAAGAAATTGAATCACAAATTGCTAAATTATTAGAAGCAGGACTCATAGAAGAAACAAGTTCACCTTTTGCATCACCATTTACATTAGCATATAAGAAAGAAGATGGTTGTAGATCAAGATTATGTATAGATTTTAGAGAATTAAATAAATTAGTTGTATCGGAACCTCAACCCTTTCCAAGAATTGAAGATATCATTGTTAAAGCTGGTAATTGTAATTGGTTTTCATCATTTGATGTAAATTCAGCATTTTGGTCTATTCCAATCAGAAAAAAAGATAAAGAAAAAACAGCATTTGTCACAGAAAATGGACATTGGCAGTGGATTTGTTTACCATTTGGACTAAAGACATCATCAGCGATTTTTCAAAGAGTTCTAGCAAACACAATAAGAAGAAATAAATTAAATAATTTTTGTATAAACTACATTGATGATATACTGGTATTCTCAAAAACATTTGAAGAGCATTTAAAACATATTGAATTATTGATGAGTGCAATTAAGAAAGAAGGTTTTAAGTTAAAACTAATAAAATGTAATTAGTTCAGTAATAATCATTTCTAATTTGTATTGTTACGTCCCGAATTTTAGTTGTAACCTTTTCCTTAGATAACTCTTATGTCTTTGGAGAATATTCATTAGAATGTTGCGGATAAAGTTCATGTGTACTGAGTCAAGGTCCTTTTTGCAATTTAAGTAGTTTCTTTAAGTAAAATACGCGAATTTACCTGTACTTAGCCTTCGTTTTTTAACGGTCATTCGTAATTCAGTTTTCTTTTCGGCAAGTTGTGCTCTGCGCAATTTTGTAATTCGTGAGATATTGTTGTGAGAGATTTTGCTGCATTTATTTTTGATTGGAGAGCTATTTTTAGTTAATTCTGCGGAGATTTTCCGGATTTGTCAGCCAAAAGAATTCAAATTTCAATTCTATTAAGCCGCCTTACACCACAGGTAATACAACGTTTTCTATCTTTCTAGCAAGTTCTTATTTTACATTATTAGAATTAAAAAGTTAACTTTTAAGGAAATTATTCATTCTAATGTGGAAGCCTTTGCTATTTTTATTCTATCGTAAAATAGTTAACGAATGCAAGAACGTACATTTTTTTATACATGAACCTAACCGTAATTATTATTTTAGGCTTTTCTTAAAAAAAATAAACCGAGATGTTGGAGAAGCAGTCAATTTAATAAAATCCAATAAAAACACTGACGTTTCGACTGCAAATCAGTCTTCATTAGGGTGCTGATACAAACAAACGAACAAACAATAAATAAAACATACATATCTCAAGGTAAGCAGACTTACATAATTGGTTTTTTAAAAATAAGGAATATCTTGTAAAAAATTATTTTACAGAAATATGTCCTCAAAAATAGGTAAAATACACACACATACATGTTACTTAACAGTCATCAACTAACTGACTTATACATGAAGTTTCTAGTGAAGTATTAGCGTTATGTCAACCGATAACTAAACAAAACCGTTATTTTTTCTTCTTCGAACGAAGAACGCACTTATAAACGAAAATGATAACTTACACTCCCGTGCGAAGCGCAATCGGGCTGTTTACCTGAAATCGAACGGTACGTGAGCAATGGAGCTCAGCGAATCCAAGGTATACGATATACATAAGGAGATACATATCGATGATAAATACGTCCGCACGCTTAACGTCTGCCATAACGTTGCCTAGAATCATATAATTCGTTCGCACAATCGTTCGTACGCTCACCCGCTCGCACGCTTGCACGCACGCTCGCTCGCACGCTAACTTGCACGCTCGCCTGCACGCACGCACGCATCGCTCGCATCAGATAAACAACATAGTAGTTGAAGGAGACCCGCATGGTCTTACGTCACAGTCACCAGAGGCCCGCTTGACCTCGAGATCCGCATGATCTCATATCACACTCGTCGGAGGCCCGCATGGCCTCGAGATCGGCATGATCTCATATCACAATCGCCGGAGGCCCGCATGACCTCGAGATCCGCATGATCTCATATCACACTCGCCGGAGGCCCGCATGGCCTCGAGATCCGCATGATCTCATATCACAATCGCCGGAGGCCCGCATGACCTCGAGATCCGCATGATCTCATATTGTGATGCTAGGGACGTAGCGTAATGGTCGCTCCAGATTTCATATGATGAGTATAGATGATCGCTGTATCACAGCGTAATCGCTCGCTAGATCACTTTCCAAAATGATAATAATACCATAATACAATCACGCACGTCTATACGACCGCCTGAGTATACATATCGCACAGGAATATCGCAGCGCTGACAGATACAAATCAAATGCACAGCCATAATAAATATCATTAAACTAATAAACGTAATATCCTTGAGGACTCACCTTCTGAATAATTATCCAGGAAACCTGAACACACACACCAACACGCACAATAACTCTCCGGCTCTACAAATGTCGACCGATCACACCAGAAGCAGTTAACTAACTAACTGGCTATAGGTAATATTAGCATCGGAGAGGGTTGTGTAATTATATGAAACAAATTACTAGTTTATTGCGCCACACTAATAAATTTATTAACAGAATTAAATAATACAAAACGAAAGTAAATAAATAATCATAATAAATCAATACTATTGCTAACAGAGTAATCGTACGGAGATGCAAGGAACCACTTTTCAACCAATCAAGGGCTTGTAGGACAAAAATACAGGATTAGACAATAAATTAATAACTAAAATAATCACAGTTGAAATATCACCAAAATGTTGAAATGTACACAAATAAAATAAAACTAATTAGGGGAACAATAACTGTCCATAGTGTTTTGCTACAATCCCATAATACATGGACATCATCGACATCAACTTATAGTATGTTCCGAAACTTAACCAAAGAACCGGTAACCATGTGACCGGTTACTTTCGTGTACCTGAAATTCTGGGTAAGTTTTGAAACGTTCTGGTTACAAAAGTGGCGGGTAATAGTTCTTTATTTAAAACTGAATCTTATTTTTTTCAGTTATCCTCAAAATAAGTTTGTGTATAGTAAATATTGAAGATAAGTACAATGATTTGGAGTTGAAATATAAATTCGTATATAATTTAATATAAAAATTAAAAAAATTTAACATTTGTAATAAATAATCTATGAGCTTTGTTACAGTTTATAGTTGTGTATCATCTATTTTTGAATACAAATATTAATTTCATTTTCGAGAATAATATGATTTTAAAACTGTAGCCGAAGATCTGATATTAAAAGTCTATTAATAATTTAAATAGAATTTGCTATTAATTTTAAATAATAATATATTAAATGTTTTGATGAAATTTCATTTGTAATAATTTATTGTTGTGATAATAATTTATTATAATTTTATACTTTAATTTTTTTTCAATTCTGTGGTAATTGTTATTCTAGATTTTAATATTTTATTTTAAATAATGACATATTTGATATTGTTGAAGACAATGTTTATGATATCCAAAATGAGCATTAAAATGATAACGAAGAAACTGAAAATTTAATTTTAAATAATTCACCGCTATAAAAATAATGTATTATTAGTGTTCAACACTAAAACTATATTCAAAACTCGAGGTGAACGGCGGGAAAGCTACCAACAAACCACAAGCACCGACCTTCCTGCGCGGTTCCTACGGTTACTAGAAAGTGACCATAAACTTCATGTATCGCGTTCCGAAACCTCACCGGTTCGCTGAAAAAAAGTACCACGGTCGCTATGGTTAAGTTTCGGAACGCACTATTAATCAACTTGGCGGTAAATTTAAAAAATCGGGCGCTGAAACTTACGTCAGAATTCTTCCATACCGAGGTGAAGATCAAGATCAAGCAACTACTACTTATATATATATACATATATATATATATATATATATATATATATATATATATATATATATATATATATATATATATATATATATTGTGACGAAGCTTCTCTTCGTCACGATTTTTGTAACACCCAGTATAGTATTTTTTAACTTTACCGAGATCCGACTGTAATTTTAACTGTGATAATTCTTTCTACCCCCTGTAAGATACTTGAAACCTGAAAACATGTTTTTTACACTGACTGATCTAGATAATAATTTTTGCTCTAATTTCAATTGTTTCGTCTAAATATCTTCGCTACCGGTTATCCGATCGACGTAAATTTATATTTGCCGTGATCCGCTTTTCGAGGGCTCGCGAATGAAATTAGTGTCGGCCGCGTTAATACATTCGCAACCCCTTTTCCATTTTAAACCACCACTGCCCATTTAAAATACACAGTAGCGACCGCGAAGATCAAGTTTTATTCCGAAAAATTAGTAAAAAGAGTATATAAACCGAGGTAAAATCACAATTCAGACACTTGATTTCGATCATCAGCTCTCAGCGTTGCATCGATCTCGAGTCTTGCTTTTGAGCAACCGTCCGTTTTAAGCCCTTCTGGCTACCGTTACCGTCTTGCAAGATAACGCGACTCGTGGAGCTGGCTGTTAGCATCCTCGACGAGTACACCTAGCTTGCAAGAAACCGTCACCGTCCGTTACCGTCCGTTAAGCCCTTCTGGCTACCGTTACCGTCTTGCAAGATAACGCGACTCGTGGAGCTGGCTGTTAGCATCCTCGACGAGTACACCTAGCTTGCAAGAAACCGTCACCGTCCGTTAAAGCCCTTCTGGCTACCGTTACCGTCTTGCAAGGTAGTGCGACTCGTGGAGCTGGCTGTTAGCATCCTCGACGAGTACACCTAGTTTGCAAGAAACCGTCACCGTCCGTTACCATCCGTTAAAGCCCTTCTGGCTACCGTTTCCGTCTTGCAAGGTAGTGCGACTCGTGGAGCTGGCGGTTAGCATCCTCGACGAGTACACCTAGCTTGCAAGAAACCGTTACCGTCCGTCACCATCCGTCCCCGCTCGTTAAAGCCCTTCAGGCTACCGTTTCCCCGCGTCACCTTGTGCAGTAGCGCGACCTGCTGAGTTGGCTTTAGCATCCTCAAAGGGTACACCTAGTGCACAAGTGTGAGGTTCAAGTCGTACCGTGACGTCACCCGGCGTGACGTCATCTCCGCATTTAACTGCGTTACGCCTTACCAACGCATCCTCCGTGAGTACGGCTTTCGCGAGCACCGTCAGGGTGGTTCCCCGCGTCACATACTCCAACCCCACCGCCGCGACGCCGGGCGTCGAAGTTGAGTTAGCCCCGGGGGTCGATACTGACGACTGTCAGGAGTCACCGACGACGATCGCCGTCGCGACGCCGAGCGTCGTTTTCGAGTTAACGGACGTTTTAAATTTCACTACTCGGGAATCGACTCTGACGGCCATTACCGGGTGGTTACACCAACTGACGTCGCGACGCCACGCGTCCTTCTGGTCGAAGACGACCTTTCACCGCAAAAACAGCAGGGACGCTTCGGAGACCTCAGATAACGTCTCCGGACCACCGACGACCGATTTCCGACAAACCGACGCCAGGCGTCGTTTTTCTAAAAACGCCTGTTCCGACGTTAGGGAGCCTGGGGAAGTCGACCCCAACTATTGACCAATATCTCCGACCGTCACCAACCGTAAATCTAGACACCGTGACTGTAACTGCACCGAAACTTCGCGTTGACTACAATTGTAGGGAAGTTAGGGACTTGTTACACATCTGTAGACGACAAAATACGCTTAAATAAATTACAACATCATACGTCAACACAATTCTTGTCATTTGTACCCTGGACTATCCCGATCCTGCTATCCGGACCGTTTGGCGCCCGAGCAACCTACGCCAAACACCTTGCGACATACGAAAGTACGTCACAATATATATATATATATATATATATATATATATATATATATATATATATATACCCTAAAACCCTTGTAAACCGTATCCTTAACACAAATACCCCTAACACTAACAATTATTACTGTACCATTCCTTTCATTTCTGACTTATCACATAAAGTCAGAAATACTTTGTCACGACACCTCAGCATGAACATCACCTTCAAGCAGTATAAGACAGTCAATAATTTGTTCAGTAACACTGAAACCCCTATTGACACAATGCAAAGATCCAACGTCATTTACAAGATTCCATGTAAAGATTGCGACCAAGTTTACATAGAACAAACTAAAATATACCTGCGTACCAGATTAAAAGAACACAAAAGAAATTGCGAAAAACCTAATTTAAGCACGAAGTGTGCCTTAGTGGAACACAATCAGGTAGAGAAGCAAGCTTTTGGCTTTGATAATACCACAATACTAGCCACTGAAAAGAATCTGAATAAGAGGTTAACCATGGAAATGCTACACATCAAAAGAAATAAAAATCAGTGAACGCACAAACTGGCATCCAAAATCTCAGCTCCATGTATTCTGGGATTATAGCAAAACACTATGGACAGTTATTGTTACAATAATTAGTTTATTTTATTTTTGTACATTTTAACATTTTGGTGATATTTCAACTGTGATATTATTTTAGTTATTAATTTATTGTCTAATCCTGAATTTTTGTCCTGCAAGCCCTTGATTGGCTGAAAAGTGTTCCTTGCATCCCTGTACGATTACTTCACTAGAAACTTATTGTATAAGTCAGTTAGTTGATTAATGTTAAGTAACATATATGTGTGTGTGTATTTTACCTATTTTCGACGACAGATTTCTATAAAATAATTTTTTACATAATATTCTTTATTTTTTTAAAACCAATTATATAAGTCTGCTTACTTTGAGATATGTATGTTTTATTTATTGTTTGTTTGTTTGTATCAGCACCCTGATGAAGAATGATTTGCAGTCGAAACGTCAGTGTTTTTATTGGATTTTATTAAATTGACTGCTTCTCCAACATCTGGTTTTTTTTTTCATTCAATATCCAGTCGAGAAATAACTCATCTATTTTCTTTTTGCGTTTAATATTTCCGTGCTTGTTGCCAAACGGAAATTTGGTTACCGTGAACGCTGGTCAATCTTCGAATTCGAGATCGCTGCCGCCTCTTGAGTTACCACTACTAGTGGAGTTCGTCCATCTTGATTTTGATCGAGAGAAGCGCCACAACCTACCAAGGCTGCCGTATTTTGACGGTTGCAACCGAGCGTAACAGACCGGACTACAATGGTGGTGACTTCAGAGAAGATCGCCTTCGGCATTCAGCAGCTACGATTGACAGTTTATTTTTGATCATTTGTTATTAATTTACAATTATCAATATTTTGACGCTTTGTTTCTTTTTTTTTAATACTTTATTGTCATGGATGTAGATTACACATTTGACATCGTCAGGTAGTATTACAGGTATATATGGACTTAAAGCTAAACATTGATGTTAAATACAGAATATGCAGTACAGAATATAAATCAAGGCTCTATATACTCATTCAAGGAGTAGTAACATTTATCAATTAAAAATGATTTAAAAGTGGTTTTTTTATTTATGTTCTTTAACTCTTTGATGTGAGCTGGCAATAAGTTATATAACTTGATGCCACTATAATAGGGCCCTTTACTATATAAATGCAGTCTGTGAATGGGTATCCATAATAGATGATTATTTCTAGTGTTGTAGGTACTTTGAAATTGAGTTGTAAACAAATGCATGTGAGCATAGATAACAATTTCATACACATACAGAGAGAATATTGTTAAGATATCTAATTTTTTAAAAATAGGTATCAATTGAGCTTTGGTAGAAACACCAGCAATACATCAAATGATCTTCTGTAATATAAATAGCTTGTTTATATAACCTGAGTTTCCATAAAAAATCAACCCATATTTAACTCTGCTTTGCACTTGGGCAAAATAAGTTGTTCTTAAAGTATCAATATTAACAATATGTCTTAGTTTAAATAGTGCATAAAATGCAGATGTTAAAGACTTGTGAACATAATTGATATGATTTTGAATCTGATCTCTAGCGTTAAAGCTTATTTAGTTTTTTTTTCGTTAGCGCTTTTGAGCTTAATTTCGTGTAGGGCATAGTCATATTCCGGAGTTCTTGTCGAAGTTTTGTAATAACAAATTATTTTTGTAGTTGGCGATTTCAAATTTTCGTTGTCATAGATATTGTAACAGTGTTAAAAAATATGTTTTATAAATAAAGTGTTCAAAATACTGTCAATTGATTAAGTCGACAAATTTACAATCACAATGAAACCTCTGTTTACTTGGAAGTTATTTTTCTTTTAGAGTATGACAAATATTTCCACTGTTGCACCTATTATTCACAACAGGTTATGGGCCCAGGAGCAACTTTTTCACACTAAGAAAATCTTCTGAAAGATTGTGAATAAATTTGTTTTCACTGTCAGCAGCATATACAGCAATAGATAAACCAGCAGATTATATAAATCTGAAGAAATTAGACGTGTCGAATTATCAAATGTGGAAATTTCAAATGAATACAATTTTTGTAGAACAGGATCTCCTAGAATATGTTACTGATACAATAAAAAATACCAGAACCGGCTGAGGATCTTACTAAAAGGACTTTATGGAAGAAATGTAACGCGAAGGCCATGTACATAATTTCTTCTTCTGTGGAATACTCACAGTTAGAGTATCTTATCACTTGCGAGACTGCAACTGAAATGTGGTCAAAGTTACTTTCCCTGTATGAGCAGCAAAGTGAGTCTAATAAATTACTATTAATGAGTAGATTTCACGATTACAAAATGTCTACTAATGATTCTATTGCTCAAAATATAGCTAAAATTGAAAATATGGCTAGGCAATTAAAAGATCTAGGAGAAAATATTTAAGATTTAACGTTAATGGCAAAATTTTAGGCAGTCTACTTGCAAAGTTCAATAATTTTATAACTTCTTGGGACAGTGTCGCGCCTTGTAGTCAAACAATCCAAAATTTAGTGCAGCGTTTATTAGAAGAATGTCGCATGTCAATTTTAGACGACATAACTAGTGCCATGCATATTCATGGTAATAAAAATAAACAAAAACCTTCAAATCAGTCTCATTATAAGAAAGATATTGAATGTTTTGATTGCCACAAAAAGGGTCATATATCTAGAAACTGTCGAAAGAAGCAACGCAATCAAAATATTAATAGAGAACAAAACAGAAATTTTGCAAACATTAGTGCACTTACTGCTTCGACATTTTCTGATCCGTATATATGTAATTTAAATGTAGAGGATATTTGGTTTACTGACATTGAAGCTTATCTGCATATGAGTTTTAGGAGAGAATGGTTTCGTGAATTTTTCACATGTTCTGGTGACTTTGTTAAATTTGGTTACAATGCACTTTGTGAAATTGATGGACGTGGAATCATTTTAATTGAAAGAAAAGTACAAGATAAATGGATCTTAGGAAAACTTGTAGATGTTCTCTATGTCCCATCACTTAAAAAGAATATATTTTCAATGGAAGCTTGCACCAATAAAAAATATGATAATTGTTTTCAAAATAATGCTGTAAATATTTTTGCATGCAAAACATTGATGGCCATAGGAATCAAACAAGATAATTTATTATATAGAAAGTTGTTTAAGGTTGTCATTCAAAAACAATTATGTATAGCAACCAAAGAAACCCTAACAATATGGCATACTCGTTAAGGTCATGTGAATTGTAAAATTGTAAATCGACATGGCGAACCAAGGTTTTAATATTATAGAGAAAAGCGATTTCTTTTGCGAAGCTAGTCAATTTTATAAGCAACATCGTGCTAGCTTCCAAAGAAATCAAGAAAGAAGAAATTTTTAACCTGGTGAGTTTATCCATACTGATTTATGTGGTCCAATGTCTGAATCAATGGATGGCGCAAAATATTATCTTCTTTACTTTATTAGATATAAAGCTGATACTTTTAACAAGTTTGTAGAGATTGACAAGTTTGTAGAGTTTGACAAGTATATTTTCAATAAATTCGGCTATCACATTAAAGCTGTTAGAATGAATAATAGAACTGAATATTGTAATTATGAAATGAAAAATTATTTTGCCAAACATAGAATTTCATTCGAAATAACTGCACCTCATACCCCGGAGCAAAATGGACGTTCAGAAAGGGAAAATAGAACAATCATGGACAAGCACATTCAATGCTTTATGAAAGAAAACTAAGTAAATATCTGTGGGCTGAAGTTTTATTTCCTAAATCGCACCTCATGCTCCCAGATGAAACACATAACACCTTATGAACTCTGGACAGGAAGAAAACCAAATCTTTCTCACATTAGAATTTTTGGATGTAGTGCTTATCTGCACGTTCCCGACAAGCAACGAAAGAAGTTAGATGCGAAATATAAAAAACTAATTCTCGTCGATTATGAAGGTGAATCTAATAATTATAGGCTTTGTAATTTGCATACAAGACGAGTTATTTCGTCAGAAAGCGTCATCTTACTGTACTTACTTACCTACTTATTACCACTTATATATATATATATATATATATATATATATATATATATATATATATATATATATATATATATATATTTGTAAAAGTCCTAAGTCAGCAAAATAAGTGTCACAAATAAACAATAGCTGACCTACTTACTTATTCATTGCATGAACTATAAAGTGCTGACTTAGACTTGTTACATTCCTCCATTCTTTGAGAAATTTGCTCCGAAGGGCACAATTTCATAAATAAAAAAAACATATAAAAATATAATACCAAAACACAATTATAAATTACTTAAGTATAAATATCAAAATATCACTAAACCTTAAACACTTCACTAAAATTTATTTAAAATATTCATCTCCACAATATTGTCCATATATACACCACCACCTTCTAAAGTTTATACTGTGATGCACTAGTTTCTTCGGAATTTGCTTTCTCCCTGGATTTGTATAATTTTTATCTGGAATGGGTTGGTTCCGCTTGGATTTTTTGTTCCGTTTATCGGAATTTTTGGAAAAGTTCTCCTTACTTGGACCTGTACGTTGCCTGCTTGATACTTTATTGACTTTCTGGTATTTGCTCATTTTTGTTTTCTTATGTCTCTTTTGCCCTTTGCTGCTGTTACTCTTACCAGCTCTGATGACCCGCTGAACCTGGTTTTGATAATCATTTACCGCTACATTTTCTTGTCTGATTAGGGTACTCTCGATTTTTGTGCTCTCTAAAGCGCACTCCTCAACTTGGACATCTGCAATTATTTCTTCCTTAACTGCAGCCTCTTCTGCCTCGGAGTCCTCCGCTCCTTTTACGCAGAATTCCTCACTGATCAGCATACTCAGGATCGGTGCGCTCTCTAACGCACCCTCCACTTTAAAAACTTCAATAATCTCTTCCCCTGTTTCAGTCTCTTCTGCTTCAGAGTCCTCCGCTCTTCTCTCACAGAATTCTTCTTCAGCAATTACTTGTGGTTCCTGTTGTTTCTCTTCCTGCTCTGCACAAATGCAGCAACCCCGTTTTGGGAGCAGACAACTAACACACTCGTGAATTACCTCAGTCTCTGTAACGCTTTCAGGTTCATTCTCGTCTTCAGTATGTTCTGGTAAAGCAACTTCCATTTCAGTTGTTTGTTCTTCCGTTTTTTTACAAAGGCAGTAATTTTTCTTGGGCATCAGACATCCGAAACATCTTAAAACGCCTTCATCGGTCGGAAGGCCGCCAAGATGTTCCAAAATTCTGTATATTTCTTCCTCCTGACCTAATAACTGGGCTCTAAATAATTTTCTAAACCAGCATTTTATTGTCTCTTTTTCTATGTCAAATGGTTCTTCTATTCTTTTTTCTTGTTCGTCCGGGTAATTTTGTTGATATCCATACCTCGTAGCACGGTGATTCTCTTCATATCTTCTGTAGTGCTCGTGTTCTTCGTAGTCTGTTCTTTGATTGTTAATTCGTTGCCAACACTGCCTGGCGTAATGATTTCCCCCGCAATTGTAACATTGTCTTCTCTCGTTATGGTGGAATCTTCTTTGACTGTACATTTTCTTTCTTGCGTCTTCTTTATCGGCCACAACTCTCGACTTCAACTATCTTCGTATCATGCTGACTCCCGTGAGCAACCAATACAGTGTGTAAAGGCCACTCTGGTCTGACAAATGAACCCAAAGCCGCTGCCACCAAAATGTAACAACGGGGTCCCGTCGAGACTGGGAGTCAGCAGCAATAAAACGACTGATTTCGTAGACTACTTACATATTCTTTATTGAACGACTATCTATGATGAACGTACTCTACAGCTTACTATACTCTATTGTACTTTCTTACTTACTTACTTACTTCACTATATACATTTGTACAAGTCCTAAGTCAGCAAAATAAGTGTCACAAATAAACAATAATAGTGAAACATCTGACTTCACTAAAATTTATTTAAAATGTTCATCTCCACAATATTGTCCATATAAACACCACCACCTTCTAAATTTTAGTCTGTGATGCACTATTTTCTTTGGCATTTGCTTTCTCCCTGGATTTGTCAGTCAGCAGCAATAAAACGACTGATTTCGTAGACTACTTACATATTCTTTATTGAACGACTATCTATGATGAACGTACTCTACAGCTTACTATATTCTACTGTACTTACTTACCTACTTATTACCACTTATATATATATATTTGTAAAAGTCCTAAGTCAGCAAAATAAGTGTCACAAATAAACAATAGCTGACCTACTTACTTATTCATTGCATGAACTATAAAGTGCTGACTTAGACTTGTTACACCGTCTTGACCTGCTGCTTTCCCTATCTTAAGTTTGTCCAGTGCTTTCTTTACTTCTTTTGTCTCTATAATGAATTCGTCTTTTGGTTGTTTTGGTTTCGTGGTACTAGGTTTTATTTCTCTATCTATATGGTTTGTGGTTTTTCCGGCTTCCTGTAGTTCTTCAAAGTAGCATTTCCATCTTTGCATAATTTCCTCCTCTTCTATAATAATGTTTCCTTCCTTATCTTTTATTTGATGTATCACTGGTGTTTTCCTGTTATTGTTTTTTTTTAATTACGTTGTAGAATAGCTTTTGATTTTCTTTAAAATTCCATTCCAATTTCTCTCCAAATTCATCCCACGCTAGTCTTTTTGCTTCCATTATTAGTCTTTTGACCTCTCTTCTTTGTGTTCTATACGAGTCGAGATCATTTGAGTTCTTCGTACATAAGAATTTTTTCCATAATTGTTTTTTGTATTTCACTTCTTTTTCTATGTTTTTTTTCCACCATGACGTTCTCTTTTTATTACAATTAATTCGTTTTGATCCGCATGCTAATTTTGTTGTTTCTGTGATCAAAGTTTTAAATTATTCCCACAGCTTTTCTATATTGTCTGTATTAGACGCAGGTAATTCGTCTATCTTCTCTTTAATTGTTTCTTGATATATTTCTCGTATTTCTGGTATTTTTAATTTTTCTGTTTTTAGTCTTTCTCCTTCTCTCTGTCCTGTGTCATAATTTATTCTGCTCTCTTCCGTATATTTGTCTGTTACTATTTTTGTTATTAATAGGAAATGATCACTTCCTATTTCATAGGATCTGTTTACTCTTACGTCTTTTATATTTTTAACGTTAGACACATTAGTTAGCGCAAAATCTATTATTGATTTTTCTTCTCTACTCGGTTCCCATCTAGTATATTTATGTATTTCTTTATGTTTAAATATGGTGTTCAATATTTTTAAATCATTTATTATGCAAAAATCAATTAGTCTTTCCCCATTATTGTTTTTATGATTTTCCCCATGTACGTTCATAATTCTTTCTAACCCTTGATTACTGTTACCCACTCTACTATTGATATCTCCCATTATATATACAACTTCTCCTACTGATTCCATAGCGTTTTGCATTTCTTCCCAGTATTTATCTTTAGCTGCTTTTCTTTCATCCTCGTTTGGGCCATACGTTATAATTAGGTTTATAGCTGCGCAGTCTTTTTGCTTTATTTTGATAGTCATAATTCCTGGGTTGATACACTTCCATTCCCCTATAAACTGTGTTAGTTTGTTATGTATTATACACCCACACCTGCTTTTGCTGACTCTTCTTGTGCCACCCCGCTATAGATGAATACGTGTCCATTTAACAACTTAGTGATACTAATTCCTTTCTTTTTTGTTTCTGTTATTGCTAAAATATCTAATTTCGCTTTTCGAATTCTTGTATCTGTTTTGTTTCTTTACCGTTTATACTTCTAATGTTCCATGTACCGATATTCATAGTCCTTTTCCGTCGCTTATTGCTTGTTAAGTTATTTTCTGTATTTTTAATTGTTATTAGTTTTTTGGACCCTCGTTCTTAGTTTTATTTTTTGCAATTTTCTCTTCTAGCATCTCATTGATTGGATCCCAAGCAAATATTTTATTATCAATAATTATTTTTTTAAATCCTACTTTTACGTGTTTACCTTTTTCTTTTTCTTCTTTTCCCTTTATTCTGATTAAGAATTGCACCTTTCTTTCTTCATCTGTGAGGTCATTTTCTATGTATATATCTGTACCTTTTAGTTTAAAAGTATTTTTCATCACTTTGAATTTATCTTCCCATTCAGCAAAGTGTACTACTATAATTGGCGATTTATCTTTCTTATTAATTGCAAAAGCAGTTTTTATTTTTGTTTCTACCTCTAGCTTTGATCGTAGAAAATTTTCAACTTCAGTTTTCACATCCGGATTTTGAATCTTTAGCCCTTTTATAATCACATTATTTTTCTTGATTTCCCTCTCTTGATTATTAATTTTCTTTTCCAACAACTTGACCTTTTTCTGTAAATCTTCTTTCTCTTGTTTCCATTGCTTTTCCATTCTGTCTACGTCTTCACGTATTTTTAATATCATTGTATTGTTAGCTTTTATTTCTTCTTTCAGCTCATGGTTGTTTTCTTTGATTATCTCTTTCAGCTAATTTAATTCCTTCGATAGTAATTTCTTAAACATTTCTTCCATCTTTTCTAGATCCATTTTTACCTTGTTTTCCTTTGCTATTTTGATTGGCGATCCCTCTATCACGTTACTCTTCTTAAATATTTCCTCTTGATTTTCTTCTTCCTCTCTCCTTCTTTTCGAAAATTCTTTGAGAGATCCTGTAGATTTAGTTCTTTCTCTCTCAACTCCGCTCATTAGATCTTCACCAAGATGAATCAGACTTTTAAATTTACGATGTTTATTTTAGTTTTTAATTTTTAACTAGTTTGGTAACACTGGGTTAAACGCGGTTAGTTTTTAATTATTAGTTGGAGACACTATTTGGCCTTGCCGCAGCGCTGCCGCTTTGGCGGCTCGTTTCACTCCCGGTTGTCACTGGCACTTGATTTTTAACCTTATAAAATAATTAAACTCTCTTTTAACAAATAATTATTATTCTCCCTGCACTAGATTATACTTTTACGAACTACACTGATACTTTATGGACACTTTTCAATTGTCTAAATTTTGTATCCGGAGCGATAATGTTCGATTTCGAGTTAATTATCGGCTCGTAAACAAACACGACCTTCACACGGAAGAACACCCCGTCAACTTTACTATAACTTTTAATTTCAATTTTTTTTCAAATAGTAATATATTCTGCAATTTTGACTCAAAGGGAAACTTATGTTTATCTAATTGTTTATATATTAAAAGTATTTTATAGAGTAAATCGTTTGGTTCAATAATAGAATTATGAAAAGTATTTAATTTAGAAAAGGTTATTGCTACTTCAATTTTTTCTAATAAGACACACATGATTTGCAAAATCAGTGTATATTGAGATAACTGATTGTAAGAATACGCAATCGTTTAATTGAACATTTTTTATGTAATTGTTATTAATGTAACAGTACAATCGTCTAGTATAAAATTATTGTCGCCTACGTTGTGTTAGAAATAAATAAATGTAACCCCAAAAGTGTCCGTAATACGAAGTAGCTATCAATGGTGGGGGAATCGGGATAGGTTCAGTTGAAATGAAAGAGTTAAATTCCTTCCAAAAGACATGACTGTGACGTCACACCTTGTGCATTTATTGAAACTAATAAATATCCAGAATAAAAGAAAATCATCATTATATTATTATAATAATTTAGAACGAACAGAGTGATTCAAACAAAAAGTGTTGTCGTGGAATAATAAAATAACTCTCCGACATTCGCCTTTAATCGCAAAAGGGAAACCACGACAAAAAACTTCAAGCAGAGAGAACTAAATAATAAATAATAAATATTGTTGTAAAACCAAAGAATCAAAATGATGTTTATCAGATTTAAATATATCATAAAATGAATAACATCGACACTTCCAGACAAACCACAACAATTTCATAGTGTATTCAACACTCAGATTATTTTATGTTAAATTGGTGAATCAGTGTTTTCTGTTATCGTAGTTTATACTGCACAAGTGTAATTGCAGGTACAGTGTCTATTTACAGAGAAGTTCGTAGTCTGCGCAACGTACAGAATGTCTCCATACGGAGAAGTTTGTTATCGTTGGTGCAAATAATGCACATAATCAACAGAAAACACTTAATCAAAGAATTTAACCATACTCAATAATTATATCATTGTGGCCGTTGTCAGTATCGCAAACTAATCTTGCCCCATAGTGAATTGTTACTTTTGTGAGAAATAACCATTCTTAAAACTGAATCATGTCATTAAGTCGAGAGTTCCACAAACAAAAGACATTAAGGTGGGTAAAAGGATACTCCGTGCTTGGATAGCCAAACGCAACAAGAGCGGTAAATTAATGATCACCCGTGCTTCGCGTCCAAAGAAACAAGATGAGTAAAAGGATTAAGGATCATCCGTGCCTCAGGTTGCCAGAGCAACTAGATGGGTAAAAGGATTATCCGTGCCTCAGGTGGCCAAATCAACTAGATAGGTAAATTAATTAAGGAACATCCATGCCTCGCGTCCAAAGCAACAAGATGAGTAAAAGGATTAAGGATCATCCGTGCCTCAGGTTGCCAGAGCAACAAGATGGGTAAAAGGATTATCCGTGACTTAGGTGACCAAAGCAACTAGATGGGTAAAGGATGCTCCGTGTCTCAGGTCGCCAAAGCAACTAGAGCAGTAAAAGGAAGGTGAGAATTCCTAGACCCACGATAACATGAAATCAGAGTGGAGACCACGCATGGTCTCCCCGACTGAAGCAGATTTTACAGTATATATTCAAAAATTTCCCTCTCGTTCCCTCAGAATACCCATGGCGACACGCGCAGTTAGTTACCTCTCCACCCCGCCGTGGTAGGCTGCCTGACGCCTGTAGTGGCAGCTGCAGTAGCACGTCGCAGATATCACACCGATCCCTCTCACGTCGGTCAAGTTGTTTACTTCGAACGCGTTGATGTCATCTCATGACGTAGCGGCCACGTGCGCTCGGCCCTCGGAGCCTTCCGAAAATAGCATAAACCACAAAAAATATACACACAGAAGAAAACATTATTGATACCAAAACAAAATATTACTATGTCCATAGAAAACAATATTAACACAATTAATTTTTTTTTTAAATTGTACCGCTTCATTAATAAATTTTACCAATAGTTCAATCTAAGAATCAAGTATTAGTTGATTCTGTGAAAGTGTTTTCAGGTTATAATTAAAATTTTGAACAGATTTTTTGAAGGATTGTCATTTGATCTTTAAGAATTGTTTTAACTTTCTTTTGATCTTCAGATATTTTTGTAATAATTCTATCATATTTTTCGGCATCGTTTTGGTCGAGGTTTTCGGTTATAGATTTTATAATTGATCCAAGTCCGTCAATAAGACCTCGTTTAGTTCTTTTAATATAAAATAGTGGGTTTAATTATTTAAGGAGAGATTAAACACCCAATATACGTATAAACTACTACTACAACTACGGAGCGCTGAAGTATCTACAAATTAAAATGCAACGGTTGAGAAGGAAATAATAACAAGATTCAAAGAACATGCACGTTATTTAAAGTTTAATATTGTTTCATCCAGTTTGCCGAACAAGATATTGGACACAAATTTGACATTGTCAGATATTTTGAATGATTAATTTCCTAAACCATGGTAGAGTTTTGGACAATCGAACACTTAGAAATTAAAAAGTCTTTCCACTTGATTTTTTCTATTACTTGGCCCGTTTTCAGTATACACAGCTCTTACTCCCGCGATATAGCTGCAAGATGGAGGTGTTATTATAAATTTACCACAAAGATTTTAATTATTATAATTATTTATTTAAAATATGTTTTTAATGTTTTTAATACAACCTTTCTGTTGGTTATCTTCAGCAGTTTTTTAGTGGAAGTAATTGTTTTTTATTAGTTATCTTACATTCTTATTTATTATTCGGAAAGCAGTTTAAAATGGTTTATTTAAGCTAAATATACATTCGCTTATTTATTTGTGTTACTTTATTGTGTATTCGATTATTTACCCAACTAACAATTTGATGTTTTATAAA
This sequence comes from Poecilus cupreus, assembly GCA_963942605.1. Taxonomy (NCBI): domain Eukaryota; kingdom Metazoa; phylum Arthropoda; class Insecta; order Coleoptera; family Carabidae; genus Poecilus; species Poecilus cupreus. The sequence goes on from OZ012718.1 coordinate 34,815,686, forward strand.
GGTTGAAGGAACGTTTATAAAACTAATTTTATAAAACATTGCATTTGTCAGAAACATTTCGGCAACATTCAAATAGCACTTATGAACACAAAATGAGCACAGTTATTGTTATAATAAACATTTGCACAGACCCTAGAGGAATATTATACAATAAGTATAAACTAGTTTTATAAGACCTGATTGTACTGCAATATCTACATAGCTATATTTAAATTTTGGGACTACCACACAGCTTTTGTGATATATTTTTATAATCGATTTGTGGAGCACAACAACCTTAATAAAAGTATCTGCGAAAAGTAATCAGTTCTGTTAGTTTTCTTAGAGTTATTCAACAGTTGTATGTGAGAGTAAAATATGTCTGTAGAATAAAGATTATGTATGTACATACATGCTGTAGTATCCCTCTTACAGTCGAACACGTAATTACGCAGTGCAGAAACCACAACGAACAACGAAGAAGAAATAACATCTCCTGAAACATCGAACAACCCCGACACCGAAACATACATCATAAATTATTTAAAAGAAATTTTACTGCATAACAAAATACGAGTATAATGCAATATAATAATGACCGTATTTAATAATAATACCAAATTTACACAAAAGAATTAATGACCTCTGAGTTAAAATGCTTTATTCTTTTTTAATATTATTATAAATCTGTTAAGCTAAAAAACTGAACATAATTATTTATTATTTTATTTTTGTATCGTATTTTTTGTCTATAATTTACATTATTTATTATTTTAAACCCTTTATCGCTGTAAAGATTTTTTCTTTAATAGTGTGCACTTCATATTTTAATATTATATTTTATTATGCTGCAGATAGATATTCCACATAAAAAAAATGATTTTGTTTCAATATAGATTAAATAATGTAACTTTTTTTTGTGATTATGTGTATTTATGTTATGTATTATGTACGAGATTCGCATAGTTCGAAAATCAGTTCTAGCTGAAACTGTCCATTTGTACTTCTGCTCCACTTGTGAAATAAATATATTATTATTAAATAAAAATCTGCCTCATTGCGTATGTTTTACTATAAGATGAAAACTTAAAAGTAAATGAAAAACTCGCTAATGTACTCGAATAAATACTCAATATGTAAAACAAAATCTATTTTTTTAAAATTCTGAATATAAAAGGCCCTTGAAATATCTCTGTATTTTCAGTTATTTGCATACCATCGAAGACATATTTTCTACCGAACTTCTTCATGGAGCTGGAACAAATATTATCGTAGCTGTACTGGCAGTTTACTGTTGCATGATTGAAAATGACAGGTACGTAAATATTAATTATGTAAAGTGAATCATTAAATTCTAACGTTCTTGCAGAATTCAAAAAGTTACTTTCATTTTTATATTTGTTATTACAAATAGTCAGTTATTTATTTACTGCTTCATGGGGCAACTTATTCAAGATGAGGTAATTGATGTTCTGTATTTCAAGACAATGAACTATTGTAACCCCCTTTAACGAGGGTACATTATAAAAAAGGGTCCTGTCGAGACTGGGAGTCAGGAATAAGAAAACTTGGTTTCGTCGACTACCTTACATGATCTTTATTCAACAATAACCAAAGATGATCGTACTCTACAGCTTACTATACTCTATTGTACTTTCTTACTTACTTACTTACTTCACTATATACATTTGTACAAGTCCTAAGTCAGCAAAATAAGTGTCACAAATAAACAATAATAGTGAAACATCTGACTTCACTAAAATTTATTTAAAATGTTCATCTCCACAATATTGTCCATATAAACACCACCACCTTCTAAATTTTAGTCTGTGATGCACTATTTTCTTTGGCATTTGCTTTCTCCCTGGATTTGTATAAATTTTACCTTGAATGGGTTGGTTCCGCTTGGATTTGTTGTACTACTTGTCTGACTTTTGGGAAAGTTCACTTTCTTCGAACCTGTATGGTGCTTGCCTGTAACTTGATTTATTTTCCGAACTTTAAACTCTTTTTTTTCTTTTTCCTCTTCTGCCCTTTACTGCTGCTGCCCTTGGAATCTATGATGACCCGCTGAAACTCGTTTTGACAATCATTTACCGCTACACTTTCTTTTCTGATTAGGGTACTCTCGATTTTTGTGCTCTCTAAAGCACACTCCTCAACTTTAACATCTGCAATTATTTCTTTCTTAACTGCAGCCTCTTCTGCCTCGGAGTCTTCCGCTCCTTTTTCGCAGAATTCCTCACTGATACTCAGGATCGGTGCGCTCTCTAACGTACCCTCCACTTTCAAAACTTCAATAATCTTTTCCCCTATCTCAGTTTCTTCTGCTTCAGAGTCTTTCGCTCTTCTTTCACAGAATTCTTCTTCGGTAATTTCTAGTGGTTCCAGTTCTTTTTCTTCCTGCTCTGCACAAATGCAGCAACCCCGTTTTGGGAGCAGACAACTCTCACACTCGTGAATTACCTCAGTTTGTGTAACGCTTTCAGGTTCTTTCTCGTCTTTATCTTCAGTATTTTCTGGTACAGCAACTTCAATTTCACCTGTTTGTTCTTCAGTTTTTTTACAAACACAGTAGTTTTTCTTGGGCATCAGACATCCGATACATCGTAAAACACCTTCATCGGTTTGAAGGCCACCAAGATGTTCCAACACTCTGTATATTTCTTCCTCCTGACCTAATATCTGGGCTCTTACTAATTTTGTATACCAGCATTTTATTGTCTCTTTTTCTATTTCGAATGGTTCTTCTATTCTTCTTTTTTGTTCGTCCGGGTAATTTTGTTGATATTCATACCTCGTAGCACGGTGATTCTCTTCATATCTGCTGTAGCGCTCGTGTTCTTTGTAGTCTCTTCTTTGATTGTTAATTCGTTTCTAACACTGCCTGGCGTAATGGTTTCCGCCACAATTGTAACATTGTACGCGTCTTCTTTCATTATGATGGAATCTTCTCTGACCGTACATATTTCTTCTTGCGTCTTCTACAATTTATCGGCCACAACTCTCGACTTCAACATACTTCGTAGCATGTTTACTCCCGCGAGCAACCAATACAGTGTGTAAAGGCCACTCTGTTCTGACAAATGAACCATTTCTAACACCCCCTAAGAGGGTAGAAAAATAAAGAGGATCCTGTCGAGACTGGGAGTCAGCAACAATAAAACTTCAATCCGTAGACAACTTACATGATCTTTATTCAACAATAACCAATGATGATCGTACTCTACAGCTTACTATACTCTACTGTACTTACTTACTTACTTACTTACTTCACTGTCCTTACCTACTTACACATTACCACTTATATATATATATATATATATATATATATATATATATATATATATATATATATATATATATACAAGTCCTAAGTCAGCAAAATAAGTGTCACAAATAAACAATAAGATTGAAACATCTAACCTACTTACTTAATCATTGCGTGAACTATAATGTGCTGACTTAAGACTTGTTACACTATTTTACTTAGTTATATCTTGCAGACTACATCGGTGGCTGATGCAGCGTATTTCAGTAAGTGGGAGAATATTCCAGATAAAAACATACGACTTAGTTTAATGATCATGATTTTACGGGCGCGCAAATGTGTGAATATTACAATTGGAGGTCTCTTTATCTTATGTCTGGAAACATTTACCCTGGTAAGACCATATAGTATACCTCGACAAACAAATATGAGTTCACGACATACAAGTGTTAAACGTATGACATAAATTTATTGTGCTCCGTCAGTGAAATGTACAGTTCGAAAAATAAATATTAGTGTTAAATTGGCATTATGTTGTGGAGACCATAAAGTTAAATGAAAAAGTTAAGAATATTTTTTGCGAAAATACACGTTATATATAATCACATAATTATTTGTATTTTAATAAATTATTTATTTTCATTAATTTAATGCAATAGTTAAGTGGAGCTTATCATTTAAATATACCACCATTTAACTTCTTTATTTAACCATTTACCTTCTTAATTGAATGTAGCGATATTAGTGGCCTCCAAAACTACACATGTCATGGACTATAATCGGTTTATCTAGTTTTATCTGCACACATTTATTTAATATTTTTTGACAGATTTCAAGAATGATGTTATCGTTTCTAACGTTCATGATGAATATCGAAGTTGGCAAATAATAATAACTTATCAATAACTTGAGAAAAATAGATTAGACTCAAGTCTCATAAAATAATGCATAAAAATAGGTGTTGTTCACTAATAAACCTTCTTCACAAAGAATAATTGTAGTATTTTACAATAATAAAATAAGTTCAAACATGTCACAACATAGCGTGGAAATTACCCATTTAATAAAATTACTTGAATTTATTTATGTTTTTTCGAGGAACATGTATGTACATATTATAGCTTAACCAGAGTGTAAAAATAATGCTACTAATCTGCACTACTACTGCACTATATTAATAGATACATTCCGACACGTTTACCACAGAGCTATTTACCCCATGCGAAGCATGTCGAACCGCTAGTCCTCTATACTAATCAGGCTAAGATTCTCTAATCTTGCATCTAGTTAGAAACCATTTGTAGGCATACCTATAGCCCAGACGGTTTGGCGGATTCGAGTAAAACCTTCAAAGGCACTTAAAGATCCTTTTTATGAATTCACATTTTTCTTACACATGATGTGCGAGATGTTAAATAAATTAGGCGGGAATTTAAAAATCTAGTATGGGTGTGTAGCTTTTGTTGAATCAAACCCGTAGTTACTACTGTGAAATTTATGTTTATTTAAATTGATTTGACAGTTAACTTTAAAATTTTAAATATAAATTACTTTAATTGTAGACAAGCTGGAAAAGTTTGGTAAATTTATTTGTGTTTAGTATAAATGAGTGTACAAGTATAATATTTTGTAAAATTTTAAAACGTCTATTTAAATATAAGAAAATTATTTCCAATAAAATTATTCGCTTTGAATGTACATTGAAATTTCAATAAAGGAATAAATGCAAATGACAACGTGTTATTTTTGACAGTTCAGTATCCAATTTTAATTATACATTACTTTAATTGTAGACAAGGTAGATTAGTTTGCTAAATTTATTTGAGTTTAAAATAAATGAGCAAACATGTTTAGAATTTAGTAAATTTTTGAAATGTTAAACTTTTTATATACATATTTTATTAGATAACTTGTTGCTAGGGCAACACATGTTACTGTTTTTATTAAATAAAAAATATTATTATGAAACTGTCATAATGTGTAATAAAATATATTTGTCTTGTATAGTTCCTGATTGTTATAATAAATTATATATATATATATATATATATATATATATATATATATATATATATATATATATATATATATATATATATATTACACTGCGTGAATATATGGTTATGGGCCCAGAAGCGCATTAGAAAAATATAGATGATTAGATCTATGATTTTCCTAATGCGCTTCTGGGCCCATAACCTGATAAACACGCAGTGTAATATATATGGTGTGACAAACCAGATTTGTCACTCCGGAGTATTACCTTTCTTTTCTTCCTACAAAAATAAACATTTGTATAGGTTATAAACATTTTACATTTAAGCAATTAACTTACCTCAAAGTGATTATTGTATTGTAAATGTTCAATTTTATTATTGATGTTCATATTCAATTCATATTGTCTCAACTCATGTAAATATGTTGTTACTTAGGTTAACTGATCAAGAAAAAAATCTGAAATTTAAATTATCACATAAATACATCCAACCTAACCATACTTTACATTTACACGTTAAATCTGACAGTTAAATTATCGTGGAAAAAGGTCGAACTTCCAAAACGCGGCCGTTTCCCAACAGATGGCTCGCGCCGTCTTTAGTTACCTCTCAGGTACGCTTACCAATGCCGAATTAATAACTCTACATAAAAATGTACAAAAAAATGTCGAAAGACCATAGATTATTATTAACTTAACTTGTTCGTCAGTTAATGTCTAATGTCGAATATAGACCATATTAACTTGACTTGTCCGTCAGTTAATGTCGAATGCTGTAATATAGTATAGACCAGAGATTATTAATAACTCGACTTGTCCGTCTGTTATTATATAATATTATTATTTTCTCACATCTGTTTCGTTCAGACTTGCACTGTCGTGCGAATTGTGAAAGTTCAACCAAAAACAAACCAACTCACCAACACCTATTTGCGATTCACCTAGACTTGCATCGTCAGGCGAATCTCATCCATAACTCCAAGGTATTTCCTTACATCCTCACAATATTTCAGATTCACTGCACTATGTTCAAATAAATATAAGCTAACCTTAAATTGTAACTTTCCTTTTTTAGAACAATAATAATTTTTTTATTGCCATTATTAAAACAAATGTCTTTGTTTCACTAAAATCTCATTCACGGAGAGACCGGACCCAGTCAGGATAGTTCATTTTATTTTCACTCAGATTAGTTAAAAAGGCGCCCGAAAAAATCTCCATAATCAGCTGTCAGTGAAGTTTATTTTGTTTTATCACCGAGCAAACATCCGTTGGCAAACTCAAATCTCCATAGACACAATTTTGTCGGCGGGAATTTTAAATCTACAACTCACCGTAAATTTCGTTTTTTCTCTCTTGACATATTGTGCATTAACAAAATGGCGCCCAAACAGGGACGCTGTTATGACGTTTAAGTATTTTAAAGAAATTAGCCGGTGTGGAATCCTCGGGTCGCACGGTCGGGCTGGAACTGAAAAATAGACGGTGCCTGTGGTCCCAGGTGGAGAATCGCGGTGTGGCGGAAGAGGGTGATCTCTTTAGAGAGGAATTGACAGTAGTAAAGTGGCACGGCAAGCACAGCCACGGAAGGGATAACTGACAGGACCGGGTCTGCGCCAGGGCAAGCACAGCCGCAGGTGATAGAAAGAGCCGCGGCGGGGCTAGCACCGCCACGGAAGAAATAAACAGATAGCACCAGATCTGCGCCAGGGCAAAGGCAGCCGCAGATGGTGTAAAGAGCCGGGACAGGACAAGCACAGCCACGGAAGAAATAAACAAATAACACCAGATCTGCGTCAGGGCAAACACAGCCGCAGGTGGTAGAAAAACCCGCGGCGGGGCAAGCACAGCCACGGAGGAAATAAACAGACAGCACCAGATCTGCGTCAGGGCAAACACAGCCGCAGGTAGTAGAAAGAGCCGCGGCGGGGCCTGCACCGCCACGGAAGAAATAAGCAGATAGCACCAGATCTGCGTCAGGGCAAACACAGCGGCAGATGGTGGAAAGAGCCGGGGCAGGGCAAGCATAGCCACGCTGGAAATAAACAGACAACACCAGATATGCGTCATGGCAAACACAGCCGCAGGTGGTAGAAAGTGCCACGGCGGGGACGGCACCGCCACGAAAGAGATAAACAGACAGCACCAGGTCTGCGTCAGGGCAAACACAGCCGCAGATGGTAGAAGAGGCCGTGGCAGGGCAAGTACAGCCACGGAAGAAACAAACAAACAGTTTACGGCATCTGTGTCAGGGCTACACAGCCGCAGGTGGAAAAGAAATAACTAAAACTTGCTTACCAGCGGTACTGAAGACGGAACGGATGCTGACTTCCACTCGCCGAAGATGACTCGCACTCTGTAGCTATCTCGCTGATGTAACACGACTGTACTTTCCCGGAACTGACCGCTGGTCGGCCGAAGACGATGGCCTTCAGCCCCTGGGTTATTTTTAGCATTGGCCGGATGTGCGGTGGTATCTCGGGGTACATGTGATGTACGACACCCTGCCCGGGACTTTTGGACAATACTACCCCTGCACCCCGCGGACGGTGACTTAGCTGGCGACAAAGCTTGAGAAGCCCTCACTTTGGTTCCTGCCGTCAACCAGCCTAGTCGCCGTTCATTCATTACATTTGATTCATTTTGTATATATCATTTTTAACTGTATATTTATTTAGCGATAGTTGTGTAATAAAGTTGTTAAAGTTGTTTGCTTGTTTTTCGTAATCGGGAGTGCGCGGCATACGTTCAAGGAAGCAGCGGGGTAAGGTAAGTAAAACATATAATATTGATAATAATTCATCCGATTCGATACGACCTCCACCCTCGTGTTACATCTGGCGCAGTCGGTAGGATTATCACGTAATTCGCGGAATTATTAAAATTTTGGCCAGTTTTTATAATTTTCGCGAGCACGCGGTTTTTATCAAACCACGTGGTGATTCTTACGAATCTAGTCGTTGAATCGGTTGCATATTTCTATACTATTTTTCTGTTTTTGGTACGTAACAAATTCGCTGTATTTTATTTTATTTATTTTAACAAAAATGACTACTGTTTCTGTTACCATGACGACCACCACCGTGTCTGTTACTTCCGTTGCTACATCCACAGTATTTACAACTGAGGTAAACGGTAGCACTGCCCCGATAATGTCCAGCGCACCCACACCTTATCGTTTTCTCCCGAACGTCAGCTCAATCTATAATCACACGCTGTTTCCCAACCCGTACCTCCAATATAACCCATATCTACCTTTCCTCCAACCAGTTAATCCGCCTGAAATCTCAACAGCCATGGACACGTCTCCTTGTCCTAATCCGGAATTCCCTGGAATAAGCGGCACGCAACACAATTTTAATACCTGCCAACAATTCGCGCCATCCCCTGCTCCCACGTTTACCGACCCAAGCGCCCTGTCTGCGCTGAAGACTATCGAAACATATTCGGGCGATCAGGATTCGTTAGAACCTTTTATTGAAAACGTAGCTGCTGTGGCGGAATGTTTGGTGTGCAACGATGCGCAAGTATTTAACGCCATCAAATTAAAATTTAGAGGACAAGCGCAGACAACTTTTTATGCGTTACCGATGTCAAAAAGACCGAAAACCACGGAGGAAATGCGGCGTTGGCTGATGACGCAATTTGGTAGACGCGCAGACGCCATCGGTGACGAGCGGGACATCCGGAAAATGTTCAGGCAAAAGAAGGAGACGCTACGCGCATTCGCCACTCGTTTAAAAATCGCGGCTGAACGGATTTATCCGAGTATGATCGACGGCATACCTCTCTCGATGCGGGACGAAATAAAGCGGGAAATGCTTTTGATAGAGCAATTCTTACAGGGTCTAGATACACGCTTAGCGAACGAAATCTGCCGATACAAAAAATTCGAATCTATTACAGACGCGTTACCCTGTGCAGAATTATGCGAGCAGTTGTTGTCGCGCTTACGAGCAAACACAAGCCGACGCGAGCAAGCATAGTGTTAGAGCAGTTACTATTGACTCCAAGCCGACAGGAACCAAGTCGACGGAGACACCTAAACCGCGGTCAAAAGACAAACGCAATTTTAAGCCCGGGAAATCTCTCACGACGCAAAGATTTCCAAAAATGATCGGAAGATGTTACAACTGCGGATCCAAAGATCATATTAAAACAAATTGCCGTATAGAGACCCAGGAAATTTGTTACAATTGCGTAAAGGTCGGGCACCGTTTCAAAACGTGTCCTTTAAACGGGAAAACTGCCTCACAAGAGACCCAGCGGGATGCAGTTTAAACACGCCAATTGTTGTACCTCGGGTCGCTAATACCGTAGAAGACAGAGTGAAGAAGTTTGTTTTTGAAATCGGGAATTCACTACTTACGTTTTTGATAGATTCCGGCGCCGCGGTGTCCCTTATTAAACGAAATATTGTTCATACACAAAAATCGGACGTTCGTAGCGCGAATGATGTCCTTGTAGATGTTGCTAGTAACCTTTTGAGTCGCGACGGGGTTACCAATTTGCAATTATGTGCAGGTAATCTTCAAATTACACATCGCTTCTTTGTTTGTTCGAATGAATTGTGTTTCGCGACAGACGGGTTACTCGGTGCCGATTTCTTAGAAGAACACAACGCGATTCTTGATTTCAAAAATAATTCATTAACGATTAGCGATACTACTTTGCCTCTGTCTTGTACCAACGATACGAACTGTATAGCGGAAATTAATATTAAAAATGATCACGTACCGAAATCATTTTCCGGTAAAATTGACAAACGAGGTGGTAATTCCCGCGCGGAATATTGTTTTGTGTTCGGGACGCGCAGATTCTCGTACACCTGAGGGTTCTTACGTGTTGGAACCACGCGAAATCGGTGTACACGGTATTTTAGTCGCACGCGTCCTCGTCCGTAAGTCGGAAAATAACGAATTTCACGTGAACATAAAAAACGTGAGCCCGCACGAAATAAAATTACCATCTCGTTTGCCGATTGCAACCGCTGTTCAAGCCGAGGAGACGGTACGGATAAATGATAATTGCTCTTCCACTATAGCGGCAATATCAACGCAAACTAGGGCATATGTGGATGCTATAGATTTATCACACGTAGTTGAAGAAGAACGCGAGAAATTTCGATCATTTCTTTCTTCATACAGTGATCTTTTTGCTGTAAAATCGGATAAGTTATGTGCTACTCCACTTGTCCGACATAAGATAGACACGGGTGATTCACGGCCGATAGCACGCGCTCCTTACAGAGTACCGTTTTCACAGCGGGAAACGCTTAAACTCCAAATCGATGACATGCTGAAGGATGGTATCGTAACGCCATCCACGTCACCATGGTCAGCCCTGGTAGTTCTTGTGCAGAAGAAGGCTGCCGAGGGCGAGAGTAAAATTAGATCCTGCATGGACTATCGCGGATTAAATTCTGTTACAAAACGCGATTACTTTCCGATACCTAATTTGCACGAAACGTTGGATCAGCTGGGCCAAGCACGCCGTTTTACTACTCTTGACCCGTCTAAAGGTTATTGGCAAGTGGAAGTAGAATCCTCTGACCGCGAAAAGACCGCGTTCTCAGTTCCGTGGGGCCACTACGAGTGCACTAGGATGCCATTCGGCTTAGCCAACATCCCCAGTACTTGGCAGCGATTAATGTACGCAGTACTCGCAGGTTTAACGGAGAGTCATTGTTTTGTATACCTTGATGACATAATTTGTTTCACGGACGATAATTATGACGACCATGTGAATAAAATAACATGCCTTTTAGACCGACTCAGGACTGCCAATCTGACGTTAAACCCGACAAAATGCAAGTTTATGACGCACGAAACAAATTATTTAGGTCATGTTGTAAGTGGAGATGGTATCAAACCAGATCCAGGTAAAGTGTCTGTCATTAAAGATTACCCTGTACCGACGACCGTGACTGAAATACGTTCCTTCGTAGGACTTCTTAATTTTTACCGACGGTTGATTAACAATTTTGCTACGCTTGCGCTACCGTTAACGGCGCTAACGAAGAAACGGGTAAAGTTTACGTGGACAGAAGAATGTCAAAAATCTTTTGAGTTATTACGAGATGCTTTGTGTAACGAACCGCTTTTAAAATTCCCGGATTTTAACAAAACATTTATCCTTAGCACGGGCGCATCTAATTTCACTATTTCTGCTATTCTTTCACAAGAATACGATGGTTGTGAGATGCCGATCGCGTACGCGAGTCGACAATTAACGGGACCCGAGCGAAATTATGACACGACTGAACGCGAAGGATTAGTGCTAGTTTGGGGAATTAAGCATTACCATTGCTATCTTTATGGTCGGCCATTTAAAGTATTTGTTGACCATCAACCTCTCAGGTAGATGAATGACACAAAAGATCCGTACAACCGTTTGACACGCTGGTCTCTGACATTAACGAATTACGAGTTTACAGTAACGTACCGACCAGGTAAAAAGCATAATAATGCGGACACTTTATCTCGAATTGAACCTGTCAGAGTACTCGCGGCACTAGAATACGAATCGATTATTTGGGATCGCCATTTGATTCTCGCAGAACAAAAGGTTGATCCCGAGATAATTAAGATCGTTAACGACCTCTAAATTAATGATACCTACATATATTATACGGATTTAGATGGTGTTGTGTATCGAAGAAACGACAATAACGCGGATCAACTGTTGGTACCGCAAAATTACGGCGAAATATTATAAAAATGTATCATGACCTACCACTCACGGATCATGGCGGCATTGATAAAACATACGATCGGTTACGTCGCCGAGTTTATTGGCCCGGTATGCACAAAGACGTGAAAGACTACGTTAATGCTTGTGTCTCGTGCGCCCAACGCAAAAGTTCGCCACACAGTAAGCCCGCGCCTCTGGTCAAACCACAGGTGCCTGACGGTCCGTTTCAGCGTACCGCGATGGATGTGGTTGATCCCTTGGTAACGACAGCCAATGGAAACCGTTTCATTTTGACTGTACAAGACTCGTTCACGAGGTATTTGGAAGCTTTTCCAATGCCAAACAATACTGCTGCCACCGTCGCGAAACACCTGATTACTGGCGTAGTACTGCGACACGGCGTACCTCGCCAAATATTAACTGATTTGGGCACGGACTTCACGTCCAATTTAATGAGAGAGATTTGCAAAGTTTTACAGATCCACCGCTTACAGACCGCAAACCAACGGGATGATCGAGAGGAGTCATCGCACGTTGAAGGATATGCTTTCGCATTATATCGACGACAAGCATAGAGACTGGGATGAGTGGCTGCCGTATGCAGTCTCAGTTTACTGTACTGCGTCACACTCGATGTTAGGCGAAAGTCCGTTCTTTTTGATATTTGGGCGCGATATAGAATTACCTTACGATGAACTATTCAAACCTTTGGAAGTGCGTTATGACAGTGATGTCAACTACGAAAGTGAATTTACGCAACGTATGAAAATCGCGCATCAAAACGCGCGTGACCATCTAGACAAATCAATCGATCGTGTCCATAACTGTTTTAATAAGAAATCGGCGCAAATTAAATTTAAAATAGGCGACAAGGTTTATTTATATAACCCCGCAATTAAAACCGGGCTCAGTGCTAAGTTAGCAAAGAAATGGACCGGGCCGTTTCGAATAATCGATCTGTCTGATGTTAATGCGACGATTAAAGAAATATACGGACTTAAGTCACAAAAGGTTCACGTAAATCGTCTGAAACCGTGTTTCGCTAACATCGATTGTGGTCGCATGACAGCTAACGCGGCGGACGAAACAGACTTTTGCGAACCGGAAGCGGACGATCCGAGGAACGCGACGAAGACCTTGACACGACGCATGCAGCTTGTCCAAGAGCGTCGCTTCACGGAAGTACGCGTCTTCACCTGCATGGTGATGGTACAGCAGCTGATACAGCACTGCGACATGCACTCGCACACCAGCGCAGTCTCTTGTGGTTTTGGACGCTATGTGCACTATGTGCGCGTAGAGGCGTGTTTGAACGCGCACCGCTTCAAACGTTTGGATTTGGCAGGCATAGGCGTCGGCGTCGTTTCCGGCCTCAACCTCAACGGCACCACCGAGGTCTCTACCACCCTAGAAGGTCACGTGGACGCCAAGGGTAACTGCAGAGGCGTGAAGTATACCCTGAACGATGTTGGGTACGAAGACGTCATCGTCACTGCGGCCGTAACCATCCGCCTTCATGACTACAAGGCTGTCGCCAATGTCGAAGAGAACCAGATAAACCTTCGCTCAGGAACTGTCTGCCAGTATGGTTCGGGCTACTGTTTCGACGACCTCGCTGGGGAAGTCACTTGGGAGGCCAAAGACGCTGATCGATGCTCAAACACCGGCATCGACGTATTGTACGAGGGCCTTCCACCGTCTTATGACTTCAGGCCGAGGGCTCTAGCGCCGAACAACGATACGTCATCGTTGAAGCATACGATTCGGTCTTCGCTTTGAAACTGGTGAGCCAAGAGTTTCTTTGTGAGCAGCAAGCCTGGCGTACTGAGCAGAACAGGTTATTGGTAATATTCGACATGTCATTGGGTTTCTTTTACCGGAGATCGAAGAAGTTGGTGCAGAATACGGACTTAATGGCACAAGTACTCAGCAAGCTGTTATTCCTGGAAATCGCGGTCAAGCGGCAGATGGGGGAGGTAATATATAATTCCATCTTGAAGCGCTGTCGCTTGCGTCAGAAGATCCTGGAAAATAGATTGGCTCTAGCATTAGAATCACCGGACATCGTGAGCAGCCTGGTAAAGGGTGGCCCTGGTCACGTGGGTCGAGTGGTCGGCGAGGTACTCTACATTGCCAAATGCAGCCCGAAAGTTGTAGAGTACCGAAAAACGGAGTTTTGTTACCAGGAGCTACCTATATGGTATAAAAACGCAACAAAATTTCGAACACCGATCACTCACGTCATCCATAACCATGGAACCGAAGTTGATTGCCAGCGGAACCTGTCGCCCATGTTTCACCTCGACGGCAACTGGATCGAATTCATACCGGGGATCCAGCTGTCTAGGCCAGAGCCAGTAGAACTTGATGCCAATGAGGAGTCCATAATTCTGCCCATGGTGAAGATCTCACCAATCACCGGTCACGGAATCTATACCCGAGAGGACATGGAGAGTTTCCAAAGAGCACTACTGTTCCCGACCGAGAGGAAAGCCGTCACTAGCCTGATGATGAGACGCGTGGTCGGAAGCTCTGCCGACCCGCAGGGCTACGATATGCCCAGAGTTTTTAGCCAGGTGGAATTTGCAAACTTCGCCGTGGACGCCGCCGAACAAGTGTGGGGTTTCCTCTCGAGAATGAGACAGTACTTCTCCGTGTTCGCGTTTCTCTACGTGACCGTGGTGGTGCTGAACTACGTAGGAAACGTAGTGATCAACTTCTTCGCCCTCAGAAGAGGCACAAAAGCCAGAAGCACACACCGAGTCCTATTGTGGGCTAGCTTATGGCATGCACTGGCTAACTGCTACCTTCACCACCTTGTGCACCCGAAAGAGGAAAAGGAACAAAATCTGGAAATCGTGGTTACGCAGCCCATCTACCCAGAATTGCAGGACGGTTGTGTCAAGGAGACGCCTGGACCGTCGCCGCCTCCAAATCCCAACGCCACCGAACAATCGCGAGCGGCTCTGGACGCTTTACGCGGCGGAGCCCCCCGCTAGAATAGTGCAGTGTTGTGCAGTGCGGTGAGGAGTGTTTGGACACGAAGGGATACGAGTGGATTGTGACAAGTGCGTGTTAGTGTCGTGTCAAGATCAAAACTGTAATTCGCATGTTAGCAATAATTTGCATGTTAGCATTAATTTGCATGTTAGCATTAGGTTGAATATTAGTGTAAGATTCGTGTAAAAAGTTAGGTTAAGCATTTGTATTATTATTTCGTTTAGTTATCGTTGGTAAAACTTAAAGTAATGTAAATATATTTTATAACTTTATTGTTTGTCGTCTTCGAGTGGTTTGTTACAGGAAGTTCCGGCCGGAATAATTATATTCATTGGGGGATATAATTATGTCTAGACGTGGCGGTGATGTAACATGACTGTACATTCCCGGAACTGACCGCTGTGCGGCCGGATGTGCGGTGGTATCTCGGGGTACATGTGATGTACAACACCCTGCTCGGGACTCTTGGACAATACTGTCCCTGCACCCCGCGGACGGGGACTTAGCTGGCGACAAAGCTTGAGAAGCCCTCACTTTGGTTCCTGCCGTCAACCAGCCTAGTCGCAGTTCATTCATTTCCTTTGGTACTTTTTGTATATGTCATTTTAACTGTATATTTATTTAGCGATAATTGTGTAATAAAGTTCTTAAATTTGTTTGCTTGTTTAATTCGTAATCGGGAGTGCGCGGCATACGTTCAAGGAAGCAGCGGGGTAAGGTAAGTAAAACATGTAATATTGATAATAATTCATCCGATTCGATGCGACCTTCACCCTCGTGTTAAACTACAGACTGCCGATAAGTCACTGAAATCGCGTTTTATACTGTTTTTAGGCGACACAAATGATAAATTAAATTACCGATCTCAACCGTCGTTTCTTAATTAGCGATTTGCAGGTCTTAACCATGTTTCTTGACTGTCGGAATAAAAATAAAAAGTAATGTTGTCTTCGTGCTGGGATCGAACCGAGTACCTTCCGCGCCGTATGCCAGATTCAGATTCAGAGTAGTTTTTATTGTTTCTGATTATTTACAGTACAGAGATAGGACACGGCTCATTTCGATCAGTTTCCAGGACGGCGGTCGACTGCACAGTATGCAAACGAGATCACGATCACAGTGATTCTAGATCTGTTTGCATATCTGTGCTGCGAGCCACCGCCTGACGTCGAAATGGCCGGCCTATTCTGTTTAGAATTGATACATATGAATACATATTCCTGGCCTGTGGCCTTACTATATAAATTTGTCATAAAGATATACATGTATATAGATACATACATTTAAAAGAATGGATGATCGTGTGCGTGATATGAAGTGTGCCTGTTTTATGAATGATCGTGTAGTGTATACAGGAAAAAAAAAAAAATAAAAAAACCTGCTCGATATAATGTGTCTTAAGATTAACTTAAATCTAGATGAGTGATAGTAATGATTTGTACAAGGCGGATATAATATTTATAATGAATTATGCTAAGTATGTGATGAATTTGATGCGTTGCGTGAATGAGTATTTTAATTCTATATGGGATGATATTATGATATTTACAGTGCGGTTATGGGTCGATTAAAAATGTGTTATGATATGATGTGTGATTGTTGATGTTTTGTAAATGTGAACTTATTTCTATATGAGTGATTGTGAATGATATTTACAGTGCGGCTATGATATTTTCTTACAGTATCTATACAGTGTGATTCGATGTGGGGTTAGTATGAATTAATGTGCGATATCATAGAGGCGCTGGTGGAAGATAGGAAATTTCTGATAAGGTAAGTTATGGTTTAATGGAAAGGGAGTGTTGTCCTCTCTGATTTGTGTTGTTTTTGTGAGTGGATTGTGGTTTAGTTGTGTAGTGTAGAATTTTTGTGAAAGTTGTGTTATGTATTCATGTATGTAGGGCAGGTTAGCCGTGTTGTGTAAATAGAAGTGTGTGTATGTCGTGTTGTGTGAAATTGTTACGTGGATTGTTGTAAGTGGTGATGATGCATGTGTTATCAGAAAGCCGGATGCAAGGTGATTCTGAGGATGTTGGATAGGATACCATTTGCGTTCCATGAACAAATGTTAATGGTGAATTAAATATTATAATTTGCAATGTTCTGTGCGAAGGTGAGCGTGGCAAAGAATTTTTCTTGTTGATTTTTACATTTCGTTAAGTTATTATTTAGGTCCTTAATAGCTATCAGTATATTTCCTAAGTTAATTAAATTGTTCAGTTTTAGTAATTCTGATGACAGTTCGCGGAATAAGTCAAGAGTGTCCTGATCACTTGTGGGGGCGGGGTTGTCAGCATGCTGGCTGGGGGTTGGGTTTGTTGCACGAGGGGGTTGAGTGTCTGTTGAGTGGTTGGGGGTGGGTCGGGGCGCCGTCTGTTGTCGATGAGGAGCCTGCTCGCGGTTACGTGGAGCTACAGCGCGCCGTTGTGGGAGTGGGAGATAACACACACTGTCACTAATCACTTCACTGCACTGAGCGGCGCGCTGTGTCCACGCGTTGACCTGGGGCGCCGGCGCTGGGACAAATGTTGCGGCTGGCGCTCGGGCTGGGGCGTTTCGTCGGCTGTTAGCTTGTAGTCTCAGCTTGGCTAGGTATACAGCGCACTCGACGCTGTTGGCTGGGTGAGCCTCAGCACAGTTCGCGCATTTTGCGGGAGAATCTCTTGTTTTCGTGCATTGTTGTGTGTGATGTGAAGCTGCGCACTTAAGGCACCGTGGTGCTCGCATACAATTTGACATAGCGTGTCCCCACATCTGGCAGCGGTGGCACTGAGTCATTTGTTTTTTATTTATGTGTCTCTCCCATGTTATACGAGTATACATTAATACTTTCACAGACTGTTGTATGAGTGGTAGTGTAACAGCTGCATTCGTAATAACTAAATATAGGGGTCTGTATTGCGTCCTCATTCTATAGACGTTCATTATTTTTATTTTGTATACTTCCTCTAGCTATCTTTTAATTTCGCCTGGGCTGGGTTCACTATCTAGGCCTCTCAGGACAAAAGCGTGGGTCTTTTCATGGTTCTCAGTATACGTGTGGAATTCTATTTCTGCCTTTTTCATGTTTTCAACGAGGTTTTGCTTTTCATTACTGTCTTTTAGATAAAGACTAATGTTATTTTTTGTATAGGTAATGGAGAATCCATTTTTCACGTTTTCTTTTAAACTTTCTACCAATTCTTTATGGGAGGATGGTTTTCCGCGCCGTATGCCAGCACGCTGCCTCTGTGCTAAACTGACCGTTGCTGTGCATCTAGCGAATTTCAAACTGGTGACTTCGTCACAATAAGCAGATTATTAAATTAGCAGATCGCAGTCAGATAATAGCTGAGGAACAAGGAAATGTTGACGTTTACCTGTCAATCAATCAAAAATATATAAAGTGTCAAATAAATGATGTTTTATAAGTAGCCAATCTCGTAGCTAACTTACTATCTGTTAAAAAAAAAACTGTAAGAAAAGGGACATAAAGTAACTTTTTAATGAAGAAATGCAAAAATATATGATTCTGAAAGAAATTTGGTCGCTACAGGAACATTGAAAAATGACCTATTCGTTTTAGACACTACAAATAGAAATGATAAAATCATGTTAGCAGTGTAAAGGAAAACGACGAAATATTTTTTTAAATGGCACAAAAGACTTGGACATATTAATTTTGATAGTCTACAAAAAATATTGAAGCAGAAGAATGTTAATTTAAATAATTACAAAGAAAGTAAAGATTTAATCTGTGATGTTTGTCAAGCAGGTAAATTTAAAAGACTACCATATCCGAAGAGTGAAACCCCACGAAGAAAGAGTTTAAAGCTAGTACATTCAGACATTTGCGGTCCAATAACTCCAATGTTGTCTGGAGGCAATAAGTATTTTCTCACCTTTACAGATGATTTTTCTAAAAAATCATGTGTTTACTTTTTGAAAAACAAGACAGAAGTGTTAGAAAAATTTATTGAATTTAAGAATGAAGTAGAAACATTGCAAGAACGAAAACTAAAAACATTAAGTACAGACAATGGTACAGAGTACGTCAATTATCAATTTAAGAAGTTTTTAAGAGAAAATGGAATTCGACATGAAACTACAACTCCAAATTCCCCACAGCAAAACGGAATTGCAGAAAGATTTAATAGAACTCTCGTAGAAAAAGCAAGATGTTTAATTTATGAAGCTTGTGCACTGAAACAGTTATGGGCAGAAGCAATTAACAACAATAGAATCCCAGAAGAAATTTGGAACAATAGGAAAATTTCTATTAAACATTTAAAAATATGGGGATGTAAAACTTAACTTTCGTTTATGATCAAAAAGATAAAAGGGAAAAGTTTGACTCAAAGATGAAAATATGTTCTCTAGTTGGATATTGCGAATTATCCAAGGCATATAGACTATATGATCCATCAACCAAGAAAGTCTTTAAAGGTCGAGATGTAAAATTTGTGGAAAACGTCTTTGGTCCATTTAAAATAAAATCAACCGAAAATAACATTACGTTGATTGAAGATAAAATATTTGAAAACGAAAACAAAATAACGGCAACAAATAAAAAAATATCTGGAAATAATTTAGAAGGGATTATAGAGAATGAATCAGAAGAAAACATAGAATACAATACTTCTGGAAATAAAGTAAATAGTACAAATTACAAAACAAGATATGGCCGAGTTGTAAATCCGCCAAACAGATTTCAACTTTTAAAAAATTTAAATTTCAACTCTTTATACGCATGCGAATAAGTCCAGCATCGAGTTCTACACGCACGCACATGTCACTTGCTCTTGTTCATTCATGCTCATGGCGTTTTTGGTATGTTGATGGTTGTGACTGCTCGACACTCGACTGCTTTGATATTCAGGCCCATGTTAAATCGTGTGACACCAACAAATAAGTGAATATTTACAAACAGGTTAGTAATCTATTTTTCTTAATTCCAAGTATTTATTATGTTTAGCAAAGAGTTGGATTAAATACAAGAACATAACCTTATAATCCTATATTGTTTGATATTGATATGATTTTATCTTTCATTTATAGTTTTAATTGATTTAGACTATTGATGAATTTTATTAAGTAATCTGTTCTTAAACTTGTTAATTGACAAAGAAGAAAGATGATTACTAAATAGTGGCGTAACTATAATTTAACGGCCTTAACGTAAAGTTATTATTTTTTTTTCATAAATATGTCTTTAAAACTCAGACTTGTGTTGTTCTGTTTTTCCATAAATAACTTAAGTAGACGGTCGAGCAAATCGACCCCCAAAAATATACCTAATATCGATATTTTCTATACAATTTTATCAAAAATTGTTTTTAAATTTGACATGTGTTTTGTAAATTTAAATAAGATTGTTTTTGAAAGCGACCTTTGCAAAATTTGTAGTATTTTTCTATAGAATAGAATATAGTAGGTATTTACTTACAGATGGATACGAACAATCCCTGAATTTGCTATCATTGAATAGTTTCAAATTTAAATGAAAGTAAACGAATATTATTTACAACATTGAACAATTTCTTAATTTTATTTTTGATTAGATCATGGAGGTTCCTCTAAATCGAGGGCCCCGGGGCCCCGACGCAATACATAGTGTTGCAAGTTGCTGCGCACAGTTACGTCAATGTTATATGATAATGATATTTTCAAAATGTGTTTACATTGTGTTTACACATTGTTACAAAACAAATAGATAAGGCCCGTACATAAATAGTTGTGTTCAATGAGGTTTGCAAAACGAGCAACATAAATTTATTGAACGACTTTGCTAGTTATGCACGTGTTTGGTTTGCTTGCTATCAAGTCAAACGTCAAGTAAAAATTCTAGCTTGTTCTGCTAAACCGTTAAAATGATGGCGCGAATTTCAAATGAAGTTATTGATCTTCTACAATAATTGTTTAGTATAAATTTTATTATAGCTTGGCAAAGAGATATGTGTACCCGAGCAAAAAGTGACATAACTTACATTAACCCCGCCTATTCAAGTTTATAACAAATACCGTAAGTTATTTTTTCCCGCTTAATTTAAATGTACACTCAAAGAGAAAATCACCAAGACATTGTTATCATCAACCATTGGTGGTCAAGAGGCTAAGAGCGCTCAGGTTTACAGTCTATAATCTGACGGTCGGGGTTCGCGTCCCGCACGATACATCTCGAATTATAAAAAATAATTAAAATTCGTAGCTCTGACAAGTGACCACAGATGGGTCTGAGTGATTCGGAGGTCACTATAAGCCGGCGGTCCCTTGCAGTTGTCTGTTGACTGACCATCAGCAACATCGTTAATGCAAGTAAAACAATCGGCCATTGAAACCGGTGGAATTCCGGCCCTATGCTCCCATGAGGAGAAACAGGAACACATTATTTTATTTATTATTATCATGTTAGATACGGGATGGAAGATGTAAGTAGTTTTTTTTTTAAATATAGAATTTATTTTTGCATTTTATCTGTATTCATTAAAGTATTAAACAAAAAAATAATACCAATAAATTCAAATAAACTGCTTTTTATTTTGATTCGACTTTTATACCTGACTATACTGACGTTGCGAGCGACCTCCTAAGCCACGCCTCTAAAGTACACATATCCCTTTGACAAGCTTTAACAATCTACAAGATAAGCTTTAAAATTTTAACAATGTTCCAGTATTATTCATTCATATCTATATTCACTTCTCACAAAGAAATTGGGCGCGTTCAGCACGTCCCAACGCTGCTACAGCGAAACAGCGGAGTTCCTCTACGCTGATTGGTGCAGCAGTGTTACTATGGTTACTGTAACATTCATCCAGCGGTTGTGAATAACTAACTGTATAAGTAAAGTCGTGCCGTTCTATGAATGGGCCCGCTGCGTCATCAATGTTGAGTTGCGCAGTAACCAAAACAGAATAGTTTCATCAATGTTAAGTTGCGCAGTAGTCAAAATAGGATAGTTCATACTATGAACTTAACATTGATGACGCAGTGGGCCCATTCTTAGAACGGCACGACTCTAACCATAGTAATTCTGTCAAATAGCCCCTGCTTAACCAATTAGTGTAGAGGAACTCCGCTGTTTTGTTGAAGCAGAGCTGCGACGTGCCGAAAGTGACCATGACAATTTTTTAAATTTGTATAATGCCTATTAACACTAGAAACCGTAACGAGCAAACCGTTCAACAAGAACTCTGTCAAAGTGTTGCTTACCTAGCAATTGCTAATTTGCTTACTTCATAAAATTAGCTTGGAAGGCAATTTGACCAATCAAAACGCTGTTTTTGTTGATAAGTACTTT
This sequence comes from Poecilus cupreus, assembly GCA_963942605.1. Taxonomy (NCBI): domain Eukaryota; kingdom Metazoa; phylum Arthropoda; class Insecta; order Coleoptera; family Carabidae; genus Poecilus; species Poecilus cupreus. The sequence continues at coordinate 34,837,904 of OZ012718.1, forward strand.
GGTACCCAAGCCTTATATTTTAACATGGTGTATGGGCCGCAAATAATAGAATATTTACACATTTTATTTATATTTTATTGAAATATAAAATAGATTATGGTTTTACAAATAACTTTTAAAAAAGTTTATGGAAATTGTTAATTTCTATACAATACAGGTGATCCATCGGTATGTATTTTATTACTCGATTATTTTAAATATTACCGAAATTTTTTTCAAACAGTTTATTTTATATTAAAATGCACACATACCTGTAGTATAAGTTTTCTACCGAGTGTTCCATTTTCGCGCAATGATATGCAACTTTATATTTCTAATGGAACGTTCTATATACAGGCTGGAATCGAAAGTTGGAAACATGGTTTTTATCGGAAGTTATAACAGATATAAAAAAATTGTTCAGATAAAGTTTTTAGTACTTCTAATAAGCTAACTAAATCTGTATAAATCTGTCTGAAACAAAATATTCTTTTCGTAGATGTTGTTATTTTTGTACTGTTTTTAAATGGAACATCTTGTATATTCTTACACAAAATAATAGAAAAAGAATTACTTTGCAAAAGTATAATTGTTTTTGCCTTTATACTTGATAGTTTTTGAGTTATTAAAGAAAATATTAAAATTTTTTTTTCCAAAATAAAATGTGTCTTGAAAACAAAATTACTAATTAATAGGTAACTTTTTAACATATCTACCTTCTCGTTAATTGAATAATTTGCAATTATTGAATAATAAAGTAGGTAATTACACAACACAGACTTTGTAGCGAAAATAACGCGAAAAAATACGCCTGTCAAGTTAGTAATTTTAATGTAAAATAAACTTTGTTTGAAAAAAATTCAAACCGATGGACCAACCTTTTAACATTTTATATATGTTTATAGTGTATTACGAATATGGATCAAGATCGAGACGAAGACTTGGAGGAATTCCTAAAATATAGAAAAGTAGAACCGATAGCTTATTCTATTTGTTATAAAAAAAAAAATAATCATTGGGTTGAATGCAGGAGGTCCCGGGTTTGAATCCCGGCGAAATCTACGATTTTTGAAAAATTTCTTAATTTCATTTAATATTTTCGAAAAACAATGGTAGTATGATTCTATAATCTCTTAAGAATATGGTTATTTAGTTTATTAGAAATTAAATGGAAGTATTTGGTGGTATCCAAAAGGATCTTATGGGAAATATGTGTTTCCGACTGAAATTATTCGGTGGTTGACGAAATAGTGTACGCATCTAGTTTTGTACAAATTTTTGTGGTCGTGAATGATTATGAAATCTCGTCTTTGCTTCGGTTTACCGAACTGTATTCACGATCACAAAAAAGTAACGAATCTAGGTACGTAATAAACTATTTTTTATTTAATTTGTTGATAATAAAAATGTTCCTATGATAATTGTCTGTTTTACTTTGTAGTGATTCCCTTAATTTATTAATTTTAAATATGTTTTTATATAAATATGCAATAGTAAGTAAATAAATTCTGTTATTTTTTATTTGTGTATTACTGATTGATTCTAAAATTATTACTCTAATGAATGAAGAAAATGTGGCTTCATTTTTACCTAAATATGGGGATAGAGTGGCTATAAAAGAATTCTGTAATAGAAAGCATGACAGAAGTACTCGAAAACAATCCTTGCTGGAAAAACTGAGGAAGAAAATTAGAAAAACTAATAATTCTTCAAGCGAAGAAGAATCATCATAAAAAAAGTTAAAACCGGAAACTGGAAACAGAGCAGACAAATAGAATTAGGGTGATTGTGCAGTATGAACGGAGACAAATATGTTCATTTGAGAACTAAGCAAGGAGGAGGGACCAGAAAAATTCAAGTTGCCAAAAAATCAAGCAAAGCCGCGATTATACAGAAAGCAATTGCATTTTTTTTTCCAAATTACACATCATGTAAGGGAAGTATTGATAAATTTTCTGTGCAATTATGGGACTTCAAGAGTAACCTAATAAATGAAGATTTTACTATAGAACAAATGTATCAGTTATCTCAAGGTTACGGTTTTACTTAGCTACAAAAGAAAATTGTGCTACAGTTACTTCCAGTAATAATGAAAGTACTAATGTAAATACGGCCTCAGCTGACCTGACAGCAGTGACTTCCATAGACACGGACTTAACTGAACGGGCAGCAGAGACAGCAACGACAAATACCCAAACTAATAACAATGACTTTTATGCACAGTTAATACATGACACAATATTTCTAGGTCAAGAATCTCTTGCAATGGATCAAGTGCCTTCATTGTTGTTATCATTAGAATCAGGAACAGGCGCTATTACTAACATAGACTTTTCAAAATCAGCTGAAATTATTTTGCATAGAGGTCATATTTTTGACGAATTAGTATATTATTTTTGCGATTTAAATAAAAATTGTCCAAACTAATATCAAAATGTTGTTACCTAATGGTGACGAGGAGAAGGGTGTGGACTATGGTAGCATTTTCAGAGATGCTTTAGCGGAATTTTTGGGAACCATTTCTCTAAATGTACTGTAGGTACTGTTGCCAAGATACATAAGGCACAATTTTAATTACGCGAAATGGAATGCAATTGCTATAATATTGCATAAAGGCTGGGTCGATTTACAATATTTTCCACTTGAAATATCTTATATTTTTATGGAGTACTGTATACACGGATAAGTAAAATCTGATATTTTTGAAAGTTTTTTAAATTTTTTGAGTCAAAATGAAGCAGATACCATAAAAATGCAATAAAGTCATGTGAGGACATTGATTTAGAAGAATTAAATGAAGTTATGGGTAACTTGGAATGTAAACTGTCACTCAATAAAAATAATATAGAAACAATTATAAGACATAGTACACAAAGAAATGATTCAGAAACCTATGTACGTAATAGACTCTTGCTACGTAATTTTATCAGGAATGCTGTCAAATGAGGAATTACATAACATATACAAAAAACAAGATGTTTCCTCAAAAAATGTTTTAAATGTATTGTTATATAGTCATAATTTAAATGCAGAAGAAAGTAAAATTATTGGCTTCTTAAAAAAATTTATTAAAGGAACTGATATTAATAAGTTGAAATTATTCCTCGGAATCTGCACAGTTGCAGATATTATAACAAATAATAAAATTTTAGTTAACTTCATTAATACAGACGGGTTTTGTAGAGTACTCATAGCTCACACTTGTGGGTGCGTATTAGAATTGCCTTTATCATATGACAACTTTCCAGAATTCAGGTCCGAATTTGAGTAGGTTCTGTTATCGAATATATGGGTAATGGAATTTGCGTAAGAAATACAAATAACCTGTTCACACGTAAAAATTTATCGATGCGTGAAAATAAGAATCTTGAATTTTCAGGGGTAATACCATAAGAAATGATTTTTTTTAAATTGAGAGTTGTTTCCACGGCAACTTATTTCTAAAAATTTTACTACACAAATACCATCCGAAAATTTTCCGAAACGAAGTTGAGGGAAGTTTTCTGTGAGGTTTTGTGGAGTGAAATTGCAAATAAGTTGCCGTAGAATAGACAATTTTATTAAAAAAATTATTATCGAGAATGGTATTTTGGGAAAATATTTTTTGACATATTAAGTATACACAAAAATTGAGAATAAACTCACTTTACTTTATAATAATAATTGTTATTATTGTACAATTATTGTATGTGACATTTCCAGTATTTCTTTCTTGCATAGCACCCAAAACGATCCATTTTATACTTTTGACGTTTAGTTTTACACGTTTTACAAATTTATTTGATTATTGTTACTAACGCAACTAAATAAAACCAAATATACATTCATGTTATCAGATACAATTTAATTCTATGGCTAAAATACGTCATCATTATGCAGTATTATTGGCCAATACCATGTGTCAAAAATATTCCTTTTAATTTTCTTAGAAGAAAAGAAAGAAAAAAATTAAAAAATAAGTTTCAAAAATAAATACTCAATTAATTAATATGAAACTAGCTTTCCACCGGATTAGCGCCAATTTTTGATAAAACATTTCTTGAAAGTTGTTCGGTTTGAATGACTGGAAGAAGGTTAATGTTAAATTTTTAGTTATATTATATACCGGGTGTGCAAAGAATCGCGGAACAAAGGAGTTTAACATGGGAATTTTAAAATGTGCGGATATTGGCTCTCCTGTACATTTTAGAGCAAAAGTAAAAATGAAAAGTTGTTTATAATTAATTTTTATTTTTAATAAGTCTTCATTTGATGCAGTAGTATTAGATATTTAGAAAATAAAATATGGCATTTTCGTTAAAAAGCAGATAGCTATGGAAAAAAAAGTAAAACAAACTCTCATTTTGATAGTACAGTTCTGTATTATTAATGTCAATTATTGTAATCGTTGTGTCTACATTGTTATAGTACATAATTTGCTTAACTGTGCGTTTGTGAATTACAAAATGGTTTTAATGGATATTGAAGTACTATGATCTTTATTGATATTTTGTTTCATTTGTTTTTTATTTCCATGGCTATCTGATTTTTGACGAAATTATAATATTTTATTCTTTATATATCTAATGCTACAAATAATCTACTGCATTAAATTAAGACTTTTTAAAAGTGAAAGTTATTTATAAACAACTTTTCATTTGTATTTTGCTCTAAAATAATATAGGAGAGCCAATATCCGTATATTTTAAAAATCCTATGTTCCACGTTTCTTTGCACACCCGGTATAGATGAACCAAGCGTCTGCCACCCTAACAAATAGCGTTTCACTCTGCTGTAATTTTTCTATCGGGTGCCTACTTTTATTTTCTAACTATAGGAAATGCATAGTTAAAATTTTTATTTCACTCTTAAGTTATTACCTATAATTTTAGAGAAAAAGTGTAAATACAAAAGATGTTCAGAATTAAAAAGTGCATCCAATAAACCCTTATTTATTGTTAAAAACGTTCTGTTAACAAAATAGACGTAAATAAAAGTTGTTAATATAAAATTAATAGGCAAAAAATTTGAGTGAAATTTAAATTTTAACATCGTATTTCCTCTAAATAAAAAAAAATTGGACACCCGGTATACATTCAGTAAACAATAAATGAATTATAACTTTTTTTATATCTATGTATATGCACATATCACCGTAAAATAGCCTGGAAGTGTTACGAAGACCAATATACCTATAGAGCTTTAGAGGTTTATTCGAAGACTATGTCAAATTTAATTTTAGTTTCTGCTAGTGAAGCGGTACGACAATTTCGAAATATATTTTATTTGTATTTTTTATTTTAATTGTGTTAATATTGTTTTCTATGGCCATAGTGATGTTTTGTTTTGGTATCAATACTGTTTTCTTTTGTGTGTCCTTTTTTTTTTGTGGTTTACGCTATTTTCGGAAGGCTCCGAGGGCCGAGCGCACGTGTTCACTACGTCATGAGATGACATCAGCGCGGTCGAAGTAAACAACTTGACCGATGCGAGCGGGCTCGTTGTGAGGTCTGCGACGTACTAGCGCAGCTGTACTACATGCGTCAGGCAGTCTACCACGGCGGGGGGAGAGGATAACTGACTACGCGTGGCACCATGGGTTTTTCTGAGGGAACGAGAGGGAAATTTTTGTTTATATACTGTAAAATCTGCTTCAGTCGAGGAGACCATGCGTGGTCTCCACTCTGACTTCATGTTAGCGTGAGTCTTTGAGTTCTCACCTTCCTTATACTGCTCTAGCTGCTTTGGCAACCTGAGGCACTGAGCATCCTTTACCCATCTAGCTGCTTTGGCAACCTGAGGCACGGATAATCCTTTACCCATCTAGCTGCTTTGGCAACCTGAGGCACGGATGTTCCTTTTACCCATCGTCTAGTTGCTTTGGACGCGAGGCACGGACGATCCTTAATTAATTTACCCATCTAGCTGCTTTGGCAACCTGAGGCACGGATGTTCCTTTTACCCATCTAGCTGCTTTGGCAACCTGAGGCATGGATGATCCTTAATCCTTTTACCCATCTTGTTGCTTTGGACGCGAGGCACGAGTGATCCTTAATTTACCGATCTTGTTGAGTTTGGCTATCCAATATCTTTCGTTTGTGGAACTCTCGACTCAATGACATGATTCAGTTTTAAGAATGGTTATTTCTCACAAAAGTAACAATTCACTTTGGGGCAAGATTAGTTTGCGATACTGACAACGGCCACAATGATATAATTATTGAGTTTTGAGTAATTATTTGATCAAGTGTTTTCTGTTTTTTATGTGCATTTTTGCACCAACGATTATGTGCATTTTTGCACCAACGTTAACAAACTTCTCCATGTGGAGACACCCTGTGCTTTGCGCAGACTACGAATTTCTCTGTAAAGAGACAACTGTACATGCAATTACACTTGTGCAGTATAAACTACGATAACAGAAAACACTGATTCACCGATTTAACAGTAAATAATCTGAGTGTTGTATACACTTTGAAATTATTGTGGTTCGTCTGGAAGTATCAATGTTATTCATTTTGATATATTTAAATTTGATAAACGTCATATTAATTCGCTGAATTTCAGTAATATTTTTCATATTTATTATTTGGTTCTCTCTGCTTGAGGTTTTTGTCGTGGTTTCCCTCTTGCGATTAAAGGCGAATGCCGGAGAGTTATTTTATTTTTCCACGACAGAACTTTGTGTTCGAATCACTCAGTTCGTTCTAAATTATTATAATAATATTATGATGATTTTCTTTTATTCTGGATATTTATTGGTTTCAATAAATGCACAAGGTGTGACTTCACAGTCATGTCTTTTGGAAGGAATTATAACTCTTTCATTTCAACTGAACCTATCCCGATTCCCCCACCATTGATAGCTACTTCGTATTACGGACATTTTTGGGGTTACATTTATTTTATTTCAAACACAACGTAGGCGACGATTGACGTATATTTTTATACTAGACGATTGTACTGTTATACTAGAGAGTACAGTATTATTTTTTACAAATCACTATTAGAACTATTTTTTAAATTATACATTACTATAAAATATAAATAAACATTACAAAAACAATTAATACGATTACGTTAATGCCATAATTTTACGATACAAAGTGACAATATTTCTTTTTTATAAAATTTATATGATTGTTGCAAATTTCATTATTTTAAGTGGAATATTTTTTGTTTCTGTAATAACAAAACCTTTGTTTTGTACATAATAATTATTCGTTTGTATTAATAAAATTATGATTAAGATTAATTTTTTTTTTATTAAATAAAGAATATATTTCTTTCTTAACTCCAGCACTAGTGATGCCGCAAGATCTCGTACAAACGAGATCTCGTCTTGAAATTTCGAGAATGAGAGTAGCCCGATTCTCGTCTCGATTTTTCGAGACGACACGAGAGTACCTTAATTCTCGCCTCGCAAAATTCAAGACTAGACGAGATTGACATCAACAAAATTCAAGATCTCGAACTTTAATTAAAATATGTATTTTTATTAAATATAATTAAACTTTGCTTAAAACTTATTGATATTAAAACTTAATTCGATAAGAAATAATTTTAGAATATCTATTTTATTTGTACAAATAATAATTAATGTAAAGAAAAAGTTTTCACGACAACGATTTAGGATAATTAAATTAATTTTTTGAGGAATTCTACTCAGACAATTGTTTTATCAAACTTTGCATTTCGGAAAAGGTTTTTTTTGTTAACTGTCTTAAGTCTGTTTGTTTTGGTAACTCAACAGAACTGTTTAAATGTCTTATCTTTAACGCTATCGCCGCTAAAATATGGATCCTCGCCGGCATAAATCATTTTATAAAAAAGTTATAATTGCACAAATCAACAGCTTACTACTTATTTTATTTATAAATTTTACTACCTACTATTATGTATAGTCACTGCTATTCAAACACGTTTGCGCTGGTCTATTGTAGTCAACCCACCCAAAGTGATGACGTCATTGAAAATTCGAGAGTATCGAGATCGAGAGTAACTCTGTAGATACGAGAGGGCAGTTATTCTTGTCTCGAAATTTCGAGACGAGACGAGAGTTCTTCAATTCTCGCCTACTCTCGTCTCGCGGCATCCCTATTCCGCACATAAAAAAATAATACTTTCGTTCTGTGGTACGTAATATACTATTATTGATGATACAAAATTAATATAACGTGGTGGAAATGTGGTCAAAAGTGGTGTCTCCCTTTTCTATGGTGTTGATGTTTCAGTATGACTTACAATGACAACTCCCACCACCAAGTTTCGCGGGTAAATTTGAGTGTCAAGGCAGCAGCTATATTGTTCACGTCATCACTAAATGAGTCTATTTCCTCGTGTCTCTAATAACCGTTCCTATAAAACTGAGGATAAATTATTATATCACATTTATCAAATAAAATTATGTTTTAAGTTGTGCTGTTTCTTATTAACATTTTAGTGCAATGAACGTGTACGCACTCTAACTTGAATACTTTTATTAGGATCGAAACAAAACTTAAAATTGATCAATATGCCAAACTTCTAATGGTTCGCTAGCTTTGTTGCCCTTTTGGTATAATCCAGCCTTACGTCCTGTATGCGATTTTCCAACTGCGCAAGATCTGCAATTTCGAACATATTTCTTAAAACATTTCCCCATTTTAGGCCAGTATAAATCTTCTCTTAATCTCAAAATTCCTTTTTTCCAACCAATGTGAGCTGCATCATCATGATAGGTTTTCATTACTTTTAGTCTTGCTGCTTGTGGAACGAAGCACCTCATTCGTATTTCCTTGTTTTTTATTTGTTCAACATAGTACACAATATTATCTTTTATCACAAATTCTGTTAGAGGCTTGTCGAATAGCGATCGACAAAATTCATCTTGTTCTTGATATTCTGAAATTGTAGTGGCTTCGTGTGATATTTCTAATCTTTGAATAACTGGGTTTCTGCTCATATAATCTACATGACCCATCTTACATCCTTGTCTATATTCTATATTGAAATCATAATCTTGGAGCTTTATCCACCATCTAGCTACCCTTGGGTGAAGATCTTTCTTTAAAAATGTTGCTCTAACGGAATTGCAATCGGTATAAATAGTAAAATGTATTCCGTACAAGTAAACACGAAAGTGATCAGCTGCTTCTACGATCGCCAGTGTCTCTAGATCATATGAGTGATATTTCGATTCACTTGAAGTAGTTCTTCGGCTAAAGTATGCTACGGGCCTGATATCTCCATTCTCCCTTTGCAAGAGGGTTGCTGCAATTCCAATAGAGCTGGCGTCTGTATGAACCTCAGTTGGTAGTTCCGGATTGAAAATTCTTAGGACAGGTTGTTTTGTTAGCGAACTAATAATATTTTGTCTTATTTTCTCATGCTCTGATGTCCAGCTAAACTTAACATCTTTTTGCAGCAAACGATTAATTGGTGCGGTAATTAATGAAAACCCTTCGATAAAGCGTCTGAAATACCCCGCTAGACCCATAAACTGCCGTACTCCTTTGACATCTTTCGGAGGGGCAGTGTTTGTCAACGCGTTTATTTTTCTAGGACTTGGTTTAATAGTGCCGTTACCAACAATAGTACCTAAGTATTCTGTTTCTTTTTTGAAGAAACTACACTTTTCTAAGTTTAATGAAAACCTAGCGTTAGAAAGAGCATTTAAAACATTCTGCAAGCGAATAAATCCTTCTTCAATTGTCTGGGAAGCAATCATTATGTCATCAAGGTACACTTGTGCTGCAGTATCTTTTAGTGATCCTAAAGCTTTATTAATAGCCCTCTGGTAACAAGAAGGAGCATTCGCAAAGCCAAAAGGCATACGATTATACTCGTAGTGGCCATCGGGTGTTATAAATGCTGTATATTTCTTGGAATTTTCTTCCACTTCAATTTGGTGAAATCCAGCTTTCATATCAAGGGTTGTAAAATAAATTGCTTGTCCCAAAGCATCTAACTGATCACGTAGATTTGGTAGGGGATATCGATCTTTAATGGCCTTTTTATTGATCTCTCTGTAGTCAACACACAATCTGAGGGATCCGTCCTTTTTTTTAACCAGTACAATAGGACTAGCATATGGTGAAGTACTTTCTCTGATTATCCCTTGCTCCATTAAATCTTGAATAATCACTTTTAGTTGTATTCGTTCGGTGAGAGCCAATCGCCTCGGGCGAAATGCTACTGGCAAGTCGTCCGTTAACTGTATTTTCAACTTCCCTGTTGTCACAACTCTTGGAGCCTGAGAACGTATGGTATCCAGAAGTTCATTTAATCGCATTTTTTGTTGCTCGTCCATTCCTGACTCTACACAAATACTCGTATGTAAGGTGGTTTTAGTAGATACAGGCAGTGTGGATAGTTGGAGATCTAAGCCATGTTTTCTTGTAACGATCTTTAGACCCGGACGATTAATGGTTTCCCAACCTATCAATGCATCGACGCCTGGAATTGTGTTATCTGGCACCACCATAAAATCAATTTCTATTGTTGCTTCTTGAAGCGTAACATACAATCGGCAATATCCAATAGTTTGCATTTCTCGGTTTCCTAATCCAGATAGTGGTTGAGTATGTGGAATAATTTTCGCATTAACTATCTTAGTTATTTTGTGATGAATTATAGACCAATCTGCTCCTGAATCCACCATATATGTGAACTTATGTTTTCCATCATTCGATGGGATAGTTGCAGTTGGCATTATTTCACATCGTCTAATTGATGCACAACGTATTTCTGGCTTACCATTTTTTTTAAAACAATTTGATTCGACATGTCCAATTCGTTTGCAAAAAGTACATACAGGGGTAAGTTTTTCACCATCGCCAGTTGTTCTTTTTGTTGCTTGATTTTCTGTTTTAACGAACGTTGATGTAGCTCGGCACTGATTCTTTCTATGGCCTGTCTTACCACAGTTAAAACACTTTCCCGAGAATTTATTCAGCTGTTCTAATTTCAAACGCTTTGGTTTTCTCTCTTCAGTCGAAGAATCATTTGTCATTTCTGCTTCATACTGTCGAAGCAAAGTCATGAGTTCTTTCTGGTTCTTTGGTTGATGTAACCGTAAGCCTTCACGAATAGCACTTGAACTAATACCACCGATTACAGGAGATAGAACTCTTTCCCAGGGCAATTCCGAATAATAACGATAAAGACTGCGGATTTTCTCTAAACCATATTCGCTAATACTGCTAAAATCAGAGCTCTTCATATTGGCTGCTCGTAATAATTTTGAGTGCCATGATTCACAGTTGGGAAATGCAGTGAGTAGATCTTCTTCAAAATTAACCCAATTCCTTCTTTCTGGCCTCCAACCGTCAAAGAACTTTCGTGCTTTTCCCTGTAATGCTTCACCAGCTTTCAAAATCATCATATGGTCATCTATTTTAAATCTTTCTTTGATGTCCTTAACATCTCTAAGCCATTCTTCCGCCGAATATTTACTTTTGTCAGGATCGTAATTCACTAATGAAAAATTACCACCAAAATTAGTATGTAATTGATTTGTATGCGATGGACCTGGCTGCGGTGCATTTAAAAGTTGATTGAAAAACATCTGCATAAACTGTTGCATACCTGGTACAGTAGGTTCAGAACTCGGCAACTGATTTACATCATTTCTATTCATTGTTTCACTTTGCTGTGATGTCGATTGCCCTCTGTCATCGGATGTACCATCACTATTCATTTTAAACTGCACCTATTTTACCCACTCACTAGCACTAATCACACACAAATATAACACTTATCCAGTCACATGTGTTGAATCCCACTTCTGATGTTAGGAATAGGGAGCACTATTAAAGAAAACACAAACACAATCTTTGAAACTAATGTTTTATTTGCTACTGCCATGAAGCACAAACCAAAACTGAAACTAAATTTTAAGTTACACGCAATATATAAATCTAAAATAATTAAGAACATTAATAAAGATACCGTTCGGTAATACGTAATTCAAACAGAAATTATTGTTATTATCTAATCTACGTAATCAATATTACCAAACAATGAGATATAAGATTTCTTAAACAAATTTAAACAAAATTATGAACAATCTCTAACATGCATGTTTATTTTAAATATTGTTATTTATTATTGTTTTAATCTGTATATGTATTTTTAATATTATTATTTTGTACTCTTTCATGTATTGTTCCTGTCCATTTTGTTAGGCTTTTGCCTGTTGGGCAGTGTAATAAATAAATAAATAAATAACTGGGCGTGCTGTTTTCTTACCATACTCCAGCAGGCTTCGATTCTTTGATTAGCAGTACTCAATCCATACAAAAAAGACGCTGAACCGTAATATTTATCATGTTCATCCATCGGAGTTTGAAGTAAAAATATTTGAATTTGTTCTATATGACGATTTTCTGTACCCATATCGCCATGTATTCTTCTAGGACAACCGTCAAAATATTTAACTGCGTTCATATAATGGCCGGCAATTATTTTTGGGTTGTTAGTGTTGTTTGTAGCTTCAAGCCATATTATATGTCGCGAGAATTCATCTATACAACCACTAATACATATTCCATACGGTTTTAGATTATCATATGCCATAAATAATTAGGTCCTTTGTTCGTGTATTTTCTCCTACGTAACCGCTTACGTTTTCTTTTTTGAACTCCTTGAGGATCTATTTCTTTTAAAATAGTCCGAACGCAGTTTTGTGTCACAGATAATCCATTTTGAATACATGAAGTTGACTTGATACTTTAACTTGATTTTCAATAAACTGTACTACTTCACTTAAGGGCGTATAATGCTTACGTCTAAATAAATTTCTCTTATGCAGAATACGCTTTAAAGTACAATGACTTATTTGTATATTGTAATTTGTTAATAAATATAATAAAATTTCATTTTGTTGTAGTCCAGTTGTAAAGTAATATTCTACTACATCCAAGATTTTATTCATTACGGATGAACAATATCTGTAATCAAAAAGTAAAAGCTTGTATTTAGCATTTTATATAAACTTTTTTTATGTTTCGGTGTAGCAAAATCGCCCGCGAAGGGCTCAATAAGGATACAGATGCCACTACGAGTAGATGTCTCTACTGTCGCTCGTAGTTCGTTTTAACATAGGAAAATTAAATCATTTTTGACAATTTATTCATAAAACAAATAAAGGTGTCAAACAATTATTATAGAGAGGGTAAGTCGTGACGTCATTGTATTGCGGGTTGCTGCAATACCATAGCAACCGATAGAAACCTTTCCTAACAAATTAAAAACCCATGTTATTCTGTATGCTCTCATAACACGTTATATTTTTCACTATTTGTACTTAATTATTCTGATTAAGCCATTGTAGCTCTGAATTTAATTCTGTGTACAGCACAGATTATTCTATAATCATTATTTTATTTATTAAGTGAATTTAAGTCACAAAAGCTTGTTAAATATTCAATTTATTGGTTACGTTTCAATCTGTTATAGTGACATCTATGAAGTAATTTTGATTAGACTACATAAATTAGCCATATCCACTTCCGAAATAAAACAATGGTTGTAAAATAATCCTCGTCATACAAAGAAATCATATTCAGAGCTCCAATGTCGGGTAAGAATAAAAAGCGGACCAACGCTGACCGCTGACGGATCCTACTATAAAACTTACACTGGCCTACTATTACAATTAATATTCATAAACTTATAATGTCCAACTCAGAGATTTGCTATATTATCCAGTTGAACATTATTATATTTTTTTACCAATTTTAACTCTAATTGTCTCTAATGGTCAGCGTATGTCAGCATTAGTCAGCTATATTTTTTTGCAAAGTATTAGACATAAAATGAGTTAAAATTGGTAAAATAATATAATAATGTGTTTATCTGGATAATATGGCATATCTTTTTGTTTGTCATCATAAGTTTACGGATATTAATTATGCATAGTAGCCCAGCATATGCTTTATACCTTGGTCAGCATCCGTCAACGGTCAGCGTTGGTCAGCTCCAATGTATTATATCAGAACAGATAAGTGGAAATAGTTAAAAATACAAGCTCTTATGGGAGAATAACGTAGGTTTTTAATTTTTTTGGAAAGGTTTTTATCGGTTGCTATGGTATTCCAGCAACTCGCAATACACTGACGTCACTTACCTTATCCAATACGACTATACAACTCATCGGAAATAGACCAATCAGATAACTCAATTTTTCTTAGTTACGCTGGTTATTTGCGTTACTGAGTTCTGTTTCGCGAAACACAACTCTTGGCGTATTTAGGTCGCAAACAAATAAATGATACTCGTATATAATCATATCATTCATGAATATAAATTTACAATTAATATATTTGTTATTTCGTAAAAATGAGTTAATTAGGTGCAGTTTCAAACGAAGAAATTGGAAAAAAATTAACTTCAACAAAACATATTAACACAGTATGAACTGAAAAGTATATATGGTGGCAATTTTAAGAATTTTGTAAAGAAAAAACGTTGGCTTAATAAATAAAAGTCTGATAATAAGCTGTGTACTATACTAGAAGATTGGGTTTATAATATGCGTTTAGTAAACATCTTCCTTCTTTGTCAGTTGAGTGATTTGAGAACAGATTACTTAATGAAAATCATAAATAGTCTTAATCAATTAAAACTATAAATTAAAGATAAATTTATATCAATATCAAACAATATTGAAGGTTATGTTCTTGTACTTAATCAAACTTTTTGCTAAACATAATGAATACTTGGAATAAAGAATAATATATTACTATCCTGTTTGTAAATATTCACGTATTTGTTGGTTTCACACGATTTAAAATGGGCCTGAATATCTAAGCAGTCGAGTGTCGAGCAGCCACAACTATCAACATACCAAGAACGCCATGAGCATGAATGAACAAGAGCAAGTGACATGTGCCGTGCGTCCTTGCGTGCAGAACTCGATGCTGTACGTATACGCATGCGTATACGAGTATAAAGTTGAAATTTCAAGATTAAAAGTTGAAATTTCAAGAAAAAAAGTGAAATTTCAACTTTTTAAAAGTTGATATTTCAAGATTAAAAGTTGAAATTTCACGACAAAAGCATGAAGTTTCAACATTAACAAATTTTATTCATGGCCCTTCTACGCTTCCGTATACATTCACCAGTTAAATTCCTCCAATTTTATTTTTTCAGGTATTTGCAGAATATTGAAGACGTATTCTCTGCCGAACTTCTTCAAGTCGCCGGCACAATTATTTTCCTAGCTGTAGTGTCAATGTACTGTTTTATGATGGGCCACGAGATGTATGTATAAATATTCTGTATTATACAATTTACGCTCTCAAACAGTTCAACAAATATTTTTAGGAATAAAATACACGAAATAAAAGTTAAATTGTTTAAATAAAACTATGTGAGAATTTCATATATGTAATTTGTATAAATAATTTTGTAATATCAAATAGTAAGGATTTATGTTGTTGCAGAGGTGAGATATTGGTTTACAGTCTTATATTGGTTGTTATTAACGGTCAACTGTGTATTTATTGTTTCTTGGGACAACTAATTCAAGATGAGGTAAATAATATTATACATTTAAAGAAGCCAAGCAGTTATTTGAATAAATGTTTCAGACTTTGTCAGTGGCTGATGCAGCGTACATGTGCAAGTGGGAGAACATTCCGAACAAAAACGTACGACGTAGTTTACTACTCAACATTTTACGCTCACAAAAATATGTCAACTTTTCTATGGGAGGACTTTTTAACTTGAGTCTGGAGACATTCACTGGGGCAAGGAACAGGAGTATTTATCAAAACTATTAATTGTTAATTTAATTTAATTTGGGACAGGTAGCAAGAATGATGTTATCGCTTCTTACGTTCATGATGAATACCGATTTGGGTCAATAATCAGTACTTTACTAATTTATATAGGTACATTAAAAAAGAATTATAATAAAATGTATAAAGATACACATTAGAACATACATTATAATGAAATTTAGATTATAACTTGTAAAATAAAAATGACTTACTGTATTATTTAATTATATTACTATGTTTCGTTGTCATTTACTGAACTTTGGAACATTGCATTTCTATTCTAATATTAGTTATTTATCTAAGAGTCAGTATTTTACGGTTCCGAGTTAAGTACAGACATTTTACTGGCGAGTTATATATTAATTTCTTACTGGAACCATTGTTAATAATAGAAATTTATTTAAATTTCAAACTTGAATCATGAAAATAGTATATATTACTTAAATGTTAAATGTAAATGATAGTGACGTTATCATTATAAATCTTTCAGATTTATAATGAAAATAGTACTTTCACTCCGGTTTTAGAAAAACTAAAATTATTTTTCATGCGTCAAAACTCTAAAATATTTTTGTATCTACATGTTTCTTTAGTTCTGTTATCAAACCCTATCACCACACGTCACAAAGGTGTAAAGCGTCGCAACGTTGTAGTTTAATCACAAGGATAATTCGAAAATATCATTGCAGCTACCAGAAATCCGCAAGATAAAAAAACTTATAAATGGGCCGACAATAAATCAGTTTTTGATAAACAGTGTATGTATAAAGAAAGAGTAATAAGTAGAAAATAAATAATACTGTGTACAAATAAATGTAATACCTATTAGTGATCTTTTTAATTATATGATATAAAATGGTTAAATTTAAGTAAATAAAAGTTTTTAATATTCCTAATCAAAGTACTGCATAACGTAGTAAAGGTTCCAAGTGTTGTAATAGTTATCATTCAGAGACGATTTAAGAGCATCTACAGCTGAGTTTGTATAGTGTTCAACAATCCGGCTTCCAGGCAAATTCTTTGATACGTGTGCTACCCCAGGTTGTATAATAAAACACTAACTTATTCAAAAACCAAAGATTTATTCCTTTTCCTAATAACAACAATACATATCGCCGTAAACCGTAAAACTATATTTAATATTCGGCTGCTCGCACGTGACTGACTTCACTCGATCCTTGCCCAATCCGTCAACCGTCGCTTCCCCCTACTTATTCATTTATTGTATCCAATCACAGGTCTCCACAATCCTTCCCTTTTTTCAACTTGATTGGCGAAACTTTTGGTTCCAGTAAATTTCCTTCTTCGCTACCTTCAATATCTGGTTTTGGCGCAGGATGGACTGCAGAATAGTCAGTAGTCTGGAATTGTTGTGTATTGTTCTAAGTTTTGAACTAGTTCTTCTGGTACTTTTTTTGTATGAGAAATGTGTCTTTTTAATATTTTCCCGTCTTTTCTTAATGTCACCTCATTTCCTTTCCTTTCAATTACTTCATACTCTTCATTTTGAAACTTGCTTTCCAGTTTATTGGCAGTTATTATATTTTGCACTAAGACCTTGTTTCCAGGTTGTATAGTACTGTTCTCTCCTTCTCCTTCGTCATATATATATATATATATATATATATATATATATATATATATATATATATATATATAAATATTCACTTTAAGATAACAAACAGCTGTTATTTTCAAATATCAATGACATTTCTAAATATTATAAAGTTATCAAAATTAAAGTTTTTATTTTAAATGAAAAGATAATGTTTTCACTTGACTTTCCCTTAATACACCCGGAAACCCTAGATCACTATCACTTATTTTCGATCCCTAGTTCTAACCAAACAACTATTATTCTTCCCGCTACATACCTATCCATAAGCAACAACGTTTATCAATATAGCAACGAAGAATGCGTAGATCTGCAATCCGAATTTCTCTGTAAAAGCACCAATCTTTTACCAGTTCAAAGGGATGAAGAATGCCTAACTTCAATCTTATCATCAGAAGTAACAGTAACCAGCTGTCAACAAATACCAGTCAAAATCAATCAACAAGTGATATTACAAATTAATGAAGCACATTACATCGGCATATTCCCAAAACTTCAAAGGGTACAAACTACGTGTAAACAAAATGCGATAGTTTCTTTAAAAGAATATATATATATATATATATATATATATATATATATATATATATATATATATATATATATATATATATATATATGACGAAGGAGACGAAGGAGACGAAGAAGCCAGAGAAGAAGAAAAAGGAAAGGAGAGAACAGTACTATACAACAACAATTGTTTCCAGGTATTATATTATATTCTTAGACATTATTTTTCTGTAAGTAGTAACGTTTGTACAAGTTGTGTTCATTTTTATATTTACTATACATATGTTTTGTATTTTTAGAACCCTGATGAAGGATCGAAATGAGGTCCGAAATATATTGGTTTTTTGAAATAAAAATGTCTTTTTAATTTTATTTAACCTTTTGCTAGACCGAATTTCCCACGATTTTTCCTTATATATATATATATATATATATATATATATATATATATATATATATATATATATATAAACACTGTATATAACACACAGGTAATATATACGGCCCAGGGGCAAGTAAGTATTATATTGTGAGACAGGTAAGCTATATGTTTTTTATGTTTATATTCTTTTAATTGAAATCCAATGTTATTCTCCTTAGGTGTTCGAGTTTAGTTTCCTGTTGTGGTTATCCAATTACCCTACGTATGATACTGCATGCATCTAAGAGGACGGACTTCTGCATTGGTAAGTATAGCCTCGGGTTTAGTTCAAGTGTTTTGAGTCCTTCATGTAAGTTACGCGGTATCTCACCGGTAGATCCTAATATAATCGGCATTTTAGTTACCCTGTCAAGTACCCACATTTTTTTATTTCTTCAGCAAGCGGTAGATATTTATTGATCTTATCAGCATGCGTTTTTGCTATATTTTCCGGCAATGGTACAGCAATATCTATAATATAGGCTGTTTTTTGATCTTTATGTGTAACCAATAAATCTGGAATGTTGTTTGGGTTGGTTTTGTCTGTCTGTATGACCCGGTTCCAGTATATTTTTGTATTCTCATCCTCACATATAGGTGGTGGTTCATATGTATAGTTTGGAATATGTTCCTCATAGTGCATATACTTATGTAGCCCAGGCAATGAGTACTTTTGGGGTTACAAAAGGTCAAGGAGTGTTCGTTTTTGGTAGATTTTTAGAGTTCGGTGTCCTAATTAATATTCTGAGTTTGCGACCTTGAGCGACAGCCGCTCGCGCCGCCATATTGAAAAAAAGATACTAAAAAACAGTTTTTCGAGAATATCTTCTCTCCAGCGCCACCAATTTGAAAATAGTTATTACAAATTATAGACCATAAAATTCTCTAGAGAAAAGGTTCTTAATAGTTTTTGTGTAAGTGTTATAGTTTTCGAGAAAATCGAGTAAATAAAAATATAAAATTCTCAGTCTATGTAAACCAAGTCATAAATTTGTGTTAATACACAAAAACGGCTGACATTTTTTAACGGACTGAAATATCACCTACCGGTTATCAACATTCGATTGCCCGGACATTTTTGTATTAGCACTATTATTTTTGCACTTTAGGGAAGTCTAGTTCAGTTGTAATATACACATATTTTCCGAGGAAGCATAAATAAATTAAAATAATTTTCTTAAAATTTTGTGTTTAAATTACTGTAAATCTTGAACGGAATCAAATATCGACTTCCGGTTTTCATCTTTCGATTGCACAGACATTTATCTATTAACACCATTATATTTACATTTTTGGCAAATCTAGTTCAGCTGTAATGTATATATATATTCCCCGTGAAAAAAAAAATAAATTTAAGTATTTTTCTTAAAATTTTGTAAATCTTGAACGGAATCAAATAGCGACTTCCGGTTTTGGGCATTCGATTGCTCGGACAATTAACTATTTGGACCATTATTTTTATTTTTCTGGGAGGTCTAGTCAAGCTGTAATGTATACATATTATCCGAGAAAACGTAAATAAATTTAAGTAATTTTCTTAAAATTTAGTATTTAAATTACTGTTAATCTTGAACGGAATCAAATATCGATTTCCGATTTTCATCTTTCGATTGCACAGACATTTATCTTTTAACACCATTATATTTAAATTTTTGGTAAGTCTAGTTCAGCTGTAATATATACATATTACCCGAGAAAACGTAATTTTTCTTAAAATTTTATATTTAAATAATAGTCCAGGCAATGAGTACTTTCGGGGTTACAAAAGGTCAAGGAGTGTTCGTTTTAGGTAGATTTTTATAGTTCGGTGTCCTAATTAATATTCTGAGTTTGCGACCTTGAGCGACCGCCGCTCGCGCCGCCATATTGGAAAAAGGTACCAAAAAACAGTTTTTCGGGAATATCTTCTCTCCAGCGTCACTTAAGTTGAAAATAGTTATAACAAAAATTATAGAGCACAAAATTCCCTACAACTGTTATAAACATTTTCCACGAGTTACAGCGGAGTTAAACTCTGCAAATTTCTGCAATTCGCAAAATCGTTATATTTTTTCACGAAACAGAAAATATCTATTACTTAATACGCATTACTGTTTTCTATTCATTTGCGCACAACAAATTAGTGGTATTTACAGGAGTTTATATTACATTATATGATTTTCTCTTAGAACTAAACGAATATTAGCGAACAGGATTTCGGGATAGATCAAGCGTTGCGAAATTATTGGCACACCAGGTCGAAGAATACAACAAAGATGAAAACTCGGGAGAGGAGGAAATAAATTTACATGTTGAAGAAATGAGCCTGAACCATCTAGACCTAGGGCATCGAAACCGAAAAAATGATATCAGTAAATAGCGAATTGTGGATTAGGCCTACTGGTGATACCACAGAAAAAAAAAACGCGCCTCTCATTCTATCTCATGGTGCTGCGGAAATGAGTAAAAAATGGTAGTACGTATTATGTAATCGATATTTGCTTAAATTTCCGTGAAAAAATATAGCGATTTTGCGAATTGTAGAAATTTGCTTAGTTTGACCTCGCTATAACTCATTGGAAAATGTTAAAAACAGAAGTTATTGAAAATTTTATGCCCTATAATTTTTATAATAACTATTTTCAACCTAAGAGGCGCTGGAGAGAAGATATTCTTGAAAAACTGTTTTTTAGTACCTTTTTTTCAATATGGCGGCGCGAGCGGCGGTCGCTCAAGGTCGCAAACTCAGAATATTAATTAGGACATCGAACTGTAAAAATGTACCAAAGATGGAAACTCCTTGACCTTTTGTAATGAAAGCCCATTTTTATGTCTTCATTGCCTGGACTAATGTCTCAGCGCTTGATGAATGATTTGCGCAACCCTGTTATGTCTGTCCAGATGTTGTTTGTGCACTAGGACAGAGCACCCGTCGAGGAGATGCTCTATTGTCTCGATGGTCTTATTGTACATGCGGCACTTGATGGTGGGGATGTCCTCTTTCATTATATGCATGCGGTAAGCCCTGGTAGGTACTACCTTATCCTGGGTGGCGGCTACAAATCCCTCTGTTTCCACGAATAAATTCCCAGTGGAGAGCCACTCCTGGGATGCTGCTGTGTCAATGTTATCCTGTTCTATTGCAGCTATGTATTTTCCGTGTAAGGCTTTCTCTCTCCAGTCCGCCTTTAGTTGGTTAATGTGTCGTATCTTAGTATGAGGGTCAAATTCCATATCAGCGAGGTTGAGAGGTGTTACATTATTATCTGATTCGACTACACTTTGATGCAGCTTGCTAGTTTTGGCTTTTTCCAAAAAGTAGGTTATTAAGTTTTCAATCTGTTTATAATTTAACGTGTGCATACTTGGAATGCCTCTACCTCCTTGCTTTCTTGGTAGGTGGAACCTTTCTACTGCGCTGTGTGGATGATGTGCGCGGTGTATGCGGAATTGTTTCCTTGTTTTGATGTCAAGAGCATGGAGGTCAGTATCCGTCCAGCGTATAACCCCAAACGTATAGGTGAGTACAGACGTTGCATATGCATTGACGGCAACAGTAGTATTTCTTGCCGAGAGTTCTGATTTCAAAATCTTACGAAGTCTATGCAAATATGTTGATGTTGCCTCTTCCTTTGCTTTTTTTGGTCAATTCCCTGTGTCTGTAGGTATCCCAAGTATCTATATTTTTCATTATCGTCCATTCCCAGCATCAATCCTTGTCCATGTGCTACCTCATATCCAGTGTGTAGCGTCCATTTTCCTCTTACCATGCTGCTGATCTTACATTTCCTAACCCGAATTTCATCCCGATATTACTGCTGAATTTACCTGTACAGTCGAGCAAATGGTGTAGGTCTTTTTTTTCAGTGAATAGCTTCAAGTCATCCATGTACCATAGATGGCTTATTTGCGTACCTGCTAGCTTGTACCCTTATTTGTTTTGTTCAGCATGGATGTGAGTGGTTTTAGAGCAAGGCAAAACCATAAGGGACTTAGTGCATCACCTTGGAATATGCCTCTTTTGATTTGTATATTTCCTGTCTTAATGGACTTCTCCTGGGTGTTAAGTTGCAGGTTAGTGTTCCAATTTCCCATAGCATGCCTTAGAAAGTTTACTATGTGGCCTTCTTCAAATCAAGTACTTCGGTTAACCAGGAATGTAGCACACTGTCAAAGGCCTTTTTGTAGACGATTTATGCAGTGTGCAGCGCCTCTTTTTTCCTCTTTGCATTACCAACTATAACGGAGTCTATAATCAGCTGCTCTTTACAGCACCGAGACCCTTTGCAACAACCTTTTTGCTCCTCATCAAGAAGTTCATTTCTTTTGAGCTGTGCATATATTTTGTCCGCAATGATAGATGTAAGTATCTTATATATTGTAGGGAGGCATGTGATGGGTCTGTAGCGCGCCGGATTGTAAGTATATTCTTTCGTTTTTGGTAGAAGGTAGGTTATGCCGCTGGTCATGAATTGTGTTGTTTTTTGTGGGTTCTCAAGTAGTTCAGTAAAACATCGCGCTAGGTGGTCATGCGTCGTGTTGAACTTTTTATACCAGAAATTATGTACCTTATCGAGTTCGGGTGCTTTCCAGTTTAATGTCTTTTTCACAGCCTTTTGTATATCATCTTTGTATACTCCCCACTTATTATTATTATTATTATTATTATCATTATTATTATTATCATTATTATTATTATTATTATCCCTTATTTCTCCAAAATGGGTGTATTTAATTTGCATATATGACTTTGACGAGTAAATACATACAAATTTAAGATGTTAAAATTGTTTCTTTTTCTTTTGTTCGTTACAGAGACTTTTGGTTTTATGTAATATTGAGGACTTTTCTTACAGTGTGACATGTGTCCAGTAGCACAGATTTCTGGATTTGAAGGTAAGTATTTGATCCCAGGTTAAGTTCTTCTATGGCTGTATGTAAATTATATGGGATTTCTCCAGTTGCCCCGATGGTGAGAGGTACTATTATAACTTTTTCCTGGTCCCAAGTCTGCTTTATATCTATGGATAACGGCAAGTAATTATTAACTTTTTCTGTATGTTTTTGTTTCAGGTTGTCAGCTGCTGGTACTGCTACGTCAATAAGGTAGGTAAGCCTTTTTGCTTTGTCCACGTAAACTATATCCGGTCGGTTGTGTTGTACTGTTCGGTCGGTTTGTATCGTGCGATCCCAGTAGAGTTTGTGCGATGGTGTTTCTATAACAGTCTCCGGGTGATATTTGTAGTACGGTACTTCAGGTGTGCCAAGTATTCGACTACTGAGTTTATTGTGAATAATTTTAGCTACATTATTGTGTCTTTTTAGATACTCCGTAGGGGCCAATGGTGTGCATGACGATATTATGTGTTGAATGTTCTCATTGTCTGTGTTGCACATCCTACATCTTGTATGTTTTTGTGTAGGATCTTTCATAATATATTTTTTGTAATTTCTTGTTGCGATGACTTGGTCTTGAATAGCCATTACAAACCCCTCCGTTTCCGGGTACAGGCCACCATGTTGTAGCCATGCATGTGACGCTTTTTCATCTACATGGTTTTGTTGTAGAGTTGCTATGTGCCTACCGTGGAGTTCCTTTTCTTTCCACCTCTGTATTTTTTGCTCATCCGTTATAATGTGTGTTTCGGGCTCGTATTCTTCATTTGACAGATCGAGAGGGGTATACTTTTTATCGAGTTTAAGTACTGCCGCATGTATTGGTGATGTCGCAGCCTTTTTATGGAAGAATATTCTCAAATTATGTACTTCTCGATGGTGTGCATTTCTAAAGTCTATGAAGCCGCTGCCTCCTTTCTTCCTGTCAAGATGAAATCGTTCAGTAGAGCTCTTAGGATGTTTCATACGATGCTTTGTGCATGTTGTCCTGATTGTCCGGTTTATGTTTTCCAGCTCCGTTGATGTCCATTTGACAATTCCAAAACTGTAAGTTATAACTGGTGCTGCATAGGTGTTAACAGCTGTTGTGATGCTCTTTCCCGTTAATTTTGTTTTCATTATCGCGTTCACTCTGTCCTGGAATCTGTCTCTTAAATGTTCTTTAATATGTTTTCCTTCTATTCCACTCTTTTGTTCACATCCCAGGTATTTATATGGTTCATCTTCTGCGAGTGTTCTTATCTCATCCTCTGTTCTGTAACTAAGACTGTAACTTTCGGTCTCCACACTCTTTCCTTTTTGGGTTGCGTTAATTTTGCACTTCTCGATGCCGAATTCCATCCTTATATCATGGCTGAATGTTTCCGTAAGCTTAAGAAGTTTGTGTAGGTATGCTAGCGACGGTGCAAATAGCTTGAGGTCATCCATGTATAATAGGTGAGTAATAGCGCATGGTTTAGTTAATCCTTTTCCTGACTTATTAAGAATGGTTGATAATGGCTGTATTGCCAAACAAAACCATAGGGGGCTCAAGGCGTCACCTTGGAATATTCCTCTTTTTATTCTTACTTCTCCCGCTTCTTCGTTGTTTATGGTCAGTTTGATTTGCCATGATGCCATAAGTCGTTGCAATAACGCAATTATTGTAGGATTGATTTTATACATGTGCAGGACATTTACTAACCACGTGTGGGGAACACTGTCAAAGGCCTTGCGGTAATCAATATACGCAGTATATAGGTCACGTTTGTTCTTCTTGGTGTCCTCCATTATAATAGAGTCAATTATGAGTTGCTCTTTACACCCCCTGCTTCTCTTTCTGCATCCTTTTTGTTCTTCAGATAGTATTTCATTTTTTTCAAGATGTTCGCTTATTTTATGTGCAACAATTGAAGTAAGAACCTTATACAGGGTTGGAAGACACGTGATTGGCCTATACTTACTGGGATCTTCATTTGTTGGGCTCGTTTTTGGCAACAGATACGTTCTTCATTGAGTTAGGAAATCTGGGATAGTTGCAGGGTCTTTTACAGCTTCGTTCAACAGTTCTGTTAGTTTGTTGTGTATTGCGGTGAATCGCTTTATCCAGAAATTATGTACGTGTTCTGGTCCTGGTGTTTTCCAGTTTTGGGTTTTAGACAGAGAGTTGGTAAGGTCTTCTGTGGTTATTTCTATTGGTGTCATTATTTTGACCTTCTCCATCCTTTTCTTTTCTAGTTTTATCCAGTTAGCATGGTTATTATGTGCGCATGGTGCTTCCCATATTGTTCTCCAGAAGTTTTGAGTTTCTGAAGATGTTGGTGTTTGGTTATTTGCATGCTCTGTGTTGTCATTGTTAAGTTTTCTGTAGAAGAGTCTTTGATTGCTGTTAAACAGCATTGTTTGCTTTTTCCTTTCGGCACTTATTTTATACCTTCTCAGCCTTGCCGCTTTAACAGCCAGTTTTTGTTTCAATAGATCTAAGACTTCTTCTGCAGTGTTGTTCTCTTCGTTCTTCTGTGCAGTGATTATGGCGCTAGATTGTTTTTTGAGTTTTAAGTTATTAGGTTGCTTCTTAGCTTGTGTTAAGCGACCTATATCTCGTCTCAGTACTTCTATGTTCCTCTCAATGCGCATCTGCCATGGTGGTCTGTTGTGGTTCTTCTTGATGTCTTTGCTTGTCTTAGCTTTCTGTATTAGTTTCTCATCATGTAATGCCAACATTGTGATCGCTCCTGTATATATATGCGAATGTAGGTCTTCTAAATTGTCGCATGATTGTATTTCTTCCGCTAAAAGGTTGTTTACTTGCTCAAAATAGTGTCTAGTTGTTTTGTTTGATCGTAGTTTCCGTAGCTTGGGTTTGCTTGTTGGATGCATGCCATAATATAACGTCTTATATGTGTTGTATGTGCTCACAACGAGGTCATCTGCTGGTGCGGACTGTGAGTCCTGTGAGATGTTTGTAACGTCACTCTGTATTTCTTCTTCTTCCCCATTATATGCTTGTAGTTCTCTTCTGACTTCTTCCCGAATCTTTCTTATATCCTCCTGTGAGAGCCTGTTTTTAGTGAGGATTTCTCTCTTCTGACTTAAGATGTTCATTAATGTTTTGTCGGCTAGTTCGGGGCATTTCTCTGTAACCTGAGCATGCAGCTTCCCGGTATAATTCTGCATCTCAGTTTCCAATTTAGTGACGAGAAGGTAAGTACGATATATACACCTGTTCATGTCTAGTGTCCACTTAGTCCTCTTACCTTTCTCATCAGGTTTTCTTCCTCTTCCTTCAACGGTGGGCGCTGCATGTACAGTCGCAACACTAGTCGAAGGTGAGGGGGATCTGTTGTTGTCGTTTTCCTCCTCTATTGCCTGTCTTGTGGTGCCGGCCAGCTGGGTGGCGCCACTTGCTTCGCCATCCCCATTTCCAGGCTGCCTGGCATCAGGACGGTTCCGAACAGGACCAGCCTGGTGCCCTGTCCCGCCCGAGTAACGCTTGTGTCGTGTATTGACCATAGTTACATATCACCCTGTAAAGGGGTTTTGCATTTTATACCTTCTGCCAGGTTTGTACTCAGCCGCCTCCACTGGAGGAACAGCCGCACACTGTGTGACAGACGCGCCGGGTGGGTGGACGCCGAACCTACTGGTTGCAGCCGCGTCCTGTGCTACTTTTTTTGGACCGCCCCGGGATATCTCCCGGTACCCACCATATCTGGTGGGCGTTCCCCTATCCGCCACCTGGGGAGGCGCCCCGTTTGGGAAAGTAGCGAAAACCCGGTCGGGGCTATCATTATTATTATTATCATTATTATTATTATTAACTAAACGAATTTAGGCAAGGATGTCTTATACGCTCCAGAATTAAGAGGTAGTTTATTAACAGTTAAGAAGTTAACAGTAAATAGAAATTTTATAATATTTAAAAATAATAAATATTAGATAAAGGAGAAAAATAACTTGTTGGCTGTAAGAATAATTGACATTAACCTATATAAACTGACATGTAAAGAAGTTGTATATTTGCCTAAAGATGAAGATTATAAGAATTGTATTCATACATGGCATCGTAAGCTAGGATATCATCATACCTAGATATCCAATCGATGTGAAGAAATTACATCTAAATTAAATGGCACATGGAATAAAATTAGAAGACTGCAAGAGACTAATGAAATGTACCAATTGTATTAATGCTAAATTAAGAAGAAAACCAAGTAACAAGAAGATAGAAAAACGAACAACAGAAATAATACAAATAGTCTAACTTTCATAGATGATTTCTCAAGATATAGGTACAACAGTATTTATGTTTCATACCAAAGACGAAGTATCAGAGACATTTGGAAAATTTTATAACTGCAGTGAAGAATAGTTTGTACAGAAATATTAAAGTATTACATACTGATAATGGAGGGAAATTTACTGGAAACAAAATTCAATTCATACTTAAGAAGTATGGTATAGAATTTCAAACAACAGTCCCGTATTCGCCGCAGCAAAATTGTGCTGCTGAACGGATGAATAGATAATTAACTGTATCTGCGAGAGCTATGCTAACTGATGATGGTATACCTAATAAACATTGTAAAGAAACAATAATGATAGTGTGTTATTTACCAAACAGTTCTAACAATCAAATAATAAATACACAGTTTGAAAAGTACCATAAAAAGAGACCAGACCTAAGTCATTTGAAAATATTTGGCAGTTCGGTCTATTCATATATCCCAAAAGAAAAAAGAACAAAGTGGAATTCCCGAGCAGAAGTAGGAATTTTTGTAGGATATTCAGAAAAATTAAATGGATACAGAATACTGTTTCCAAGAACAAGTAAGATTATTATCGGTCGTACTATTGTACTTAATGAAAATTTATTAATGGATTACAGATCGTTCGAAGATTGACAGAAGCAACAGAAGAAGTTAAGAGCAAATTAGAAGAAATAGAAAATAAGGAAAATATATCTAAAGATACAGAAAATATAAAATAAATAAGAAGATCTCCCAGAATTAATAAGGGGTATTCCACCAGAAAAATACAGCTGCAACAAAAGGACTCAAAGTTAAGCATTAGATGTTAAAACTGTGTTTCTTAATGGAAATATTGATGAAGATTTATATATGTTGCAACGAGAAGGATATACTCAGAAAAATAAAGAACATCTCGTGTGTAAATTCAAGAAATCTGATTATGGTCTAAAGCAAGATTGCAAGGGCATGAAATATAAAGTTCCACAATATATAACAGACAAAAATGGAAGTTTCTTAATAAATCAAACATCAAAAATTGAAGAAATAATAGAAAAATTTGGAATGAAAGGAGTCAAAGATGCATCAACACTGATGGAATGGAATATTTGAAAACAATGACAGAAGAAATCAATTAATAAACAATGAAGAATACAGAGAAGCAGCGGGGGCTCTGCTACATATTCCAATCTCTACTCGTCCAGATATTTCAGATGCTGTAAGCATATTATGTTGAAAAGTAAGTAAACCAACGCAAACAGATTAGAATGATATAAAAAGGATAATGATATATTTAAAGAAAACGAAAAATGTCAAATTAAAACTTAATTCTACAAACAAATTAGATCAAGTTGGTTAAGGCCGTTAGACACGTTTCGTTACTCTGTTTACAATGGGCCCATAAACCAATTTTTTAATTATTTTTAATGAAACTTTATTAGAATATATGACGATCAGTGAAAACCCGATGTGAAAATTCAATATATTACCCGAGATATGACTGTAAAGTTTGTGTGACGTCACGGATGCTCCTTCAGTAGCACAAAAACAACGATTTTTCATGATAGTAGATATTATATATTTTTTTAATGTAAAAATAATATTTACATATTAAGTCTTAATTCACAACAATGAAACTTAATATAAATAAAAATTATTTTGTTGCTTCCAGTATTACACTTTTTAAAAAGATTTTTATTTCCTTTACTATAATAATGGATTACAATATGTACTTTCTTGTTCCAAGACTAACATCAGACTAAATTATAAAATACAATTCCAACTCTAGGTAAAATATTATATGTATTAGGAGATAGCTGACGCTCCTGAGAAGCAGCTGAGGTCAGGGGTTCTCACCATGTAACACCTCCCTCCTTAAGCAGAAACTCTAGGGTTGAACAATTTGAGTTTCGTCAACTACCCTTGGGTTTCCTTGAACTTTCTGTAACATTTTATTTTTGATTAGTTTTACAATAAAATTTAATATTATTATAGCCGTGAAGATGGCGATATAAATGGTCAATCCTCTTGAATAATGGATCTGTAGATCGATTGGATCTGCGGGGACTTCTTGAGTTTCTTGAAGTTGAATTTGGTGTAGCTTGTCGAGTGATAATTTATCCAATTTTAATTCTTCAACTTGTGCTACGGTTGAGTTTCGCATCTCAATTTTAGTTTTAGTGTGTGGCCTGGTATTATCTTCATTTTGGGTGTTTTGAATCCGCAAGTTGGTGGAACAACAAACAGATATGTTCCTTGTAAGAAAGCAATAGTGTTTTGCTTGCACATTGTTTGTACCTTCTGATGTTTAGGAAATATTCCAATGTAGTGTGCTTCATTGATTTTCAAAATGATTTCTTGATTCATTGTAACTGGTATGTGTTGACAATTATTTGCTGTAACTTCAGATGACAAAATTGAAATTAAACAGTCTTTTTCTTTCTGTAGTGGTAAGATACTTGTGCTTTTACACAAAAATTCTGGTTGCAGATCGATGCATTCATCATTGCTGTATTGGTATACATTGTTGCTTAATGATAGGTAAGTTGAGGGTGGAATAATAATTGTTTTATTTTCGTTGGGAATTGAGAATAAATGATAGTGTTCGAAGGTTTCTGGGTGGACTAGAGGAAATTCTAGTAAAAACATAACTTTTTCTTCAAAAATGAGTACTTAGGTTACATTATAATATTTTAAGAGGTCATTGGCATCAGAAAATAACAGTTGTTTGAGATTATAAATTAAATATAATTTATTAACAATTTCTTTTAGATTTTGATAAGGAATAATACTAGGATGAGCAATTTTTAAATTTGCAAATGTTATGGCGTTTTCCATTTCTACGATGAAATTTAATATTGAATCGAGATTAAGTTTTATTTGTTCCAAAGTTTCATGTGTTTCTGTATAATATTATATTATTATAGTTTGTACTGTTTATTGCTTGAACTAGTTCATTCGTCTTATTCTGAATTTTATGTTGATTATTCATAATTATAGTCATTGTCTCATTGATGCTAGACATTATCATTTTTGAAAGTGAAATTTGTTTATTTAATTTTGCAACGATCTTATTTTGATGTGTTTCTAATTCTAAAATATTCTTATGAATTTCATTGCCATCTTCGTTATCCATGTTGCCTGTTATTATTTTTATAATTGAACCTAAAGGGTTGATTACGCCGCGTTTTTTACGTTTTTCGTGATAAAACAAATTAATTTTATTAATTGTTTTGTTAACAGTTTAAATATCTAATATCTAATCGTTTATAATAACTGCGTAAAGAATGATAAAGATCTGGGGTAGCTGCGTCTATTATTACTTTTATTTGTAAGTAATTTTCATTTATTGAATTTATTGCATTTTTAATAGACTTAAGGTCAATGTAATGTAAGAAGGTATGGGATGAGGTCTGTATTTTTCCATGTCCCAATTTAAATGGAAGGATGCCGGGATTAGTCGCTAAATTCTGTATTTGTACTATTTGTGTCTTCGTCATGTGAAGGATCGCTAGTCTGTAACAAAGGAGACTTTTTCAATAATTTATTTTCCAATATTTTTATTTTTGGTTTAACTCGACTTTTTATCTTTTTAAAGTGATAGGTTTATAATTTTGGTCTCTTTATATCTGTTCAGGCGCCATTCGCCTACTTCCCAGGAGCCAATCGGATGCTCACCCCCACTATTCTATGACACCCCTAGTAGGGGAGAAATTTTGTACAGGATAAAAGGGAGAGCTGACACTGGGTTTAGAGAGGTTCCTTTTTAACTTTCAGTTATACAGTATCATTATCAGCAATATTTTGTATTCACTAAAAATAGCATCAATCTTCAGCACAATTCAGTGTTAATCATATCATTGTGTTTCGTATATGTAAATATATAAGTGTAAATATAAATTATATATATGTTACACTGGTCCTTCGAGTACTTTATTTCATCATCACGATCCAAATATCACATCGTCACCAAACATTTTGGTCCTTCGAGCCGGATCGTAACCAGCGACAGCAACAGAAAAGGAAAAGTCGCCCAACCACGGGAACCTACATCGAGGCATCCTCGCAGTAGCAGTCATCCAACCACGGGAACCTACATCGAGGCAACTTCGCAGTAGCAGTCATCCAACCACGGGAACCTACATCGAGGCAACTTCGCAGTAGCAGTCATCCAACCACGGGAACCTACATCGAGGCAACCTCGCAGTAGCAGTTATCCACAACTGGAACCTGGCTTGGTCAGCAAGGTTAGTGAGCTCTACGTTCTAATCTTGTTAATCATCTCCTCATATGTTATACGTTCGTTTAATTACTAAATTTATATTATCTACATTTTACCGAAATGACGGTCGATATAAAATCACTAACAGATCAACGCGGTTTAATCAAAGCCGCTTTAACGCGAATCAAAACCTCCGTTGATAAATTTGAACCAAACACAGACGACATAAACCAATTAAAATCGCGGTTACCAAATTTACAAACAATTTTTCAAAAGTTTAACAATGTCCAAGATCAAATTGAACTGCAAGATAGTTCAGAAAGACAAATTAGTGAAAGAGACGAATTTGAAACAAAATATTATAATATAGAATCAGCCATCCGTACATTTATTGATCAACATAATATAAATCATAATTCAAATGCCACACCTACAAGTCAAAATGTCACACAGACGCAAGTTACAAATGTCAGTAATGTTAGAGTGCCAATGTTAAATTTGCCCACCTTCGAAGGTGCATATACAAATTGGATTTCATTTCGCGATACGTTCATAGCGTTGATACATGATAATAATACATTTACAAACATTGAAAAGTTTCACTATTTAAAATGTTGCCTAAAAGGAGACTCTCAAAAGGTAATCGAATCATTTACACTGTCTAACGATAATTATCAAGCAGCATGGGAAGCAGTCGAAAAGCGTTATGAAAATCTAAGGATCATCACTCAAGCTCATGTTTTAGCAATATTAAATTCACCACCTCTAGTAAAAAATTCACATGTAGGCTTAAGGAAACTTTGTGATGACATATCAGTTAATTTGGCAGCCCTTAAGGCCTTGAAAGAACCAACAGAACACTGGGACACTTTACTGATACCCATTGTAACATTGAAATTCGACTTTTTTACCAAACCCGAATGGGAATCTACACTAAATTCAAAACCACCTAAGATTAGGGAATTAATGGAATTCTTAGAAAATAGATGTCTTCTTTTACAATCACTCAATTCTCCAGAACATATGATCAAACCAAGTAGTTCCAATAACAACAAACCTAATTCCTCACGCCAAAATCAAACTTTTAACAAAGTGCAATCACTTTGCCATGTATCAAATAATTCATCCTCAAATCAGTTACAATGTTTTAATTGTAAGAAATCTCACGCCTTATTTCAATGTCAAGAATTCTTAAAATTAAATATTCCGGATAGAATAAACAAAATAAAAATTTTGAAACTATGCTCAAATTGTTTCCGTAAAAATCATTTAGTTGAGGATTGCAAAAGTAATTTTAACTGTCGTATCTGTAAACAGAGGCACAACAGTTTATTACACGGGAATATAACAAATGTTAATTCAGTTACTGCGCATATAAATAATTCCGATTTAAAGCCCCAGACTTTATTATCAACAGCGGAAATATTAATAAAAAATAAAAATACAAATACTTGGATCAAATGTCGAGCGTTATTGGATCAAGGCTCACAGCTCAATTTTATTCGGAAACCATTAGTTGATACATTAGGGTTAGAAACTAAAAATGTTGATTGGTCGGTAACGGGAATTAACAACTCAGAATGCACGGCCAAGGAAATGGTGCACATTCACATCAAATCAATTCATAGTTCATTTAATTGTAAAATCGATTGTTTGATGTTGCCGAAAATAACAGAGAACCTTCCTTTGCAATCTTTTACAACAGATCATTTAAACATTCCGGACAATCTGAAACTAGCCGACCCTAATTACCATACCTCCAACAATATAGATATTTTATTAGGGGCTGAAGTGTTCTGGCAGGTATTGTTGACCGGGCAAATAAAAGCAAACTCCATTAGTCCGCATCTGCAGGACACATGTTTAGGATGGATTATAGGAGGGAAAGTAAACCTTCGAAATTCCGAGACTAATTATCAGTGCAATATAACTTTATCCTCTTTAAGTAAACAGCTTAGCAAATTTTGGGAAATTGAGGAATACCCAATATCAACATCTTCGGAACAGATGTTATCAGCCGAAGAAATACAATGCGAAAAGTATTTCCAAGATACAACTACACGTGACGCCAACGGCAGATTTATTGTGAGATTACCCTTCAAAACTAACCCTAGCATTATCGGGAATACCAAGCACGCAGCAATCAATCGACTAAATTCATTAGAGAGACGATTTTCACAAAATTTAGCATTAAAACAAAATTACTCAAAGTTTATTCACGAATATCTAGATTTAGATCACATGACCTTGATCAAACAATCAAATGAACATAATGTATATTTGCCACATCATGGCGTACTTAAAGACACAAGCACTACAACTAAACTAAGAGTAGTTTTCGATGGAAGCGCAAAATCCACCTCAAACATTAGCTTGAATCAAACCTTATCAGTTGGTCCTAAAGTTCAAAATGATATAATTCCGATTTTACTCCGGTTCAGAATTCATACATATGTGTTTACCGCCGACATATCAAAAATGTATCGGCAAATTTTAGTCGCACCAGAAGATCGGGTTTATCAAAATATACTTTGGCGCGATGATCCTAGTCAAAATTATCAAACTTACCAGCTAAATACAATTACATACGGATTATCTTGTGCTCCGTACTTGGCGGTTAAATGTTTGCAAGAATTAGCAAGGAATTCTAAAGATACATACCCTGAAACATATCAAATCATTCTTAATGATTTTTATGTTGATGATGTACTCACGGGATCAGATTCACTTGAAAATACAATTAAAATTAGAGATGAGGTAATTAGCTTGTTAAAAAAAGGTGGATTTGATCTACGCAAATTCGCAGCAAACAACTCTAATTTGCTACCAACCCCTGACAGTAAAACGGTAGAAACTCATATGTTAAACTTTGATGAAAATGGAGACACAAGAACTTTAGGAATGATTTGGAATTGTCAAGGGGATGATTTACGTTATGAAATCAATTCACAAATTAATACGTCGCGAAAATTGACAAAACGGAAAATATTATCCACAATAGCTAGAATATATGACCCATTACAATTAATTGGCCCAGTCATTGTAAAGGCAAAATTAATCATGCAATCAATATGGAAAATCAAATTAGGATGGGACGAGCAAGTTCCAGATGAAATTACGAAATCATGGAACGAAATTGTAACACAATTAGATATTTTAAATAGTGTGAGAATACCGCGCAGAGTAATTAGTCTTGCAACTTATACGCAAATCGAATTACACGGTTTTTGTGATAGCTCGCAGGTAGCATATGGTGCATGCGTCTTTGTCCGTGTCTCGTATGCTAATGTATATAGCACTCATCTTTTATGTGCAAAATCGCGGGTAGCACCGTTAAAAACAATTTCCATCCCTCGACTAGAGTTATGTGGAGCCATATTATTAGCTAGATTAATGTCAAACTTAAAAACAATATTAAATATAAATACTTTGTATTACTGGACTGACTCAAGTATAGTTCTGTCATGGCTCAACATGATACCAAATAATTTAAAGACCTTCACTGCGAATAGAGTAACGGAAATTCAAAATATTTCAGATATTCAGAACTGGAAACACGTCCGTTCCACGGACAATCCTGCAGACATTATATCTCGTGGATGCTTACCAAAAAATTTAATTAATTGCTCTTTATGGTTCCATGGACCATCATGGTTACATAAACATTCAGATCATTGGCCGTGTAACTCAGTATCATTAGACAAATCAGATATTCCAGAACTACGGGGAATTACATTACATGTCACCAATAAGGACGATCAAATGTTAAACATTTTAAAAACTCATGTATCATCGTCAAAAATAATTCGCATTATAGCATGGTGTCTGCGATTTGCAAATTATACCAGGAAAAGCACTAATCAACAGATAGGCTTTCTAAAAACACATGAACTACAAACAGCCACTTTAAAAATAATAAAATTAATTCAAAACACGGAATTTGGCGAAGAAATCAAAAGTTTAGGTAAACAAATGCAAGTCAGTCATAAAAGTAAATTGACTGGGCTTAGTCCGTTTCTGGATAAAGAAGGGATTATCAGAGTTGGGGGTAGGTTAATGAACTCAAACATAAATTTTGATCAGAAATTTCCCATTGTTCTGCCAAAGCATCAC
The DNA here is from genome assembly GCA_963942605.1 of Poecilus cupreus. Taxonomy (NCBI): domain Eukaryota; kingdom Metazoa; phylum Arthropoda; class Insecta; order Coleoptera; family Carabidae; genus Poecilus; species Poecilus cupreus. Next base: position 34,873,611 of record OZ012718.1, read on the forward strand.
TTTACAAAACTTTTAATAAACTACGAACATTTATTACAATTACACGCAGGTCCGACTGCTACCTTAGCTGCTATACGTCAAAAATATTGGCCTTTAGATGGTCGCAATCAAGTTAGGCATGTTGTTAGAAACTGTTTAAAATGTTTTCGTGTAAAACCAACAGATATATCTCCTAAAATGGGCGACCTTCCAAAATCCCGAGTTACCATTTCTCGACCTTTCCAAAATTGCGGGGTTGATTATGGGGGTCCAATATTTATTAAAGAAGGGGGAAGGCGTAGTAAGAAAACAGTAAAAGTGTATATATGTTTATTCATATGCTTTACGACCAAGGCAATCCACTTAGAACTGGTGGGCGATTTAACAGCGCAAAGTTTTGTAAACTCACTAAAAAGATTTATAGGTCGTCGGGGCATGATTAGCAATATTTACTCAGACAACGCTACTAATTTTCGTGGAGCGGATAATGAGTTAAAAAAATTGGCACAGCTTGTAGAACGTGATGACAGTATAAATAATTATTTATCAAAAGTTAATATAAAGTGGCATTTTATTCCATCACGCGCACCTCATTTCGGTGGAATTTGGGAGGCTGGGATAAAATCTGTGAAATATCACATTAAGCGGGTAATAGGTAATACATTACTAACATATGAGGAGATGTTGACATTATTAGTATCGGTAGAAGCTTGCCTTAACTCGCGACCACTGTGCCCGCTATCAGAGGATCCTGCAGACAATAATGTCCTGACACCCGGACACTTTTTAATCGGCTGTCCACTATCGGCTCCGGTCGAGCCATGCCTACAGGAAGTACCAACAAACAGACTCTCTCGCTGGCAGCATGTTGAATATATGCGCCAGCACTTCTGGAACAGGTGGGCCAAAGAATACCTGGCCACCCTTCAACAGCGAACCAAGTGGCATCGCAATAACTCCACCCCTGTTGACGTCGGCACCTTGGTCCTCCTGAAAGAATCTACTCCTCCATTGACTTGGAAGATGGGTCGCATCGTGCAGCTTCACAAAGGAAGAGATGATATTGTGCGGGTTGTGACAATTAAAACTGCGAGTGGTGAGACAACGCGTGCAGTGAGAAACATATGTGTCCTTCCAGTGCAGTGTACCGACGCCGACGCTTTGTAATGTTGTGCAAATAGACAATACAACAATATATGTGTGCAAATCTTTACAAATGTTAACATTATGTAATTATGTTTCTTGTATAGGATTAAGGACTATTCATTGTTTTGTTAATTTTTATCAAATTGTGCTATTGAAATCAAGATTTCAATGGGGGCCGGGATGTTCAGGCGCCATTCGCCTACTTCCCAGGAGCCAATCGGATGCTCACCCCCACTATTCTATGACACCCCTAGTAGGGGAGAAATTTTGTTTCAAGGATAAAAGGGAGAGCTGACACTGGGTTTAGAGAGGTTCCTTTTTAACTTTCAGTTATACAGTATCATTATCAGCAATATTTTGTATTCACTAAAAATAGCATCAATCTTCAGCACAATTCAGTGTTAATCATATCATTGTGTTTCGTATATGTAAATATATAAGTGTAAATATAAATTATATATATGTTACACTGGTCCTTCGAGTACTTTATTTCATCATCACGATCCAAATATCACATCGTCACCAAACAATATCAGATGGGTGAATATTTTTTGAAGTATTACCGTGATCTGGTTTAATTTCCGCGGTCTTTGGTTTCTGATTAATTTTATCAATCTGTTCAGGTTTAAATTTATTCTTTATTATACTTTGTTTTTGTTTATTCATTACGAATACTGTGTTTGGTATTTCCGGTAGATCTTCGCGATTTTTGTTAGCGTAATTTATCGTCTTTTGTTTGTATTTTTCATTTCTTTCTCTAATTTTATTATAAAGCAGTTTAATTTTTTCTTTATGATTAACAATATAGTTATTAACTAATTGTTTTTCTAACTCAATATCTAATAATGAATGAGAGTCTAAATGTCCTGATATTATTTCGCATGGTTTTAATTTTGTGACTGAATGAATGGAATTTTTATATGCTAAAAGTGCATATTTAATTTTTTATTTCAATAGGTTCTTTAGAATATTATTCCTGATTATTTAATAATCGGATGTGTTCGATAAGGGTTGAATGGAATCGTTCAATCATGCCATTTGATTCTGGGTGTTGGGAACTGATGAAATGTAATTTAATTTTGTGTACTTCTAACAGTTCTCTAATTAATGAATTTTTAAATTCTAGACCGTTGTCTGAAAGTACTTGGTCTGGGATGCCATGATGTGTAAAATATTTTACAAGATTATTTACAACTTCAATACCTTGGCCTGAGTTTAATTTATAAGCATGTGCGTATCTTGAGAATGCATCAATAATTGTAAGAAATTTTTGTTTTTCTAAAGAAATTGTGTCTACGTGCAATATTTGAAATGGTTTCGTTGGATCGTAATGTACTTCTGAAATAATAATTAGATTTTTTTTCATAATTTTAGTTCTTTTTGAGAAGATTGAGTTTTTAAAAATTGAATTTACAACGGACCTTAAGTCTTTATTGTACTTGTACAATGGTTGAACGACAAAAGATGCTTTACATTATGTTACAGCAGTATATATAAATGTTTCTTATCTAAGTATCTTATTTCTACTAAGTATGCAGGTTACTCTCTGTAACTCCTCCGGCACAAGATGAGAACTATGGGGTTTTGGCCACAGAGTTCGGTTGAAATTGGATATTGGTTGATGCGGCTGATGCGCTTGCCTTGGTATGTCTCTGATGTGGACTCTTGGTTGACTTTCTTCGCTTAACATAATAACATACAATGCATATAATACATAAAATTATAAAGCAATACAAAATAATGGTGAAGACACCAATTTTATCATAATATACAGAGGTGTTATTTATTTCATTTAAATTTTCTTTTTGTTTATTTATCAATGAAATAATATGTTTAGTATCATCTAAATTTATAGAGTCTATTTTAAATGTTTTAAAGTTTAAAATATTTTTATCACTGAAGTCTTCTGGAAGGGGTAAACTGGGTAAAATTATATTATTGAATTTTGATTTAAATGTTTGATATGTTTTAAGCACAGTATTTTTCACTTTCACTTCACACTCGATGTTGAGTTCGATTACATAGCTACCATTTAAAGGGATGTTGTCGGTGTTTCTTCCACATTTCTGGGTGGCGATGATGTTGTTTGGAGCGATGACGATCCACTGGTTTCCCTCTTTTTTCTGAATTTTGGTCTCTGGGATGTTGGTGACTACTTGCTCACAATTTGTAGAATTTACTTCATATTTTAGTAACTGGATTTCACAAGGAGGATTAGCAGTTATTCTTGATGTATGTACTTCATGACAGAGGAACTCTTCAGGGGTAATTTCTTGACATTTGGCATCGAAAAATGCGTAAGTTTGCTCATTGGTAACAAGGAATTTAGATTGAGGTATAATTGTTTTAAATGTATTTTTATATGGGGTTGGTAAAGGATATAAATGATAATAAGTATAACTTTCAGTTTCAACTATAGGAATTTGAATTAAAAATGTAATTTGATTATTTTTTCTAAAACTTTTGATTTCTATGATTTTTTCAAATAATAACAAATTTTCTAAAGAAGATACAAATGGGAATTTATTTTTATTTAATATATTACTTATGTTAACAACTTCTGATAATAAATCTTTAGGTTCAATTATAGAATTGTGAAAAGTATTAAGTTTTGAAAAAGTTATTGCCACTTTTATTTTCTCTAATAAATCATAAATGATTTGCATACTTGTAATATATTGAGTAAGGACGGTTTGAATCAATAAACAGTTTGCTGATTCAACTTGTTTAGCATAAGTAATATTTATATATTTTTCTAATTCATCAATCTTTAAACTCAGGGATTGTTGATTGTTAAAAAGTATTTTTAAATTTTCATCAAATTTATTAATTGAAGTTTCCAAAATTGTAATTTGTTCGTTAATTATTGTTTTAAATTTATTTTGATTTGTTGAGAGTTTTGATATCGCTTTGTCATATCTTTCAGCGTCATTTTGATCGAGATTGCCAGTTATAGATTTAATTACAGAGCCAAGACCATCGATTAAGCCTCTTTTATTTCTATTAGTTAACAGCGGGTTTAGTTGATGTATTTGAAGTGAAACTTTATCTTCTAGAATTTTTGTAAGTTGCTAATTTTCTTTATTATGTGTAGAATTATGAATTTCATGTTTAATTTTAGAGAATGAATTTCGTAATGCATTGTATTCATTTATAATATCTGAGATGTCATATATTTGAACGAAAGTCCAGTAATCTGTTTTAATTTGTGCATGTCCAAGTTTCAATGGTAAGAGTCCAGGGTTTGTGTTCAGGTTGTGATATTTTGGAATTTCTAGGGTTGCGGCAGCAACGATGAGGATGAGGGATCTGAAACAGGTGGTTGTCTCAGTTCTTTTATGTGTATAATTTCGGATTTTTTCTTTTTCTTTTCATTTGAAATTTCAACTCTATTTTTGTCTAAAAGTTTAGTAATTTTATATGGTCCTAAGAATTTCAATGATTTTTTACTTCTATTAAGTGGGTTTTGTTTATAAACTGTTTGACCTACTTTAAAGTGATAATTAGTATCTCCGTGCGTATTATGTTTCGCGATAATTTTTTCTTTCTTGCTATGTAAGTTGTCAGAGACTTTTTGATATACATATTTTAATTTTTCCTTATGATTTTCAATGTAATCATTATAAAATAAATTTGGAAGAAATATTTCATTAGGATTTCTAGAATGGGTGTGTCCGAATGCTAGCTCAAATGGAGTATAATTTGTAGCACTGTGTATTGAATTATTGTAACCAATTATTGCGTAATTCATTTGATCGCTTTGATCATCGGGGTACATTTCTTGAAGTATTCTTAAATGCTCAATAATCGTAGAGTGAAATCTCTCTACAATAGAGTTTGACTCATGGTGTAAAGGGGTAGTAAAATGAACGTTAATTTTATGTAGTTTTAAAAGTTCTTTAATTAAAATATTATTGAATTCTTTACCGTTATCCAAAACTAAATTTTCTGGTATGCCAAATGATGCAAAATATTTTACTAAGGCGTTACTAGTATTAATTGCTGTTTTTCCTTCAATATGAATTGCCTGTGCGAATTTAGTATTACGAGAGTTAAATAATTTTTATTATCAAAGATAAAAATATCTACGTGTACTATCTGAAATGGACGTGTAGCTGTTTCAGTAAGCATTAGCGGAACATACGGTTTTTTCCTTGCGTATTTCGCTCTTTGACAAACTTCACATGCGTTTATAAAATTTGTGATTGTAAATTTCATGTGCTTCCAATAATAATTACGTTTTAAATATTCTAAAGTTTCATTAATGCCTCTATGGTTAGTATTACCTTCGTGATGGTTTTTTATTAACAAAATTTGTTCTTCTTTATTTGTTACAGTATTAATTAATTTATTACATTTTATTAATTTTGGACCTTTCATAGAAAATTTATTCAAATAAACTTTGGAAAAATCTCGGAAAAGTTTATCTGTATGAAAGTAAAGGTGATATATATTTTTCGAGTCTGTATAGTCTCTCAGGAATTCAAATATCATTTGCTCATTATTATTTTCAGGTAATTTTACTTTAATTATTTTTTGATTTTCATAATTGTTATGAGAAATAACGAGTTTATGGAGTATGTGTGGAAAGACATGAATCTGATTTAATTTATTGTTAATAATTTCGTCTAATATTGTTATACCTTCGTTCGTGTTATCATTTGCGTTGGAGTGTTGTGTTGATGTTTCTGAGTGTGTGTCTGAGTCTATGACAATGATGTCGTTTTGTTTGGGAATTGGAATATTCTTGGAATTAGGAGGTTTGATTTGAATGTTTGACATAATTTTTATTTTTGGTTTAATTTTAGGATTTGGATCTTTACTTGTGGATGGTACAGGTTGTATTTCGCTTTTGTCAGGTGTAAAATTTTCTGCAAAGTTTCTAAAATATTCAACTATATCGTCGTCAATTTTACCAGGGTTGTTTTTTAATGATTCCGTTTCTAAAGCATTTAAATTTATTCTTGAAAGACAATCTGCGTTGGTATTATGTGTTCCTTTCTTATACTGAATATTATAATCGTACATCTCTAATTTTAATCGCCATCGGACAAGTCTAGAGTTGGGTTCTTTTAAATTGAAAAGCCAAATTAGTGGACGGTGGTCAGTCACTATTGTAAATTTTCTACCATAAAGATACGGACGGATGTGCTTACATGCCCAAACTATCGCTAATAGTTCTTTTTCGATAGTGGAGTAGCGTGTCTCTGTATCATTCAAAGTTCTAGATGCGTAAGCTATAGGTCTGTCACGTGGAATTTCGCCTTGCGAAAGTACGGCACCTATTGCAAAATTGCTGGCGTCTGTGGTCAGTATAAAAGGTTTGTCAAAATCGGGGTACTGTAAAATTGGGTTGTTTATAAGTAAATTTTTGCACGTATTAAAGCTTTCTAAAAATTCTTTATCATGTATAATTTTTGAGTCCTTTTTTAAACATTTTGTCATCGGCTTTATGATTTTTGCAAAATCTTTGATGAAGCGTCTGTAATATCCTAATAAACCTAAAAAGCTTTTAATTTCCTTTGGTGTCTTAGGAATAGGGAAATTTTTTATGACAGAAATTTTTTCTGGATTAGGTTTCACGCCATCAGAAGTAATGACATGTCCTAAATATTGAACGGTTTTTTGGAGGAATTCGCTTTTGTCAAGTTGAATTTTGAAGTTACTATTACGTAGTCTATCAAAGACGCATTTTAATCGTACGATGTGTTCATCAAGTGAAGAACTGAATATAATAATATCGTCTAAATATACTAAACAAGTTTCATGCTGAAGGCCGCGAAGGACGTTATCCATGACTCGCTGGAACGTTGACGGGGCGTTCTTTAAACCAAACGGCATACGTTTGAACTCGTAATGCCCTCCTTCTACTGAAAAGGCTGTCTTTTGGACGTCGCTAGGGTCTACCTCTATTTGGTGGAATCCACTAGCTAGATCTAATGTTGTAAAATAGTTTGCTTTTCCAAGTTTGTCTAGTATGTCTGAGATGTTAGGCAGGGGGTATTTGTCGTCTATTGTCTGGTCATTTAATTTTCTATAGTCTATCACTACGCGCCATTTTTTCTTACCCGAAGCGTCAAGCTTCTTCGGTACGATCCAAATTGGGCTGGACCAAGGGGAAATACTATCTTGAATAATGCCTTGTTTTAACATTTTGGAAATTTGAGATTTTACTTCTTGTTTATGGATTTCAGGAAATCGATAAGATTTTACGTGGATAGGCGTATCATTTTTTAATTTAATTTTATGAGTAATATCATTTGAAAAACTTAATGGAATTTTATCACAATAAAATATATCTCTGTAATCGAAACATAATTTTCTGATTACATCCTTCTCTTCTTTATTGCAATGATCTATTCTTATATTTTTTAAATTTTGTTTTAAAGTATCATCAAATTCTTTATCCAATTCTTCATCTACTTCCATTTTTTCAACAAAATTGATTTCAATAGGATTCAATGGTTCAATTTCAAGAGGTTCTAATATTTCAATTTTAACAGGGTTTTCATTTATATTAATCAAAGTGGTTATTGCAAAATTATTTGAGATGTTTACGAGCGCTTTCGGCATTTCAACGCCATTTTCAAAGTTCATGTGATTAAGTATACCTATACCGTCAGTCATTTTAACAGGGAGTTTGACAACAATTGAAGTTCGAGGTGGTACAGTGATTGAATGTAAAGGAATGGGATTTTTATTATTACTCAATTGTATTTCTCTATCAGGATCAAAAATAATTGGAATGTTAGCATGTGGTGTTGTAAGTTGTCTAGTTGTAACGTTCACGTTTGCGTTTAATTGTTTTAAAAGATCAACACCGATAAGGCCATCATATTTATTACTAAATTTAAATAAATAGAATTTATGACTTTCAGGGATATTAAAAATTTTAAAAAGTGGAATTTCAGCGACTTCATTATGATATGAAATGTCGTGAGCTGTTTGGATATTAAAATTTTGATTAAAAATATAATTTTGATAAAATTTACATGCTAATTCAGGATCCATCAAACTTTTACTACTTCCGGTGTCAATAAGAAAATTTGCGTCAATTTCGGGTATATAGATATGGGGTAAATTTGCTTTTAGGACGTTGAGTTGAATTACGTCGGGTTGTTCGGGTTGTTGGCTGTAAGAAAATTTACAGCTGAATCGGCATTAACAGATGTACTCTGCTCGTATGCGGTGTTATCAGTGACATAGTGAGATTCGTCATATGACACGGCGTGAGAATAATCTTCATAGTACGTGTCGTAATCATCATATACAGGATGGTTCTCAAAGGTTTCAAATTCGGATTCTTGTGTTTCTTCATGGGAAATTTGGGATTGTTCAGGATGAATGTCTTGGTTAAATAATACGTTTGAGGTTATTGGTTTTCGGAAAGTGTTTCTGGAGTGACCAGATGATGTGTCCATTGGTTCAGGTTTAAATTGTTGGGATTGATTTTGATATGTGAAATTTTGTTGGAAGTTAGGGCGTGGAGAATTTTGTTGGAAATTCGGACGTGAGAAGTTTTGTTGGTAATTCATTGGTTTTTGGATGTGGTGAAATGTAGGGGGTCTCATTTGGATTTGAGGTTGTCTTTGCGCATAATATGTTGGTCTGTAATTAGGTTGGTTGATAGGTTTTTGGAATGGATTTGTTCCGAGTGATTGTTGTGTATTTTGATAGTTTAAAGGAGTTGGATTTTGTCTAAAATATTGAAAGTTTTGTCCATAGTTAGGTGGTATTTGTGGTCTAGATGGTAGTACTCTGTGTGATGGTTTGAAGTTGGATTGTAAATTTAGTGTGCTTTGTCTTTGTGTGGAATAAAGAAAATTTTCTTCTTCAATGAGTAAACTCATTGCTTTTTCAAGACTATCAGGATTTCTAAGCCTGACATTCGTTTGAATGTTCAATGGCAAACCACGTATAAATGTTTTCAAAGCTAAATCGTTATAGTTAGCCTGTCTAATGGTTTTCTCTGCAATTGTTAATTGTAAAGTATTTAATTTAGATGTTATTAGGCTTCGTGCGTCTTGACATCTCATGCCAAAGTTATAAGGTGGCTCATTTTTATTAGGACGAAGCGAAATCAAATCTTGGATCAAACAATCTATATTACGTTGATCACCGAAACTGAGGGATAGAGCTTCTTTTATCTCGTCCCAAGTGGAAATTTCTGTTCGTGAACCAATTAAAATTAATGCTCTGCCTGTTAATTTACCTAGCACAGCTCTTACTAAAAAATTATTTAAAGCAAAATTTGTTTGTGTGCCAAAAGTGTTTATTAAATTTTGACATGAATCGAGAAATATTCCCAGCGTATGAGGGTTACCTTCATAATTTGGAATAGAGTCTACATATAATCTTAATAATTGGTAATTTACGGGATTTTGTTCAAGTTGTGGTGGTGTTTGTGGCATATCTGTATCTGTATCTGCGAGGTTAAATCGATTCAATAGATCAGATAAGTTCTGTAATTCGTTTTCACTCATTAATCGATAAAATTCTAACTTATTAATATTTTTCTACTCTAGTTGAACTTCAAGTTATCTTTTAAAATAGGATTCTTGGAATATAAAAGGATTTGATTTATATTATGGAATTGAGCGTACTCACAGTATTATTTGTTTCATTTCTTCTTAACCTAGTGCCTATAGGTTCGGACGATTTTGTTCCTCTCCCAGGTCTTCGTATTCTAGGGGGTCTGGCTACGGCGATGCTGTCCTTCACCAGGCTGGCTTTGGCGATGCTGTCCTCCACCAGTACGTTGCAATTCGCTCTCCTAACTCTCTTCTCTTCTTCGGTGCTGTAGGGCTCGCGACAAACCGATATCCGCTCGATTTGCTAAACGGCTCACTCCCGGACCGAAATACTCGATAAATTGTTGAAACAAAAGTTATCCGTGCGATACGTCTAACTTCGAGTATCCTACAACGACTGCGCCAATTTTAGTTCTTTTTGAGAAGATTGAGTTTTTAAAAATTGAATTTACAACGGACCTTAAGTCTTTATTGTACTTGTACAATGGTTGAACGACAAAAGATGCTTTACATTATGTTACAGCAGTATATATAAATGTTTCTTATCTAAGTATCTTATTTCTACTAAGTATGCAGGTTACTCTCTGTAACTCCATAGTTAACTGGCTTTTCAACAATTGGAATACCTACGATTGGATTTTCTACGTTTATATGCACTGTGTCATTATCATCAGGGATTTCTGTAATTTCATTATCATGTTCAACAGCTTATGAATTATTATCAAATTTTTTGTTTTTATCTTCTTTAATATTTTTCAGCAAAACTTTTATTAAATTCTTTCATAAAATCAAATATACCTCCTGAATCTTCAATTGTTTCATTAACATTAATTTGGATTCGTGATAGTGCGTCTGCGTTTTTATTTAAAGACCATTTTTTATAAATTATTTGATAATCATATTTTTCTAGCTTCAAGCGCCATCTAACAAGTTTAGAAATTTACGTCCAAACAAATAGGGTCTGAAATGTTTGACCGCCCAAACTATCGCTAAAAGCTCTTTTTTTATAGTTGAGTACTTAATTTCAGAGTCATTGAGTGTGCGACTTGCATAAGCTGATGATGATCTGATCCGACTTTTCCTTGTGATAGTCCTGCGCCTATTGCAACATTACTCGCGTCTGTTGTCAAAATTAAAGGTTTTTCAAAATCTGGAAATTGTAAGATTGGTTCGTTCGGTAATAAATTTTTGCAAATATTAAAACAATTCTTTAAACATGAAGTCATTGGCTTTGTTAATTTAGCAAAATTTTTTATAAATTTTCTGTAATATCCTAACAGTCCTAAAAATGCTTTTATTTCTTTTGATGTTTTTGGTAAAGGATAATTTTGTATAATTTTTTCGGGGTTTGGTTTAATACCGTCGGGTGTGATTATATGACCCAGGAATGTAACTTTTTTTTTTAAGAATTCTGACTTATCGAGTTGGATTTTATGGTTACTTTCACGTAATTTGTTTTAAATTAACCATGTGTTCTTGAAGAGAAGCTGAGAAAACAATGATATCATCCATGAATACAAAAGAGGTTTTATTAATAAATTCTTTTAAAACATTATCCATTACTATCTGAAATGTGGATGGTGCGTTTTTGAGTCCTAATGGCATTCTCAAATACTCGTAGTGTCCGTTTTCAACATTAAATGCAGTTTTCTGAATATCGTTTGGGTGCATTTCAATTTGGTGAAATCCACTCGCCAAATCAAGGGTGGAAAAATATTGTGAACGTCCTAATCTATCTAAGATGTCTGTGATATTTGGTATTGGGTAACGATCATCTGTAGTTTTTTCGTTTATCTTTCGATGATCGAATATAATTCGCCATTTATGTTTTCCGGAGGCATCGGCCTTCTTTGAAACGATCCAAATAGGGGATGACCAGGGTGAGTCGCTGGGTCTAATAATTCCTTGTTGTAACATATTATTTACTTGTCTTTCAACTTCGGGCTTATGAATAAAAGGGTATGTATAAGATTTTGTGTGAACAGGTATTTCGTCTGAAGTTGTTATTTTATGTTTTATTTTATTTGTGAAAGTTAACGGTGTGCCTTCACGATGAAAAATATCTGAATAAGACTTAACTAATTTTTCGATTTGGTATTTTTCTTCTAAGTTAGTGTGTTCGGTACGAATTAAATTTACTATGTCAAATTTGTTTAATTTTTCATTGATTCATTAAAGGTTGTAGCGTAAAATAATTCAAAATCTGTCTCATTAAATGTGTTTACATTTATGGGTTCGTACAGTTGTATTTCTTGGGATTCGTTACTAATATTGTAAATATCAACGGGTGCGTATCCGTCTTGACAATTTGTTATGCATTCTCTTATTAAACAATTAAATATTTTAGTTGATGGTATTAATATTGTTATGTCCCAATTTTTATTTTTGTACCTTCCCTTAGGCAACCCTTATGCCTTCGGAGAATATTCTTCAGAATGTTGCGGATACAGTTCATGTGTACTAAGCCAAGGTCCTTTTGCATTAAAATACGCGAATTTACCTGTACTTAGCCTTCGGTTTCTTGCAACGGTCATTCAAAATTTAGTTTTCTTTTCGGCAAGTTGTGCTCTACGCAATTTAGTGATTCGTGATATATTGTCAGAGTTTTTGCTCCATTTATTTGGGATTGGAGAGCACAACCATTTTGAGTTAATTTTGCGGAGATTTTCCGGATTTGTTAGCCGAAAGAATTCAAATTTTCAATTCTTTTAAGCCGCCTTACACCACAGGTCATTCAACGTCTTATAATTCTCTAGCAAGTTCTTATTTTATATATTAGAGTTCAAAAGTTAACTTTTAACGTCATTATTCATTTTATTGCCATTTTTAATGTATCGTAACCAACTTAACGTAATGCAAGGACGTATGATTTTTGTATACATGAACCAAACCGAAACCATTCTTTTAGGCTTTTCTTCTGCGTTTAACATTTCCGTGCTCGTTGGCATATGGAAATTTGGTATCGCGTTGATCGTAACGCTGGTCAATCTTCAAACCCGAGATCGTTGCCGCCTTTGGAGTTACCGCTATCAGTAGAGTTCATCCATCTTGATATTAATCGAGAGAAGCACCACAACCTACCAAGGCTGCCGTTGATTTCGACGGTCACTACCGAGCGCAACCGACCGAACCTTCGGATTACAGTGGTGGGGACTTCAACGAAGATCGCCTTCGGCATTGAGCAGTTAAGATTGACAGCTTATTTTTTTGATCTTTTGTTATTAATTTACAAATATTATTTTACGTTATTTGTGTTTAAATCTGACCTCAAGCGTTAGAGTTTATTTAATTGGTTTTTTTGTTGTTCATGCTTTTGAGTTGAATTGCGTGTAGGGCGTAGTCACCGCCGGAGTTCTAGGACTCGTTTTGTATTTAGTTTTTAAGCGCGTGCATCATTGCTACGTTGGTACCATCGCGGCCGTCGTGCATTTGGTTCGCGCTACTGTGTTTAAAACGGTTGTACAGCTACCGCAGTCCTCGACGCTACCGTCGTGTATCGCCACCCCCTACTCCTAGTTCAACTTTATACAGATCACTTTATTTACTTTTTTTCTGTAGCGCTAGTGGTCGCGTTATTGCGAACGCAATTGTTGTAATTGATAATTTAATTGTTTATTACCAGTGATTTATTTTGGATGTCAATCTAACGTAACTTTACGTATCTTTATTCAAAATTATATGCATCGTTGTACTGTCTTATTATTAATATATTTAGTTAGTTTTACTGAGCTCTTGTCTTGTATTTATTTATTTGTTGTCGCGCCCTTATCCCGTAGGTTTGTTGACCAACCATTACGTTGAACTTTAGGCTATAGGTCAACTGGTGCCCACTCCTTTTTTAATTTAGTATTCAGCTTTTTGGGGATATTTTAACCCACCCCATCTCCACTGTTAGCTGGCCGCGGTTCAACCGTCCCTTGCGCGGGATTGCCCTTCAGGGGCGTAGCAATATATCTCCGTTATTTGCTTTTCGGGAAATTTAAAAGTTTCTAGAGTGTGTGGTTCTATACGTTCAAAAAATAATTATTTTTTCTTTGCCTCGTAATGAAATAATTTCATTTCTGTATTCGGTGTTTTCAAAATAGATTGTTTTATATTAAGTTGTACATTTAAGTTTTTAAGGGTGTCGTAAACTATTAAACCATCAAAGAAATGATGATATTTGAAAAGATAAAATTATATATTTTTGTCGTCATTAAATTCAGGGAATGCTGGGATTTCAATACAAGAATCTCGTTTAGTTGTTTGGAACATTGAAGAGATGGTAAAATTTTCCTTCTTAATATAATCTTAAAAATATTTTTCAGCAATATCTGGGTTTAAGAGTGACTTTGTTGCACCGGTATCGATTAATAATTTAAATGGGGGATTTGAAATTTGAACATACGGTAAATCTTTTTTATCATAAATCGAGTGAAAATATGTTTGGTTCGTTGTTGGGCTCGGATCGTGAAAATTTTGATTATTATCGCAAGGTGACTTTTCGTGATTATTATCAGAAATTTCGTTCGCGTAAAAGATTTGATTTTGTGTGTCATAGTCAGTATAATCTATGTCGTAAGTTTCTTCATTTTCCTCATAGTACTGTGTCGGTTGTTCGACATTAAATAATTCTTCTACTACGTAGTTTTGTTGTCTTTGTTGGTATGGTGGTCTACTTATCATTGTATTAGGTTTTGGAAAGGTACCATTTAATATTCCGCTCATAGGAGTGGGTCTTTGTTGTATAAGTCGATTTTTGGAGCCTTAGGGTTTCCATACATTAACAGTATTGGATTTGGGTTTATTTCCAAATACTTGTTGATTGGTAGGAAATCTTTGTGGTGTTTGGGTAAATCTGGGTTGCAAGTAGATTGGGTTACTCGGGAATGATTGATAATAATTATTAAATCTTGTTGGTGGTGGAGGTAAAGAACATTGTTTACGAATAGGTAAATTTGGTTTTGGCTTTAAATTTTATTTCTGCTGAAATTTGATTTTTGCAAATGACAGATGTTATCTTCCGAGATGATAAACTGTCTCGCCTCTGCTAGAAATATTTTTAAAGCGTGTGTGTTGTAAAAATTCTTTTTAACTACAGTGATGACAATTGTTTCTTCGTGGATGTCAACATAATTTTGTAGAACACTTCAATTTGACATGACTATAAAATTGTTATGGTTCTTTGTTATCTTGTATAACCATATGGTATAACCATGGTATAACCATAGTTGCTCTATTAAAAATTTAAAAGTTGTACATTTGGAAAAGAAAGGCCCTAAACTAAATTTCTTGGAAGCTTTCGAAATCCATAAAGCCATTGAGCATAATGAGAAACTAATGAATGACCAGACAGATTTTCTCCATTCAGAATTGTTAGAAATGCTAACAAAGGGAAACATTTGTTAATCCGTTTATTACTGGATCCTCCCAACAGCTTTATTTAAGATGATTGTACTGTTTGCATCCCTGTCACAAATGTATATATATATATATATATATATATATATATATATATATATATATATATATATATATATATATATATATATATATATATATATATTCATGTAATTCTTTTGTAAACTTATCAGTCTTCTGACGATGGTGTAAAAGCCGAAATCGCGATAAAGAAAATATATCTACTGTGAAACTTAGCCTAGTGTTATTATATACCTTATTTTTTACAATGTTTCACCTAGCGCCGACGACGGATTCAATCAAGTATACATTACAACTTACTTGGATGAAAACCAGTAGACTGAAAGTGATCAGAACAGACATTGCTTTTGAGACTGGTTTCCCAATTCGGAGCACAATTGCTCATTTTTTTTTATAATAATGGATCAATGGATCTTTAGGGAAGGAGTGTATACTGATATCAACTGTTTTATAATTATTACACTGTACCACTGAACAATATTTTTTGCATTTGCTCGACACTGTTCGATTTCAAATCTTCACATATACTAACTAAACACTAATATATACACTATTAATACATTTAATACTACTTAAAAGTATTAGACTAATACTAAAACACTATCTATTTAATATAATAAACCTAAATATATTTGTAAATTTGAATACAATTCTACAGCTTTACTATGTATTTCAAATGGAGCAACGAATGTTTTCCTCGTATCTTTAGTTTATATTTTTGGCACAAGGTGTCAGCTACTTTGATTTTTTTCCCCAACAGATACTTCTAAGTAGAAGTTAGTTAAAAATGAACAATCTATAGATGATGTTATATATTGGATTACATATCGAAGAAAAATATTTACGTTACATGCGACTTGTGCGAAGTAATATAAGAGGCACATTGAATCCGGGTGAAATTCCAGGTTCCACTTTACAATCTCACAATAATTATCCATCAACGCAGACATTTATCTTTTGCAATTTATATAAAATATCAACTACACTTTAAAGGTTCTCGTAACTTTATATTTTATGGGTTGTTGTTCTTTCCAAAACCCAGTAGGTTTAAACTGTGGGATATCTCAGTCGTGTCGTCTGTTAATAGAATGTTAAAAAATTTATTTGCTACCTCAAGTAGTAAAATTTCCTACTACAAAAGAAGATACAAATATTATATAAAAGGGTACACAAAATTCCATTAGTCATACACTGTGTGTCCCATTTAAGGTACGAATGCATTGGGATCTCGAGAACCGTAAGAGATACGAAGTTGATTAAATTAGACGAAAATTGCCTGATTAGTAGGGTAGTTTGAACATGTATTTGTTTTTCCAATTGAATGCATAGATCACTAGATATTGGCTAAAATGTAAATTTTGCGATTTTCTTTTTCTGCTGATAACTTCGTTGTATAACATAATACGAGATTTTGGTTCGCACTTTCTTATGACACTTTTTAATGGTGAATTTGCAGAAGTACTCAAATTTTTTTTATTCCTAAACATTTACGAGTTACTGGTATCAACTTTCATTTTTCATATGGAGGTCATAGTAAGCCGTGACATTTTTGAATAGAGATTTTTTTTTTGCTTTACAACGAAATAAAACAGTAATAATAAAGTTTTATAATTAATTGAAAAATAACGAAATTAGTTATTTATAATAAAATTGAAATAAAAGAAGTGAATCGTAGGCTGCTATGAAAAAAATTAAATAATAGAATCTCGCTTTCGAGTTAAATTTAATTTCATTATATGTTGTGGTATACTAAGAATTCTACTAATTTGCCCAATCATAATTAACGAAAATTTAAATAGCCCTAGATATTTAAATATGTAACAAAATGATATTGCAGATATTTTAGATACATTGCAACTTCGTCAAATACAAAATATGTGGTTTCGGCAGGGCTCACAATTCACAAATTATAGTACAGTAATTAAATGTTCAATTCAATAATAGATACAGAATTTATACAATTAGATTTTTTTATAGAGTTACTGAGAAAATAAACTCTTTATTCGGGAATATTAGAATGAAAATGTACTACAAAATTTCACAGTAAGAATTCGAAGTCAGATTAATCCAAGAATGTTTAGTAAGTTATAGAAAAAACACAATGAAAGGCGCAGAAGTGCTTGAATCGAAATAACCAATTAATAGAATATTTATGGCAAAGTTTTCGTAAATTATTTTTGAATTGTTTGAAATTGTTATTTTCTTCCATAGCAGCCTATGATTCACTTTTTTCAATTCAATTTTATTATAAATAACAAATTTCGTTAATTATTCTACTAATTATAAAAATATTTTATTAGTGTTTTATATCGTTGTAAAGCAAAAAAAAAAAATCTCTATTCAAAAATGTCATGACTTACTATGACCTCCATATGAAAAATAAAAGTTGATAACAGTAACTCGTAAATGTTTAGATGTAAAAAAAATTGAGTACTTCTGCAAATTCACTATTAAAAATTGTCATAAGAAAGTGTGAACCAAAATCACGTATTATGTTATACAACGAAGTTATCAGCAAATAAAGAGAATCGCAAAATTTACATTTTAGCCAATATCTAGTGACCTATGCATTCAATGGAAAAACAAATATATGTTCAAACTGCCCTACTAAAGAGGCAACTTTCGTCTAATTTAACCAACCTCGTATCTCTTACGGTTCTCGAGATCCCCATTCATTCGTACATTAAATGAGACACACTGTATAGTGTTAATAACATATACCCATATATTTTTTTTTAAATTGAAAAATGGGGATGTCGTGGTAAAACTGGCGCGATTGATGGAATTCACGTCGAAATTATAGCGCCTCCAGTACCTGACAATGACAATCAGTTTTCGTTTATTTTTTTAAGGTACATTCAATATGGGTTATGTCTATGGCACACTCGCTATGAAGAACATCAATGATGAATTTAACAAAATTTAAAGGTGGGTTCGTTCTGTTGTTTCATTGATGAACTCATCGATGCTTATCGACGCTCATCGCTCAGAATGCTATAGGCATGGATATAAACGAGTAAGTTTTGTAATGTTATTTATTTAAATAATAAATAATTTAATTTCGAATTACATATAATATATTAATAAAAGTATATATAAATATAAATATTATAATTTATCTGTCAGATGTCACTTAAAACAGATATGTAAAATTAGACGCATATCGTAAAATAATCCTCATGTGACCGTAAAGTTAATCTTAAAAGTTGTCTTCTTACAGATACTTGCCGAGAATTGCCAAAACTGTAAATCTGTAAAGTTGTTAGTTATGGACATGTCGTCGGTAGGTAACATATTTACGATCTTACAGATAAAATATTCAGAATTGACCCATAAGTTTGTTACCTATTTAATTTTATATTTTTATAAATATAATGGCGCTGTACAACAACAATAAAGAATATTTCATGTGTGACTACTTCACTAGTAAGATGATAAGGAAATTGCAGTGATGGAGCAGGCGGTATAAAACATAGACATCTAGCTTCGTAGGTTTGAAGTTTCAAAAATTTGCAATGGATGTCTCTTTCTGAACGAAAAAATCTATAGGCTGATGTAAAAAGAGGTAGCTGTTCCCATTCTATATTCTTGATATTGTTTTTATTTGGTCACAATGTTCTTAAGAAAATTAAAAGGAAAAATTTGGGGCCTCAAGCGGCCGCTTTGTGCGCCTTATGTTTAATTCGGCACTGTATAAATGTCTGTATTTTAAATTTCAATTTCAAGTTTGAATAATAATGAGACAAGACCTTTTTGTTTGTTCAAGTGACTTCTCAACAATCACTCGAAGAAAAAACAATTGATTTACACAACCTCTCTCAGGCAAAAAACCTCCTTGCATATACAACACTGTATAAACCTGCCGCTCGAAAATGTATACATTCACTCGAGCTGCAATTGCCTTTAAATAAAGGACAAATAACAGCACGTTTCCAATAAACAGGAGCCAAGCACTGTTTCAAACAAAAGTTGAACAAATAAACTGACCAATCAAATAATCTTTCACCACCATATTTCAACATTTCATTTGTATACCATCCAAACCGGGAGCCTTGTCATTATTTGGACGCATCAATGCAAAGCTGACATCACCTTCATTTATATCCCATTCAAAGTTTCTAGTATTTCTTGCATTCCTCCTGTATTATTCACTCCCTTTACACCACCATACAATTCCTTAAAATACTCCTATTCCTAACATCTGACTCATTCCACAATAACTCACCATTCGTACTCTTAATTGCTTTCACTGGTCTTATACTTCCACCTCTCAATCTTTTTACAGTCTGCCGAAACATTCTCGTATTCATACTAAATTCATTCGTTAATCTTTCACTCATCAATTCATCGAAACGTACCCTACTTTATCTTACGACTCTCTTAACACATTTATTCTTCCTCTCGTATTCCATCAGGCATTTATCACGCAAAGTTCCTGGTACATCCTTCACATTAAAAATTTAAAATACTTTTTTTCTTTTTCTCCTCAATCGCTTCTTTCAGTTCTTCATTCCACCATGCATTCCACGAACGACAGCCTAAATTACATTCATCCCAAATTTCTTTCGCACAATTGAAGGACAATTGCCTTAAATTTCACCCAAACATCATTTATGCAACAATCAAAATTAGGCTCACATTCAGGTAAAGATTCGTTCATTTTCTCTACAAATAACCTTCAAACAATGTATTTAAACACACAAAATTATACACTTATTACAAAATTATACACTTTGTTACAATTTTTATTTTTTAAACTCCTAATCCTTTCTAACACACTGTCCTTCAAATAGGTATTACGCTGCAATCACGCTTGAAAACATTATCTTTTGAATTGTAATATTGTACATACATTGATATTATGATCGTATCAGTCATATAAATTTGTGGATATTAAGTAATTTTTTAGGATAGCAACGCATTTAAAATAATTTGTATCAATTTTAAACTAATTTTCCATAATGATTACACTTATTTATTTAATATTCGGTTATGTATATAAGTTTAGAAGAGCACATCAAAATTCATCATTCAGCAGACATGAAGTTTATCTGTTCTATTCTAGTTGTAGTGGCAGCTGCAACGTTATGTGTGGTAAGTTATTATAACAGTAAAAGTATAACAGTAATTATTAATAGATAATAACGATTTAATTATATGCATACATTTTGTGTAATACATATTTTTTTAGTCAAAATTATAACTGGCAAATATTTTTCTGACTGATTCAGCCCATCATAGGCACTGAAATGTAGTAATACTGGAACGCAAACTGTCATGCGCTCCCTGTATTAAAAATGCAAGCAGAGGAGATACACAAGGACAGATATCAGAGGACCATAGGCGTTTTACATGTTATATAATATTTTTGCGAAATCGATTCTAAAGTACACATTGAAATATAGGAATTCTGGAACGCTCACTTTTATGTTTTTGTGAAAGAGAAAAACGAGCCTGAAACAGATAGATATCGTGGGTTACCCGTCTTCGTCTAACACTTGTTTGTAGAACCGCATGTTGTACAGTCTTGTCCAAGAGTGAATCTTTTCATCTAATTTTATTGTGTACATATCGAGTAAATTTGTAAATATAATAAAAATAAAAAACATGGTAATAGATTGTTGCGTGAGTATTGAAAATCATACTGTTTCCCAAACAACCCTTTGTCATTTTTCAGGTTAGTTGTTTATTATAAGTGAATTCGAAATTGAAATGGATAAGTTGTGAATATTTATTGAAATGAAATAAACATAATTTTATTATAAAATTTAATCTAGAATGCATGCATTATAGATATATGTATATTCATTTAATTAAATTATTTAAATCTTATAATGAAATATTACATATTAATATAACTTAACCTCAAAATGTGTGTCACAAGAAGAAATACAAATTTCTTATATATAATTTTAGCTTTCTTCGAAAGAATAATTCACTAAAGTGGCTTGAAAATGTACCATCGAAAAGAAAAAGAAGGAAATATTCTCGCATCTGAGTGAAAGTACACGATATTACCATGCGAAGTCAGCCAAAATAAAGTTAAACTTTCCAGACTCTTATGTCACAATTTCAACGGGAATTTGTTTGAGTTGCTTTTAAGTGGCACTCAAACATGTAGACAGCAAGTTTTGAGCAATGGAAGAAAATTTAAATAGCCGTACCGTCTATGATAGTACAGTACTATTATTTTTTAAATTAAACATCGTTCAACTAACATTAAAGTATTCCCAATTTCTATTTAAAACATAATTAATCGCTGTAGTTTGTAACTACTGCTCATTAAATGATTTAATTTTAATGTGCTGTAACTCTTTTATATTGAATTTTTTCCAATTGCTTATTAAGGAAAAGAGAAAAGATAGAATATTGCAAAAGCGTTAAAACCATTTTCTTTTGTTAAGAGCCAAGATCCACCACCACCTCCGCCACCAAGTGGTGACTGCCCGCCACCACCACCCTCAGGTGGTGAATACCCCCTTCCACCGCCGCCAAATGGTGAATATTCGCCACCACCTCCACCGGGCTGCACTGGTGAGTTCAAATCAAACTCCTGATCTAACCTAACCTACATATGAAATGGGTGTGGCGTCAGATATATATTTTATTACAGGTTCTCCTCCACCACCACCACAATCTACTACTGTAGCCGGTTAAAAATGTTTATATTTATATGAATTTTTGCTTTCAAAAGAATAAATAATTATGATTTTTACTATAGAGACTATATTCTTATTCTGAATTCTTTTCAACAATGCAACATATTCCTATAGCCAAATATTAAAATTAGGGTCACAAAGATTAAAAAAATCATTAACATCTTTAATATGGAAAACAAAACTTAAGGTAGACTGTTGAACAAAACAAGCTATTGTTCATTTTTGTTTTATTTCGTATAGAAGCAAGGGACACCAGAAGATTTCACTTGCATGGTAAAATTTGGTTCTCGTTGCACGAGCCATCTGCCGGATCAGGCCACCCTTAAATCTGCTTATAGAATATTGATGTAGGGTACGATTTATTTAAAACTAATGTCAAAATTTGTCACGTCTGTCACAATTTTTCCAAAAACACAAGTTTGTATTGAAAAGTTCTTAAAATTAGAATTTCATCGTTGTGTATACAATGTACGGGTACTTAAATTATAAATATTGATATTTATTTAATTGTCACTGAATGTTATTTTTCAGTTGATTTATATGAAGTACATATATACGTATTTCGATAATCTATTAATTACGAAATGAAGACCTTATATTCCACCAATCATGCTTCTTTCAATAATAAATTGAACTATTTATAGAGCCTTGTGTGATGAAAGCGGAAATTTTTAATTAAACTAATAATGAGAGAAAATATCAATGTTAGATGAATTGTTACCACGACACCCATTGGGTAAATAGTGGTTACAGAAATTATATATATATATATATATATATATATATATATATATATATATATATATATATATATATATAAACAGAAACAGATCTAATTTATTAGCCCACGTAAAAAATCTAGTCAACAAGTAATTGAATATTGTTTTTAATTATTACTCATTCAATATTTCAATTAACACAGAAAATTTTATAAATAACTATCAAAAAATTATCATATACCCAAGAGTACAGTGCAATACATAGATGGCATAATAATTTAGACAATAACAGCGAGAAAAAAAAAATACATTTGATTATAGAATTTTTTTCGGGTGGTACAAATTAGAGGTAGGCGCGGGCCGTGAATTTAGTCGGGTCACGATGGGTCACGGCGTGACCCGCGTGAGCGTGATCAAATTTTAAATTTCGTACCGTGATCGGGCGTGATTGTGAGTAAAAAAAATACTATCGTTCGTGATCGGGCGTGAGTAATTTTTTATCGGGCGTGTACACTGTATAGTGAATCATCAAAAAAAAATTTGTGTGAGAAAAGAAGCATTTTTCTATTTCATAATAAATAACGGAACGTAAATATGTATGTTTATCACTTGAATTGTAATAAAATATGATCTATGCTGTTTCTAATTTAAGTTAGTTTTATGTTTGATGTAATTTCAAAACAAAATTTAAAATTTCATGACCCGATCATGACCCGTCGTTCGTGATCGGGCGTGAGTAGAAATTTCAATTCGTGAGCGGGCGTGATCGTGAAATGTAAAAAAATCTCGTGCGTGAGTGGACGTGAGTACAAAATTTTAATCGTGAGCGGGCGTGATCGTGATTTAAAAGTCACTCACGCGCCCAGCTCTAGTACAAATACATTCGGGGTTGAGCTCGTACAAGTAAACTACCATTTCTGGTTGATGGTTTGCTACCAAAACCTATCTGACATATAGGGTGGTGACTGACTCAGCCAATAAGAAAGAAATCTTAATTTATTACATACAATATAGAGTTGATTAAACTATGTTGGACTCGAATAAATTATAAAAGTAGTTGTATTTATGTTAGAGATTACAACATTAATTAGTAGTAGTAGTAGTATTTAATATCTGCTTGCATTTATAATATTGCATTTATTGCGACGTTAAAAATGTTTCATATATTATTTACTTTATTTTTTATACTCGTAATAACCTTATACATTTGGTATTACAAACATAAAAGAAAATATCGCTCTGTGGATAATATTCCAGGACCCAAACCATTTCCATTTATTGGAAGTGTCTTGGAATTTGGTTTTAATTCTGTTGGTAAGATATTTTTTTTCAGCGCCGTGTACAATAAATATATTTTAAATTTATAGCTCAATTAAAAAACATTTCGAGACTTATGGAAATTTATAAACCATGGTTTAAAGCTTGGATAGGACCTTTAAAACTTTATATATTATCAGTAGAACCAGAATTTTTCGAGTTAATATTGAATTCTAAATATATAAAAAAATCAACTGATTACGACGTTTTGAGACCATGGCTAAGAAATGGCTTACTGCTTTCTAATGGTAATTAAGCTTATTAACTGACTACTTAATAAAAAATTATTGTTCCGTGTTTTAATTTTGTAGACACTTATTGGCGAAATCGCAGAAAACGTTTGACTCCAGCATTTCATTTTAAGATATTGGAGGGATTCTTAGTACTTTTAATACTGAAACTCATATTTTAATCGAAAGGTTATCGAAACATGTTGGAAAAGAAGTATTCGATGTATATCCGTATGTTACCACATGTACTTCGGTGGTATGTGGTATTTATCATAATTTTTTTAAAAAGTTTACGATTGCATAAATATTGCAATTTTCTAATATAAAATTGTGTTATTCGGCATATTTTATTGTACTATGATATAAATTATACAAAACAGTGATTATTTTGGATAAATTAGATTATATCGGAATAAGCTATTTAATTAAACAATTTTTTTAAATTAAACCGATGGAGAAAGAAACTGAAAAGCGAAAAATAAAAAATATCTTTTTAGTTTTAATAACTAGACACCAAAACTAATGTAAGTAACTAAGCTTAAGTCGAGATTCATTAATTAGTTTAGGAGTTTAATTAATAAGACTAAAATGTTTAATTTTATTTTTCGCTTTTAAGTTTCTTTTTTCATTGGTTTATTTTTGTTAAAAATTTAAATTTTTTAATTTTTTTGACTACCTATTTTTCTACCCTTAGACGTGGAAAAACAATTCATCGATATCGCATAACAGAGTACAAAGTTATGCGTGGTAGCATCGGTTAACAGGTAAATATTCAGCCGGTGAACAATAAATCATGCCCTATTTTTCAACCCTAAGGTGTGGAACTTTTTTTATCGCGCGAATTCTCAATCAAGTGTGATTTGTATTTGTTGGTTACGAAATTATACAAATTAGGTGTCAACCATATAACACTTCGGCAATCTGACAGCTGAATAATAAGAGAAGTACAGAAAATTTAGAATAGATGTGTGAGAGAAACATAATACTCCGACGCCAGAATTATCTTTAAAACTCAAATATCTTAATAATATTTATTAAACTTCTATGATGTCATTGGATCTACTTGTAAAAAAATCGACCTATTTGCCATTTTGTGTAAAGGCCTGTAACAGTACAATCGTCTAGTGTAAAAAAAACCGTCAATCGTCGCCTACGTTGTGTTTGAAATAAAATAAATGTAACCCCAAAAGTGTCCGTAATACGAAGTAGCCATCAATGGTGGGGGAATCGGGATAGGTTCAGTTGAAATGAAAGAGTTAAAATTACTTCCAAAAGACATGACTGTGAAGTCACACCTTGTGCATTTATTGAAACCAATAAATATCCAGAATAAAAGAAAATCATCATAATAATAATTTAGAACGAACAGAGTGTTTTGAACACAAAGTTCTGTCGTGGAAACACCAAACTACTCTCCGGCATTCACCTTTAATCGCAAGAGGGAAACCACGACAAAAACCTCAAGCAGAGAGAACCAAATAATAAATTGTCGATAAATATTACTAAAATTCAGCGAATTAATATGACGTTTATCAACTTTAAATAACTCAAAAATTGAACAACATTGATACTTCCAGACGAACCACAACAATTTCACAGTGTATTCAACACTCAGATTATTTACTGTTAAACTTACGAATCAGTGTTTTCTGTTATCGTTGGTGCAAACATGCACATTATCGTTGGTGCAAACATGCACATTGTCGTTGGTGCATTTGTTGCACATAATCGTTGGTGCATTTGTTGCACATAATCGTTGGTGCATTTGTTGCACATAATCGTTGGTGCATTTATTGCACATAAAAAAAAACAGAAAACACTTGATCAAAGAATTACTCAGAACTCAATAATTATATCATTGTGGCCGTTGTCAGTATCGCAAACTAATCTTGCCCCAAAGTGAATTGTTATTTTTGTGAGAAATAACCATTCTTAAAACTGAATCATGTCATTGAGTCGAGAGTTCCACAAACAAAGATTATGATGGGTAAAAGGAAACTCCTGCCAAAGCAGCAAGAGCGGTAGTTAAGGATCTCATCCGTACCTTGGCCAAAGGTAACAGGATGAGATAAAGGTCTGCCTCGAGTACCAAAGCAATGAGATGGGTAAAAGGAATCTGCCTCGAGTACCAAAGCAATGAGATGGGTAAAAGGAATCTGCCTCGAGTACCAAAGCAATGAGATGGGTAAAAGGAATCTGCCTCGAGTACCAAAGCAATGAAATGGGTAAAAGGAATCTGCCTCGCGTACCAAAGCAATGAGATGGGTAAAAGGAATCTGCCTCGCGTACCAAAGCAATGAGATGGGTAAAAGGAATCTGCCTCGCGTACCAAAGCAATGAGATGGGTAAAAGGAATCTGCCTCGCGTACCAAAGCAATGAGATGGGTAAAAGGAATCTGCCTCGAGTACCAAAGCAATGAGGTGGGTAAAAGGAAGGTGAGAACTCAAACACTCACGCTAACATGATGTCAGAGTGGAGACCACGCATGGTCTCCCCGACTGAAGCAGATTTTACAGTATCTATACAAAAATTTCCCTCTCGTTCCCTCAGAAAAAACCAGGGTGCCACGCGCAGTCAGTCAACCCTTCACCGCCCCGTGGTAGACTGCCTGACGCCTGGAGTACAGCTGCGTTACTACGTCGCAGACCTCAGAACGAGCCCGCTCGCATCGGTCAAGTTGTTTACTGCGAACGCGCTGATGTCATCTCATGACGTAGCGGCCACGTGCGCTCGGCTCTCGGAGCCTTCCGAAAAATAGCACAAACCACAAAAAAAATGTACACACACAAAAGAAAACAGTATGGATACCAAAACAAAATATTACTATGGCCATAGAAAACAATATTAATACAATTAAAATAAAAATATATTTCGAAATTGTCGTACCGCTTCAATCTCCCCCAAGATATTTAAATGTATCAACAATCATGCAAGATTGTCTTTACATTTACAATATCTTTTCTCAGTTCTGAAACAAATAAAATAAAAAAATTATTAATACTTATTTCCACAATTTCGACCCTCGATGGCGCCCTTCAGTTTCCCAGTAGGGGGTTACCGTTACCTAGTCTGTAAAGAATTAATGTTTAACAGCTGATTAGAAAATAAAAATTCCTGATAATTTGTTGACGCTACTGGGTTCTAATGATGAAGTACCTATGTTGATGCTTCTTACCCGCTGTCTCCGCCCCAAAGTCTGTTCGTTTCGCACTGTACAATGGTTCCCGCAGCTACGTAAGTTGTTGTCGTTTCTGTTTTTCGATTGTAGTTTCAGTAGGTACATTCTTGACCTGGATATTCTCTCTCTTGTCTCCCTTCCTCGGTCTCAATGATGGTGGTTCTCTCAGTTTATCCCCTACTGATGGTTTTAAAGATTCTCTCGCTGTTTTCTGTTCCAAGGTTTTGTAGTTTCCTTCGCAATTTTCTGGGTTGGATAACATTGTTCGGCCGTTCTGTATCCTTTCTTAATCAGTTTACTGATGATGATAAATCAATTCTCTTCTCTTCCTCAGTCAATTCTAGACAATAAATAAAAAATCTCAACACCGGTGGTTAACCTTTCTCGTACTGCATCTCACGGAATCCAGTCCATTGTCCATAAAATTTTCACTGAGCTCAGGGTATTTTCTTCTTTACTCCTAACACGATTTGGGATGGCAAACTAGTTTACTTCAATGCTGCATCTCCCATTAACAATGATATCTTGGTTGTAATAATTCTTCTTGTAACGTCTTCCATTTACAGTCGAAGATCTCTCTCCCCCATTCTCTACTTTCTAGTTCCCTACGAATCAAAAATAATTCGCCGTTCCTAATAAATAGCTATTTGTTCAACTGGGCCGCAAAAAACCAGATTCACAACCTACTGAAAAAGTATTTACCTAAAGTTCTGCTTCCCTAATTTTCAAAAAAAAAAAAACTAGCTAGCTCTTTGAACGTTCTTTCTCTTTTCAAAACTAGTTTGTATAATTTATTGATTAACATCGCAGTCGCTTGAGGTTATAACGTTAGTATTGTAAAATAATTATCCACGTTGATAATAATACGTAAATTTCAAATCTCTGCTCAAAGTTTACATCTAAATTTCTTTAAAATGCAATTTCCCTAACTCGAATAACTCGTCGCTAAGTAAATAAATCTGAACCTCACTCCTTTCTCCCCCAATTGATAGCTTTTAAAACTCCGTATCCTGGTCACGGCACCAATTTTGTAACAGTACAATCGTCTAGTGTAAAAAAAACCGTCAATCGTCGCCTACGTTGTGTTTGAAATAAAATAAATGTAACCCCAAAAGTGTCCGTAATACGAAGTAGCCATCAATGGTGGGGGAATCGGGATAGGTTCAGTTGAAATGAAAGAGTTAAAATTACTTCCAAAAGACATGACTGTGAAGTCACACCTTGTGCATTTATTGAAACCAATAAATATCCAGAATAAAAGAAAATCATCATAATAATAATTTAGAACGAACAGAGTGTTTTGAACACAAAGTTCTGTCGTGGAAACACCAAACTACTCTCCGGCATTCACCTTTAATCGCAAGAGGGAAACCACGACAAAAACCTCAAGCAGAGAGAACCAAATAATAAATTGTCGATAAATATTACTAAAATTCAGCGAATTAATATGACGTTTATCAACTTTAAATAACTCAAAAATTGAACAACATTGATACTTCCAGACGAACCACAACAATTTCACAGTGTATTCAACACTCAGATTATTTACTGTTAAACTTACGAATCAGTGTTTTCTGTTATCGTTGGTGCAAACATGCACATTATCGTTGGTGCAAACATGCACATTGTCGTTGGTGCATTTGTTGCACATAATCGTTGGTGCATTTGTTGCACATAATCGTTGGTGCATTTGTTGCACATAATCGTTGGTGCATTTATTGCACATAAAAAAAAAACAGAAAACACTTGATCAAAGAATTACTCAGAACTCAATAATTATATCATTGTGGCCGTTGTCAGTATCGCAAACTAATCTTGCCCCAAAGTGAATTGTTATTTTTGTGAGAAATAACCATTCTTAAAACTGAATCATGTCATTGAGTCGAGAGTTCCACAAACAAAGATTATGATGGGTAAAAGGAAACTCCTGCCAAAGCAGCAAGAGCGGTAGTTAAGGATCTCATCCGTACCTTGGCCAAAGGTAACAGGATGAGATAAAGGTCTGCCTCGAGTACCAAAGCAATGAGATGGGTAAAAGGAATCTGCCTCGAGTACCAAAGCAATGAGATGGGTAAAAGGAATCTGCCTCGAGTACCAAAGCAATGAGATGGGTAAAAGGAATCTGCCTCGAGTACCAAAGCAATGAAATGGGTAAAAGGAATCTGCCTCGCGTACCAAAGCAATGAGATGGGTAAAAGGAATCTGCCTCGCGTACCAAAGCAATGAGATGGGTAAAAGGAATCTGCCTCGCGTACCAAAGCAATGAGATGGGTAAAAGGAATCTGCCTCGCGTACCAAAGCAATGAGATGGGTAAAAGGAATCTGCCTCGAGTACCAAAGCAATGAGGTGGGTAAAAGGAAGGTGAGAACTCAAACACTCACGCTAACATGATGTCAGAGTGGAGACCACGCATGGTCTCCCCGACTGAAGCAGATTTTACAGTATCTATACAAAAATTTCCCTCTCGTTCCCTCAGAAAAAACCAGGGTGCCACGCGCAGTCAGTCAACCCTTCACCGCCCCGTGGTAGACTGCCTGACGCCTGGAGTACAGCTGCGTTACTACGTCGCAGACCTCAGAACGAGCCCGCTCGCATCGGTCAAGTTGTTTACTGCGAACGCGCTGATGTCATCTCATGACGTAGCGGCCACGTGCGCTCGGCTCTCGGAGCCTTCCGAAAAATAGCACAAACCACAAAAAAAATGTACACACACAAAAGAAAACAGTATGGATACCAAAACAAAATATTACTATGGCCATAGAAAACAATATTAATACAATTAAAATAAAAATATATTTCGAAATTGTCGTACCGCTTCAGGCCGCTGTTGATATCTATACATCCGTAAATAAATTTTAAGGCTAAGAACTAATTTCATAACTTAAAATCAATGCCTTAAAGTTTAATAATTCCACGGAACTATTTGTCTCGTTAGTTTTATTTAGGATCGATCTTTCCATCTACGAATAAAATATCGAATAAATTATGCGCCAAATAGATGAAAAATGCAGCGTCGAAATCATAGCTAAAATGATACTAATTGCTCTAGCTGTCATTCTTTGATGCGTAATTTTTTATTTATAACTTATTTGGAATTTTATTCGTTAATGGAAAGACTGGCCCTTAGTGTGCTAATATTTTGATTTTAAATATTAATGAGAATTTAATTTTAGGATAAAATGTTTCAAGAATTGAATCAAATATTTGGAAATGACAAAAGCAAAAGACAAACTTACAGAATTTAACTGATATGAAATATACGGAACTTGTTTTAAAGGAAGCAATGAGATTATATCCGTCTGTGCTGTATATAGCAAGAGTTCTAGAAGAAGACGTAGATGGCAGCACCACAGCAATTTTATGTTATTCGCTCTGCGCATGACAGAATCATTAGAAATTTAAAATGACTGCGAAGTAACAGATATGATATGAAAACCGTGTTTGTTAAATGTAAAAAATGTATCATTTGTGAAAATTAATAAGTATAAAAAATGAATTGAAAGTTTAATTCTTGAATCCATAAGTTCTTTTTTCACCTAATCTTTTGGAAACTTGTGCAGGTTTATTTTATTTTTGCATATACAGCAGAATGGCATTTTTAATTCGATGAACCACACAACACACATCAAATGCACGATAACACAAACAACCAAATGTATAAATTTGCTCCAGATTCTCTAAAGTTCAGGGTTTACGCTAGCTTGCGCTAGGCTAAGTGTGCAAAGATATTTTCATAATCGCGGCAAAAAAAATTGCAGTGGTGGCTCCACAGTTTCACTACATGACCGCCGATCATTCCCATTCACCGTAAACAACCGACCGATCTCCGTATCTGCCGCTCAAACCGAACACAAGCGCAGCGATAGCCGAGGTAAGAAATCAATTTCTTATTTCGTCCCATGCGGGTTTGTGCCGTGAACTCCTTCCGAGATCTCGCGCTTCGTTTGCTTCGTGCCTGTTGTCCGTACTCGTGTACCTGGTGTACTAAGACCTTACTGGCGTCCCGATGCTCTATTTCGGAGTATTCCATAGAGTGAAAGGGCGTTACTTTTGCGTGGAGTCCGCCAGGACACCACCGTAACTCCGGTTACTTCGTGTCCGTCATCCGTCTTCGTGTACCTTGTGTACTTAGACCTTACTGGCGTCCCGACGCTCTATTTCGGAGTTTTCCATAGAGTAAAAGGGCGTTACGTTTGCGTGGAGTCCGCCAGGACACCACCGTAACTCTGGTTACTTCGTGTCCGTCATCCGTCTTCGTGTACCTGGTGTACTTAGACCTCACTGGCGTCCCGACGCTCTATTTCGGAGTATTCCATAGAGTGAAAGGGCGTTACGTTTGCGTGTAGTCCGCCTGGGTACCACCGTAATTCCGGTTTCTTCGTATTCGTCATCCGTCTACGCGTACCAGTTGTACCTAGACCTCACTGGCGTCCCGACGCTCTATTTCTGAGTATTCCATAGAGCAGAAGGCCGTTACGTTTGCGTGTGGTTCACCAACACTCCACCGTGGCACTACGTCGCGTACATCACGATCACCGCGTTTCCAGCGTCGCGACGCCCGGCGTCGTTGTCCGACAAATCCCAAATCCCGCTTTCCCGATATCATACCAACTCCGCTGTACACATTGCCGTCTCGGCCGGGTCTGTATCTCAGCAACAACACCAATAAAGAATCAGACTCCGACACAGCTGTCCGCGATTGGCGCCCGAACAACCCGCGCCAGTGTTTTGCTGCCGAGCCCGCCATAGCTCGTCACAGTGCATAATATTCCTTTGTACTCATCTTCATTATAATTCTAATATATACATTTTTAGATGGAACAACAATTCCTTAAGGTACGAATATAATGTTTTTTGTATATGGTATAAATAGAAGTGAAAAATTATTCCCAGATGCAAATAAATTTAATCCAGATAGATTTTTATCTAAATCTACACTAAATCCTTTCGCATATGTACCATTTAGTGCAGGCCCTAGGAACTGTATTGGTAAATAACATTTATTTATTAGTAATCATCTGTATTTTTTGCTAAATTAAGTAATAAGTTCCTATTGACAACACTTATTGAACATGCAAATATGCATGATGTAATGTAAAATAAGGACAATAAAAACGGTTTCATTTCGCTCCAAAAATTTTATTTTTGAACAAAAAGAAAAACTCTTTACAAATAATAAACTAAAACTCTTATTTGTCTAACTAAGTGAATCACGAGTGCCTGCTGCCTGCCTAAAAATCAATAAACTACGGCGTTGTCAAATATCTTGGAAGCTGCATCCTATGAAGTTTGAAAGCCAATATACACCTCTGCGATATACGCGCCGAACAGCGCCACCGCCAGGAGCGGAGGATTCGTGAACTACGTTATTCGTTTTTTTACAAACTCCCGAGTTAGAGCATCCGGCTGAAATCTTCAACATAGATAGAATACGATGCAAGGTAGAGTTTAAGATAGCTCAGCGTTATGGCTTCCATATATGGAAGTAATAACGCAACGGATGCCACAACCAATGTAAATGGTCAATAGGCGGATGCCACATACTACGGAAGATATATATATATATATATATATATATATATATATATATATATATATATATATATATATTCATGTTTCTGTCGTGTATAATGGCTAATGTAGGTTAAAAGAGGATAAAATTGCTGTTTTAAACTTGCAAAAACATTCATAACGCTGTTTTCAAGTATATAAACTGGCATATTCATGTTTATGTCGTGTGTAACGGCTAATGTTTGCGATATTAAGATAAAATTGCTATTTTGAGCTTGCAAAAACATACAAAACGTTGTTTTCATGTATATAAACTGTCATATTCATGTTTATGTCGTGAGTAATGGCTAATGTTTGTGAAATCAATATAAAAATGCTGTTTTAAGCTTGCAAAAACATACAAAACGCTGATTTCAAGTACTTAAACTGTAATATTCATATTTCGATCTTGTATAATAGCTAAAGTTGGTGAAATCAAGATAAAATTGCTGTGCTAAGCTTGCAAAAACATACAAAACGCTGTTTTCAAGTATTAAAACAGTCATATTCATGTTTCTGATGAGTATAATAGATAATGTTGGTGAAAAAAGATAAAATTGTTGTTTTAAGCTTGCAAAAATATACAAAACGCTGTTTTCAAGTATTTAAACTGTAATATTCATGTTTCTGTCGTGTTTATTAGCTTATGTTTGTGAAATCAAGATAAAATTGATGTGCTAAGCTTGCAAAAACATACAAAACGCTGTTTTCAAGTATTAAAACAGTCATATTCATGTTTCTGATGAGTATAATAGCTAATGTTGGTGAAATCAAGATAAAGTTGCTGTTTTGAGCTTGCAAAAACTTACAAAACGCTGTTTCCAAGTATTTAATCTGTCATATTCATGTTTCTGTAGTGTATAATGGCAATTGTTGGTGAATTCAAGATAAAATTGCTGTTTTAAGCTTGCAAAAATATACAAAACGCTATTTACAAGTATTTAAACTGTCATATTCATGTTTTTGTCGTGTATAATGGCTAATATTGGTGAAATTAATATAAAATTGTTGTTCTATGCTTGCAAAAACATACAAAACGCTGTTTTCAAGTATTTAAACTGTCGTGTTCATGTTTCTGTCATGTATAATGGCTAATGTTGGTGAGATTAAAATAAAACTGCTGTTATAAACTTGCAAAAACATATAAAAACGCTGTTTCCTTGTAGTTAAACTGTCATATTCATGTTTATGGCGTTTGTAGTTATTTATGTTTGTGAAATCAAGATAAAATTGCTGATTTAAGCGTGCAAAAACATACAAAACGCTATTTTCATTTTTTTAAACTGTCATATTTATGTTTAGGTAGTGCAATAGCTTATGTTCGTAAAATCAATATAAAATTGCTGTTTTTTAGCTTGCAAGAACATACAAAACGCTGTTTCCAAGTATCTAAACTGTCATATTTATGTTTCTGTCGTGTTTGTTGGCTTATGTTTGTGACATTAAGGTAAAATTACTGTATTAAACTTGCAAAAACATACAATACGCTGTATTTAAGTATTTAAACTGTCATATTCATGTTTCGATCGTATATTATATTTAAAGTTGAAATCATGATAAAATTGCTGTTTCGAGCTTGCAAAAACATACAAAACGCTGTTTTCAAGTATTTAAACTGTTATATTTATGTTTATGTCGTGTGTAACGGATTATGTTCGTGAAATCAAGATGAAATTGCTTTTTAAGCTTGCAAAAACATACAAAATGCTGTTTTCAAGTATTAAAACTGTCATATTCAAGTTTATGTCTTGTGTAATGGCTAATGTTTGCGATATCAAGATAAAATTGATGTTTTAAGCTTGCAAAAACATACAAAACGCTGTTTCCAAGTATATAAACTGTCATATTTATTTATTTATTTGCAATCTGACCAACAGGGTTCAAGATCCCAATTACAGGTTGATTATGTACAAGATTAACGACACAAGTAGTAAAGCATGTATAAAGAATGACATAAAAAAAAGCATACACAGTATATGATAAGGAACTTCATATATTCTAATGAACATAATAATTGTATAGAAAATTTTTAAATTTCTCAAAAGAGCCGATAAATATGTCAAAATGATCAGGCAAGTTATTAAAATTAAAACAAATAATGCGAATAGATGATTTTAATTCATAGTTGGATCGAGAAGTGTTACAATAGAAAGAATATTTAAATTGGGAATTATCTCTAGGAACTTAGAAAGGTATATTTTCTAGGATTATGGTATCATTTATAATAGAATGCAAAAGTTTGTAAAGAAACAATGATGATTGAATTTTTCTGCGAGTATCAAGAGACACAATACTAAATTCACATAACAAATCTTTGTAATCTGTATCAAAACTAGGGTAATGTCTGAAACGTCTGAAGAAGCACAATTTTACAAATTTGCGTTGAATAGATTCAACTAAATGCTTGTATTTGATATAGATAGGACACCAAACTTGCTGACAATATTCCAGTTATATAATATAATTTTTTTAGAGTTGAAATATGAATGAAGTCTGCGTATTTCTAAAAATAAAGCCTAAATTTTTGTAGGCAGATTTAACAGTTTGCAAAATGTGGTTAGTGAAATTGAGTTTTTCGTCAAACAAAACACCAAGATCTTTAAATTGAGTGACCCTTTAAAGAGTATGAGATTCTAATTTGTAATCATATTTGTAAATTGTTTTTTTTTTGACGAAATAGCTCATCATTTTACATTTACTATAGTTTAAAAATAAGTAAGAGGTTGCAGACCAATGTAAAATGTTATTAATATCTGTTTGTAAGAGCATTGCATTTTCCATAGGATTAATGGTTTTAAAAATTTTCAAATCATCAGCATATAACAAGACATGCGAATGCTGGATTGAATTAACAATGTCATTAATAAAGAGTAAGAATAATAAAGGACCCAAATTAGAACCTTGCGGTACACCGGAGGTGGCTGTAAAAGACTTAGGTTTATAGTTATTGTAGGACACAGACAGTACACGATCGCTGAGATAGGAGGAAACAAATTGAAGATCAGAAGAAAATTGAAAAGTGTCATCTAACTTATGCAATAAAATATTATGGTTAATGCGATCAAATGCTTTCGAAAAATCTGTATAAATAACATCCACTTGAGTGTTATCATGTAATGAGTTCAGTACAGTTTCAGTAAAGTTAATTAGATTGGTCGTGGTTGATCTGCCTTTAAAAAATCCATGTTAACGCGGAGAAATATGGTGTTGAACGGAATGATAAATATGTTTGTAGATTATAGACTCAAAAATTTTAGAAATATTAGGTAGAATAGTTATAGGACGGTAATTAGAGATAAGAGTTGGATCACCTGATTTGAAAATAGGAATAATAAGAGACTGTTTTAGAGAAGTAGGAAATTTGTTTTGAGAAATAGAAAATGCAGAGGTTTTAGAAAATTATGAGAACAGGCTTAAAGGACATAAGAAGTAAGAAAGTCAGGACAAGGGTTGCGTGACGGCTTGAGAGACTTTATGGCCTGCGATCTCATTCTCCGTGATTACCGAAATATATGTAGTACCAATGTTATTTCTAATTGAAGTTTGTTCAGGGTAGGAGAGATCATTGTTATATTGTAAAAAAATCAGCAAAACCCTGAACAATGTCTGCAGTGTTCGAGAAAGTTTTACCTTGTAGGTGCATCATACCTGGAATTCGAGAAGATTGCCTTTTATTTTGAATAAATTTCCAAATTGTAGCACTATCAGTATAAATTTGTTGTTCAATTTGTGATATATATTTCGCATGTTCAATATTTATCTCTTTTTTAACCAGTGTACGTAATTTTTTAAATTCTGCAAGGTATTTTTCATCATTATTTGTTTTATAAAGATTATGATATTTATCTTTCAATTTTAGTTTTTTTATAATGTCAGCGGTAAACCAAGGAGGATAGAAAGAGCATGTATATTTTACTTTTGGAATACATTTATCCATTATGTCATACAAAATGCGATAAAATTTCTCAAATGCCGCTTCTACATCAGTAATCACATAGATCTCATTCCAGTTAGCTGTTGATAATAATTCATAGAGTAAATCAAAATTACCTTTACTAAAACTGTAATTTATGGAATTATTAACAGAGGTGTTGTGATTAAAAGTGATGTTGTAGTTCAATGTTATGAAAAGAGATGGATGTAGAAAGTCTTCATTGACAAGTGGATCATTGTAATGTGAGACTGAACAAGGGATATTTGAAACAACAAGATCGAGTATTTTATCATTGTCATTTTTGATATGATTATATTGCGTGGCATTTAAAAATGATAAGAAGTTTTCAAAAGCATTTGTGAGATTGTTTATAGGAGAAGATGGAAGAAGTAGGCTAGAAAGGGAGGAAATATTAAAGTCACCAATTAATAAGAAATCGTTATTTAGTAGTTGTGAAATAGATTCAATAGCTTCATATACATAATTTAATTGTTCAATAGATATAGGAGGAGGACAATACACAACAATAACATAGAGAAACGAGTGAGAAGTAAGCGATAATTTTACACATAAAATATCCGACAATGAGGATGGATGAACAGTAACATTAACAGGAGAAAGTTTATATTTACAGTGGATAGCACACCTCCGCCAATCCTTTTGCCACTTTGCCACATCAAGATAAAATTGCTGTTTTAAGCATGCAAAAACATACAAAACGCAGTTTTTAAGTATTTAAACTGTCATATTCATGTTTATGTCGTTTGTAATGGCTTATGTTTGCGAAATCAAGATAAAATTGCTGTTTTAAGCATGCAAAAGCATACAAAACGCTGTTTTCAAGTATATAAAGTGTCATATTCATGTTTATGTCGTGTGTGACGGCTTTTGTTAGTGAAATCAAGATAAAATTGCTGTTTAAAGCATGCAAAAGCATACAAAACGCCGTTTTCAAGTATTTAAACTGTCATATTCATGTTTATGTCGTGTGTAATGGCTTATGTTTGTGAAATCAAGATAAAATTGCTGTTTTAAGCAAGCAAAAGCAAGCAAAACGCGTTTTTTAAGTAGATAAACTGCCATATTCATGTTTATGTCGTGTTTAATGGCGTATGTTTGCGTAATCAAGATAAAATTGCTGTTTTAAGCAAGCAAAAGAATGCAAAACGCCGTTTTCAAGTACTTAAACTGTCATATTCATGTTTATGTCGTGTGTAATGGCTTATGTTAGTGAAATCAAGATAAAATTGCTGTTTTAAGGATGCAAAAACATACAAAACCCAGTTTTTAAGTATTTGAACTGTCATATTTATGTTTCTGTCGTGTATAATGGCTAGCGTTAGTGAAATCAAGATAAAATTGCTGTTTTAAGCATGCAAAAGCATACTAAACGCCGTTTTCAAGTATTTAAACCGTCATATTCATGTTTATGTCGTGTGTAATGGCTTATGTTAGTGAAATCAAGATAAAATTGCTGTTTTAAGAATGCATAAACATACAAAACGCAGTTTTTAAGTATTTAAACTGTCATATTCATGTTTATGTCGTGTGTAGTGGCTTATGTTAGCGAAATCAAGATAAAATAGCTGTTTTAAGCTTGTAGAAACATACAAAACGTAGTTTTCAAGTATTTAAACTGTCATATTCATGTTTCTGTCGTGTATAATGCCTTATGTTAGTAAAATCAAGATAAAATTGCTGTTTTAAGCATGCAAAAGCATACAAAACGCTGTTTTCAAGTATATAAACTGTCATATTCTTGTTTATGTCGTTTGTAATGGCTTATGTTTGCGAAATCAAGATAAAATAGCTGTTTTAAGCTTGTAGGAACATACAAAACGCTGTTTTCAAGTATTTAAACTGTCATATTCATGTTTATGTCGTGTGTAAAGACTTTTGTTAGTGAAATCAAGATAAAATTGCTGTTTTAAGTATGCAAAAACATACAAAACGCGGTTTTTAAGTAGTTAAACTGTCATATTCATGTTTATGTCGTGTGTAATGGCTTATGTTTGCGAAATCAAGATAAAATTGCTGTTTTAAACAAGCAAAAGCATACAAAACGCCGTTTTCAAGTACTTAAACTGTCATATTCATGTTTATGTCGTTTGTAATGGCTTATGTTTGCGAAATCAAGATAAAATAGCTGTTTTATGCTTGTAGAAACATACAAAACGCTGTTTTCAAGTATTTAAACTGTCATATTCATGTTTATGTCGTGTGTAATGGATTATGTTTGCGAAATCAAGATAAAATAACTGTTTTAAACTTGTAGAAACATACAAAACGCTGTTTTCAAGTATTTAAACTGTCATATTCATGTTTATGTCGTGTGTAATGGCTTATGTTTGCGAAATCAAGATAAAATAGCTGTTTTAAGCTTGTAGAAACATACAAAACGCTGTTTACAAGTATTTAAACAGTCATATTCATGTTTATATCGTGTATAATGGCTTATGTTAGTGAAATCAAGATAAAATTGCTGTTTTAAGCATGCAAAAGCTTACAAAACGCCGTTTTCGAGTATATAAACTGTCAAATTCATGTTTCTGTCGTGTTTAATGGCTAATGTTAGTGATATCAAGATAAAATTGCTGTTTTAAACATGCAAAAGCATACAAAACGCCGTTTTCAAGTATATAAACTGTCATATTCATGTATCTGTCGTGTATAATGGCTAGGGTTAGTGAAATCAATATAAAATTGCTGTTTTAAGCATGCAAAAGCATACAAAACGCCGTTTTCAAGTATTTAAACAGTCATATTCATGTTTATGTCGTGTGTAATGGCTTATGTTAGTGAAATCAAGATAAAATTGCTGTTTTAAGCATGCAAAAACATACAAAACGCAGTTTTTAAGTATTTAAACTGTCATATTCATGTTTCTGTCGTGTATAATGGATAATGTTAGTGAAATCAAGATAAAATTGCTGTTTTAAGCATGCAAAAGCTTACAAAACGCCGTTTTCGAGTATATAAACTGTCAAATTCATGTTTCTGTCGTGTTTATTGGCTAATGTTAGTGAAATTAAGATAAAATTGCTGTTTTATACATGCAAAAGCATACAAAACGCCGTTTTCAAGTATATAAACTGTCATATTCATGTTTCTGTCGTGTATAATGGCTAGCGTTAGTGAAATCAAGATAAAATTGCTGTTTTAAGCATGCAAAAGCATACAAAACGCCGTTTTCAAGTATTTAAACAGTCATATTCATGTTTATGTCGTGTGTAATGGCTTATGTTTGCGAAATCAAGATAAAATTGCTGTTTTAAGCAAGCAAAAGAATACAAAACGCCGTTTTCAAGTATTTAAATTGTCATATTCATGTTTATGTCGTGTATAATGGCTTATGTTAGTGAAATCAAGATAAAATTGCTGTTTTAAGAATGCAAAAACATACAAAACGCAGTTTTTAAGTATTTAAACTGTCATATTTTTGTTTCTGTCGTGTATAATGGCTAGCGTTAGTGAAATCAAGATAAAATTGCTGTTTTAAGCATGCAAAAGCATACAAAACGCCGTTTTCAAGTACTTAAATTGTCATATTCATGTTTATGTCGTGTATAATGGCTTATGTTAGTGAAATCAAGATAAAATTGCTGTTTTAAGAATGCAAAAACATACAAAACGCAGTTTTTAAGTATTTAAACTGTCATATTAATGTTTCTGTCGTGTATAATGGATAATGTTAGTAAAATCAAGATAAAATTGTTGTTTCAAGCATGCAAAAGCATACAAAACGCCGTTTTCAAGTATTTAAATTGTCATATTCATGTTTATGTCGTGTGTAATGGCTTATGTTTGCGAAATCTAGATAAAATAGCTGTTTTAAGCTTGCAAAAACATACAAAACGGTGTTTTCCATTATTTAAACTGTCATATTCATGTTTCTGTCGTGTATAATGCCTAATGTTAGTGAAAAAAGATAAAATTGCTGCTTTAAACATGCAAAAGCATACAAAACGCCGTTTTCAAGTATTTAAACTGTCACATTCATATTTATGTCGTGTGTAATGGCTTATGTTTGCGAAATCAAGATAATATTGCTGTTTTAAGCATGCAAAAGTATACAAAACGCCGTTTTCAAGTATTTAAACTGTCATAATCATGTTTCTGTCGTGTATAATGGCTAATGTTAGTGAAGTCAAGATAAAATTGCTGTTTTAAGTACGCAAAAGCATACAAAACGCCGTTTTCAAGTACTTAAACTGTCATATTCTGTTTATGTCGTGTGTAATGTCTTATGTTAGTAATATCAAGATAAAATTGCTGTTTTAAGCATGCAAAAGCATACAAAACGACGTTTTCAAGTATTTAAACTGTCATATTCATGTTTCTGTCGTGTATAATGGCTAATGTTAGTGAAATCAAGATAAAATTGCTGTTTTAAGCATGCAAAAGCATACAAAATGCAGTGTTCAAGTATTTAAACTGTCATATTCATGTTTATGTCGTGTGTAGTGGCTTATGTTTGCGAAAATCTAGATAAAATAGCTGTTTTTAGCTTGCAAAAACATACAAAACGGTGTTTTCAAGAATTTAAACTGTCATATTCATGTTTCTGTCGTGTATAATGGCTAATGTTAGTGAAATCAAGATAAAATTGCTGTTTTAAGCATGCAAAAGCATACAAAACACCGCTTTCAAGTATTTAAACTGACATATTCATATTTATGTCGTGTGTAATGGCTTATGTTTGCGAAATAAGATAAAATTGCGGTTTTAAGTATGCAAAAACATACAAAACGCGGGTTTTAAGTAGTTAAACTGTCATATTTATGTTTATGTCGTGTGTAAAGGCTTATAATTGTGAAATCAAGATAAAATTGCTGTTTTAAGCAAGCAAAAGCATACAAAACGACGTTTTCAAGTATTTAAACTGTCATAATCATTTTTATGTCGTGTGTAATGGCTTATGTTTGCGAAATCAAGATAAAATTGCTGTTTTAAGTATGCAAAAACATACAAAACGCGGTTTTTAAGTAGATAAACTGTCATATTTATGTTTATGTCGTGTGTAATGGCTTATGTTTGCGAAATCAAGATAAAATTGCTGTTTTAAGTATGCAAAAGTATACAAAACGACGTTTTCAAGTTTTTGAACTGTCATAATCATGTTTATGTCGTGTGTAATGGCTTATGTTTGCGAAATCAAGATAAAATTGCTGTTTTAAGCAAGCAAAAGAATACAAAACGCCGTTTTCAAGTACTTTAACTGTCATATTTATGTTTATGTCGTGTGTAATGGCTTATGTTAGTGAAATCAAGATAAAATTGCTGTTTTTAGGAAGCAAAAACATACAGAACGCAGTTTTTAAGTATATAAACTGTCATATTTATGTTTCTGTCGTGTATAATGGCTAGCGTTAGTGAAATCAAGATAAAATTGCTGTTTTAAGCATGCAAAAGCATACAAAACGCCGTTTTCAAGTATTTAAACGGTCATATTCATGTTTATGTCGTGTGTAGTTGCTTATGTTTGCGAAATCTAGATAAAATAGCTGTTTTAAGCATGCAAAAACATACAAAACGGTGTTTTCAATTATTTAAACTGTCATATTCATGTTTCTGTCGTGTATAATGCCTAATGTTAGTGAAAAAAGATAAAATTGCTGCTTTAAACATGCAAAAGCATACAAAATGCCGTTTTTAAGTATTTAAACTGTCATAATCATGTTTCTGTCGTGTATAATGGCTAATGTTAGTGAAGTCAAGATAAAATTGCTGTTTTAAGTATGCAAAAGCATACAAAACGATGTTTTCAAGTACTTAAACTGTCATATTCATGTTTATGTCGTGTGTAATGTCTTATGTTAGTAATATCAAGATAAAATTGCTGTTTAGGCATGCAAAAACATACAAAACGCAGTTTTTAAGTATTTAAACTGTCATATTCATGTTTATGTCGTGTGTAATGGCTTATGTTAGCGAAATCAAGATAAAATAGCTGTTTTAAGCTTGTAGAAACATACAAAACGCAGTTTTCTAGTATTTAAACTGTCATATTCTTGTTTATGTCGTGTGTAATGGCTTATGTTTGCGAAATCAAGATAAAATTGCTGTTTTAAGCATGCGAAAGCATGCAAAATGCCGTTTTCAAGTATATAAACTGTCATATC